>CAMZMU010000050.1:28146467-28632414 GCA_947311845.1 Poa pratensis
TGTTGACCAGTCTGGCGCCAGGCCGTCATTCCTGTCAGCCGGTACTACCGGGCGAGGCCCGGTACTACCGCTGCGGGCTGTTTACAGCTCCAACGGCCAGATTTCTGGGAGGGGTATTTATACCCCTCCACCTACCTCCGGTTGACTAAGCTTGATTCCTCACTCTCTCTCCACCATTGTTGCAAGCTTCAATCTACTAGAGCTCCCACTCCAACCACTCAAACACGTTGATACTTTGAGGAGTGAAGGAGGAGCCCTAGATCCGCATCTCCACCGAGCCGATTTGTCTACATCGACCTAGTCACTTGTAGATCTTGTGTAACTTGATACATTGGATACCTAGAAGATACTTGTGATTCTTGTGGCTTTGGTAGCCACAAGGATTAGCCGGGAGCCTCCAATTAAGTTGTGGAGACGCGACCCGGCCTTGTGATTCTTGTGGCTTTGGGAGCCGCGGGAATTTGGTGAGAGCCTCCAATTCGGTTGTGGAGTGTGCCTCATCCTTGTAAAGGTTTGTTGCCGACCTCGAGGGCATCATATAGTGGCTCGTGGATCTCCTCATCGGAGGATAACACGAGGGAGATACGGTGTGCCATATCAAGGCTATTCGGAGTTCACTTTGTGACTCCGCACCGCTCCAACGGAGACGTAGCTTCCATTGGGAAGTGAACTTCGGTAGAACATCTCCGCGTCACCGTGTGGTTATCTCTTAACCTTCCTTTACTGTATTGCTAGCTTATCTTGTGTAGAATATCTTGCTAGCTTGTTTATTGCTCATCATATAGGATTGTTCATCTAGTTGCATATCTAGAGAACTTATATTTGAGCAATTCCTTAACTTGTTGAAAAGAAAAAAAAATTGTAGTTGCCTATTCCCCCCCCCCTCTAGTCAACCTACTCGATCCTTTCAATTGGTATCAGAGCAAGGTCTCTTTATTAAGGGCTTAATCGCCTAAAGAGGAGGATGGCTAGTGCGGAGGAGTACAACGTGCTAAAGATGAGGAGTTAAGACTTGCTAAGGAACAAGAAAAATTTGATAGAGAACAACTTGAAGAGAACTAATCGAAGCGGGAATAATCCCTCCCGAGGGTGATGCCCCAATCACCATGAAGTCCATGATTGAACTTTTTGGGTTCATGAAAGGCAAAATGGTGGATGAGGTGTATACTCGGGTATCTAATCAAAATGGCTCCTCATCATCCGCTAGCCCTATTAAGGGTGCTAGTGACAAGGATAAAAATGATAAACCTAATGAGAAGCCTTCTCTTAACTTTGCTCCACCTAGCTCTTATCTCACTCAAGTTTCACTCACTCAACCTCATATAACCAACCTTGGTAGACCCCCTCCTAAGCTTGATAATACTCGTTATTTCACTTGGAAGAAATCTATGGAGTCTTATTTTCGCAGCTCATCGGTGCATCTTTGGAGGGTGGTTCTACATGGTTTCAACCCAGTTGATCCCAACAACTTGACCAAGCAAGAAGAGATTGATGAGCAACTTGATGCAAATGCCAAGTACATTCTTGAGAGTGCTATGACCGCAAATGATGAAGATCATGTGCGGAATCTCAAAACTTGCAATGAGGCTTGGCTCTATCTTGAAACCGTGTATGAAGGAAATGAGGGCATTCAACGCTCCAATGCGGCCGTCCTTCAACATCAAGTTGACAACTTCATCATGCTAGACGAAGAGACTCCGACCGAACTTTACCGAAGACTCTACAAGCTTGTGGTGACATGTAGGGAAAATGGAAAGAAGGATATGGATGATGAATGGGTCAAGGCCAAGTTCCTTCAAGCAATTATGCCATATAGTGAAACTATGGTGATGAACCTCCATGCAAGAGCGGATTACACAACAATGACTCCCAATGACATTGGCTCAATTTGTCACATATGATACATTGAAGTCCACATCCAAGTCTTTCAACCAAGTCCGTGGCCCAAAGACTCTTGCTTTGAAGGCTCGTGTGGTAGACCATCCAAGATATGAAGAAAGCCCGGTCTATGAAGGTGAAGAAGACTTGGAGGGTGAGCTCAATGAAGTTCTTGCACTTGCCGCCACCCGGTTTTGGAACAAGAAGAACAAGAGCGTCAACCCTTCACCAATAAAAAGAATGTGCTTCAATTGTGGAAAGGACACTCATCTTGTGAAGGATTGCCCCTATGAAAGAAGAGAGGATAATGGTGGTCAACTCATTCTAAAGAAGAACAAGTACCACCCCAAGCCTACCTACATGAAGAGATCACCTCAAAAGGCTCTTGTGGCATCCCATGAAGAGGAATACGAGTCCGGAGGTGAGGAGGATAAAGAACCAAGTGAAGAAGTAGGAATGGCGGCTCTTGCAATGGGCACCCTTCCTCCATCATTGGCCAACCTCTTCTCATCTCCAAACGACGACAAGATCTCCAAGCCCATGTGCCTCATGGCCAAGGAAACAAAGGTGAATTCCCCACCAAAAATTACTATCTCCTCTAACCCATCACTATTGGATTGTGTTGAGGATGTAGGGAAAATTGAAGAAGAGGATAAAATTTCTATCTTCATTAGCAAGCTCCAAGGTCCAACCAAGAAAATGGTTGAGGCCCTCATGTATCAATATGGAGAAGCCAAGCATCTTCTTGATGTGAAGGATGTTAGGATTTGTGAGCTCGAAGGGCATGCATGTGATCATGCCGACAAATTGGTGAGCTAGAAGATCAACTTGTTGAGGAACAATTGCTCCGTGAGCAACTTGAGGAGACACATGCCATGGATCTTTCCAAGGCAAAAGAAACTCGTGAAACCTCTATTCAAATTGCTATTGATCTAAAAAGTAAAAATGAGGAACTTGTAGAGAGTCATAACAAACTCTTTGAGGGTTTTGAGCAACTTAGGGAAACCCACAAGGTGACCTCAAGTGAGCTCACTACACTCAAGGAGTCATATGCCAAACTACAAGCTCAATTTATCTATGCTAGCTTCACCACTTCTCACAATGATAAAGATGCAAATTCTTGTACCACTAACCCTTTATGTGTCAAGGCATCTCTTATTGAGGAAAACACTAGGTTGAAGGCCCAACTTGAGAAGGGCCTAGCCACTTGTATCCAAGGGGAAAAGAACCTCAATGATCTTTTGAGCAATCAAAAGGGAGTGGTTGGCAAAGAAGGAATTGGGTTCACACCCAACTCTAAGAAGGTCAACAACAACAAGAAGAAGGCGACTCCCCCTTCCAAAGATATTGTTTTTGTGAAGGAGGGGGAGTTAGCCAAAGCAAATGACAACTCTATTGGGAGTGGTAATGTCACTAGGGGCAATGCCACTCACAATAACTTTGCGGGAAAATACAACCCCTCATATGTTCTTTTGAAATCTACAAATGGTTGTGTTTTTGCTAAATATGTTGGCTCTTCATATGGAGATGATTATCACTATGCTATTTGGGTTCCAAAGACCCTTGTGACTAACAAAAGAGGACCCATTCCAAAATGGGTACCTAAATCAAAGACTTGATTTATTGTAGGGTTTCTCTTCCGGTGGATCTTCATGGCTCATTGATAGTGGATGCTCATCCCATATGACCGGAAGCAAAGAACTAGTAAAGGACTTATTGAAACAACTACTCTCATTCTCTCATGTCACCGTTGGCAACAATGCAAGACTCAAGGTAGTGGGAGTTGGTAAAGTGGTGATCACTCCGGAGTTATCCATTGAGAAGGTCCTCCTTGTCGAATCTCTTTCATACAATTTACTTTCCGTTGGTCAATTATGCAATGCCGGTTACACCGTTATTTTTAATAAATACCACGTGACCATCCTTTTCACTCAAACACTCAATGTCGCCTTTGTTGGATTTCGTGAAAACGGTTTGTATGTGGTTGATTTCTCAAAAGAGACCACTCAAATCGCTACATGTTTAATGGCTAAAGGCGACAAGGGGTGGCTTTGGCATCGCCGACTTGGCCATGTCGGTATGAGAAATTTACAAACTCTTGTAAAGGGTGGACACGTGGTAGGACTAACCGATGTTAATTTTTCCAAAGATCGTCCTTGTAGTGCTTGCATAGCCGGAAAGATGCATGAAAAGAATCACCCCAAGAAGACCATTATCTCCACTAAGAGGCCTTTGGAGCTCCTTCATATGGATCTTTTGGGCCTCCCACATATGATAGTCTTGGTGGCAAGAAATATTGTTTGGTGATTGTGGATGATTACTCAAGATATTGTTGGACTTTCTACATCAAGAAGAAGAGTGAAACTCAAAAGATATTCATTGACTTTGCAACCCTAGTTCAACGCCAATATGACTCCAAGATTTTGGCAATTAGAAGTGACAATGGTACGGAGTTCAAGAATTACACTATGGATGATTTCCTAAGTGGGGAGGGCATTCAACACCAATATTCCGCTGCATATACTCCCCAACAAAATGGTGTTGCCGAAAGGAAGAACCGCACTCTTATTGATATGGCAAGAACTATGATGGCCGATTTAATTCCCCATACAACTTTTGGGCCGAAGCCATCAACACCGCTTGTCATTACTCAAACCGGCTCTTCTTCCGTCCTCTCAAGGACATGACACCATATGAACTCCTCACCGGTAAAAAGCCAAATGTATCTTACTTTCGAGTCTTTGGATGCAAATGCCATGTTTACATTAAAGGTTGCAAAATTGCTAAATTTGAATCTAGATCTTTTGATGGTATATTTGTTGGATATGCCGCAAAGTCTCATGCTTATAGGGTCTACAACATATCCACCGGGTGTGTTGAAGAATCTATGAACGTGGAGTTTGTCGAGGATAATGGCTCCCAAGCGGAGCATATTGATCATGATGATGTAGGTGATGATGCTCCATCTCAAGCCATAAGAACTATGGGGATTGGAGAACTAATTCCTATTGAAGGACCATTGATGATACTCAAGAAGAAGGAACAAGTTCTACTCAAGTTGAGCCATCCACCTCAAATATTGATCAAGAAGATGGTCAAGACCCACCCAACTCTAGTGGTGAACAAGAACATAATGAACCCACAACTCCAAGAACTCCACTTCGGGTTGACCATGAGCAAGATAAAGGCAATGATGAAGATATTTGTGTTGGTGAAACAATTGGTCAAGCCTGGAACGCCGGGTCATCCGGCGTGCATCAAAATTGGATTACCAACAACACTTCAAAGAAAATATCCTTGGGAGTATCCGTAGAGGTGTGTCCACACGCAATCAATTATCTAACTTTTGTGGTCATGTCTCTTGTTTGTCTAGCTTAGAACCTCTCAAGGTATATGATGCTCTTGAAGACATGGATTGGGTTGCGGCTATGCATGAAGAGTTGAACAACTTCGAGCGCAACAAAGTATGGTCATTAGTGGAAAGACCCAATGACTCCTCCCATAATGTCATTGGAACCAAGTGGATATTTAAGAACAAGCAAGACTCACATGGTCAAGTCATTCGCAACAAAGCAAGATTGGTTGCACAAGGCTACACCCAAATCGAAGGAGTCGACTACGGTGAAACCTATGCCCCCGTTGCTAGACTTGAATCCATTCGCTTACTAATTGCTTATGCATCTACTCATAATATTGTCTTATATCAAATGGATGTTAAAAGTGCTTTCTTAAATGGTCCACTAAATGAATTGGTGTATGTTAAACAACCACCGGGTTTCGAAGACCCTAAATTTCCTAACCACGTCTACTTACTACATAAGGCTCTTTATGGGCTCAAGCAAGCTCCACGTGCTTGGTATGATCATCTCAAGGAGTTCTTAGTAGACCGTGGCTTTGAAATTGGGGTAATAGATCCCACTCTTTTTACAAAAAGGGTAAATGGAGATTTTTTCGTATGCCAAATATATGTTGATGATATTATCTTTGGTTCCACTAACCGTGAATTTAGTGATCAATTTGGCAAGCTAATGACCAAGGAATTTGAGATGTCCATGATGGGAAAATTGAATTATTTTCTTGGCTTTGAAATCCACCAATTTCGAGAAGGAACATTCTTATGTCAAGCCAAGTATATTAAGGACATGCTCAAGAAATTTGATATGAACAATGCCAAGCCATATAAGTTTCCCATGGACTCCAAGGCGGATCTTCACTTAGATCCGGATGGTAAGGAAGTTGATCAAAAGCTTTATCGTTCTATGATTGGATCTTTGCTTTACCTTTGTGCATCTAGACCGGATATTATGTTTAGTGTGGGTATGTGTGCAAGATTCCAATCAAGTCCTAGGGAAAGTCATGAAACCGCGGTCAAAAGGATTCTAAGATATTTGTTGGATACTCCCAACTATGGTCTTTGGTATCCCCATGGTACAAGCTTTGATCTTGTTGGTTATTCGGATGCGGATTGGGCGGGTTGCAAAATGGATAGAAAATCAACTTCGGGTACATGCCAATTCCTTGGTAGGTCCCTTGTGAGTTGGTCTTCCAAGAAGCAAAATTGTGTGGCCTCGTCATCCACCGAAGCCGAATACATCGCCGCCGGTAGTTGTTGTGCACAATTATTATGGATGAGGCAAACTTTAAAGGATTATGGTGTCATTTGTGACAAAGTGCCTCTTTTATGTGACAATGAAAGTGCTATTAAAATTGCACACAACCCGGTTCTTCATGGCAAGACCAAGCACATTGAGATTCGGTATCATTTTATTCGAGACCATGTTGAGAAGGGTGATATTGCAATCAAGTATGTCAACACCAAGCATCAACTCGCCGATATGTTCACGAAGCCTCTTGGTGAAGCAAGATTCAAGGAGTTGAGAGGAGAACTAAATGTGGTGGACATATCCAATTGGATTTAGTGGATTTCTTGCATACCTACCCATATTAGACGATACTTATTTGGTTTAGATGTAGGCATGGACATAGGGGGAGTGCGGTCCTAATCCATTGGACCATCCCTCCCCCCATTATGCCGATAGTAAGAATTCATTTGCATCTCTATATTCGTTCTATGAATTGTGAGCTTAAATGACGAGTAGTGGCCGTGGACTCAAGATATATCTTCGCGGTATCACACCACATACTCATACATGGTGGCCTCGGCCACCGCCCTCTTCCTTGTGAAGAGTTGGTTTCATTTGGATTTTATTGGTTTTCTAGTGCTCCTATGGAAAACATGCTCAATTTGGTGTTTTGTGTGTGTTTGATTCTTGCAAATTGAGTATGAAGTACCATCTCCAGTGTGTTGATCTAATCCTATGCCTTTCATCTATCTCAAAACAACTTCCATCTTGCACAAGTTCAAATTCCTTACACAAAAAGAGAAACTGGGGTTTCTTAGGAGGCCCCGGTAGTACCGCCGGTGGGATCCGGTAGTACCGGGCTCTGAATCTAAGCAGTTCTGCTGCTCGCAAAGATTCAGGCCCCGGTAGTACCGGATGCTCCGCCCCGGTACTACCGGGAATCACGGGTATCTAGATATTTCACCGTGCGGGCAGGGTGGGGGTTATTCCCCATTTTCCCCACCCGCACGAAGCCACCCCGTCGCCTCCTCTGCTCCTCAGCTCCGGCCGCCGGACTCCGCCATCTCCGGCCAGATCTGCTCCGTGGGAGCGATCCCCTCGTCGATCTCCTCCATGGCCTCCGGTATTTCCCCGTTCTTTGCATTCTTTGTTTCTAGATCTTGAAACCTAGATGTATGGAGAGGAAATGTTGGTAGCTCCGTTGGCAACGGTTAAAGTTGGATGGATGATCACCTAGGCCTTGTTAGCTAGCATATATGTGTAATGTATGGTTGAATCTCTCGTTTGTGCCATTTCAGTCTTGAATCGGCTCAGCCGGTACTACCGGGTTCACCCCGGTACTACCGGGTTTTCCAAATTTGCTCGATTCAACCATTCTTTACATCTATTGGCTAGTTTTTGATTCCTTATCCGTGAACTTGTGCACTCATCTATTCCCTGCCCTACCTATATGCTGTTTCACAGGTAGCCGCCGTGGTACCAAGAAGCCACGTCTTGTGGAGGATGAGATTGAAGAAGAAGAAGAAGAGGAAGTTGATACGTCTCCAACGTATCCATAATTTCTGCTGTTCCATGCTTATATTATACCATTTGCTACATGTTTTATATACACTTCGTATCAGTTTTATGCATTTTCTGGGACTAACCTATTAACAAGATGCCACAGTGCCAGTTCCCTGTTTTCTGCTGTTTTTGGTTTCAGAAAGTTACTTCTGGAAATATTCTCGGAATTGCACGAAACAAAAGGCCAGGTCCCTATTTTTCCAGCACGTACACGGAGTCCGAAGGAGAGACGAAGATGAGCCACGAGGTGGCCAAACCACACCCAGGCGCGGCAGAGGGCCCCACCACGCCGACAGGTGGTTTGGGCCCCTCGGGGGTCCGCCGATATCGCCCCTTCGCCTATTTATTCCCCGAGACGCGAAAACCCTAAAACACCGAGCCTTTCATCCAGAACATATTCGCTGCCGCCGTCGTCGTCAACCCTAACTCGGGGGGTTCCTGAAGCTCTTCCCGGCACCCTGCCGGAGAGGGGAATCATCACCGGAGGGCTCTACATCGCCATGCCCGCCTCCGGAGTGATGCGTGAGTAGTTCATCCTTGGACTATGGGTCCGTAGCAGTAGCTAGATGGTTGTCTTCTCCACTTGTGCCATCATGTTTAGATCTTGTGAGCTGCCTATCATGATCAAGATCATCTTATTGTAATGCTACATGTTGTGTTTGCTGGGATCTGACTTATATTGATACCTATGTGGAGCTGAATATTATATTATCATGTCTATGTCATTTGTGATCTTGCATGCTCTCCGTTACTTGTTGAAGCCTTGGCCACGTGAATACTTGTGACTCCAAGAGGGGGTATTTATGCATGATAGTTGGGTTCAACCTCTATTTAACCTGGGATAGTGACAGCAAGTTCTAAGGTTGTAGATGTGTTGTTGCCACTAGGGGTAAAACAGCAATGCTTTATTCAAGGATGAATGTATTGTTTACATTACGCACATTACTTAATGCAATTGTCTGTTGCTTGCAACTTAATACTGGAAGGGGTACGGATGTTAACCGGAAAGTGGACTATTTAGGCATAGATGCATGCTGGATAGCGGTCTATGTACTTTGTCGTAATGCCCAAATGAATCTCATAGTAGACACCACAGCTCACACATGCATGTTATATGCACTTATCAATTGTCAATTGCCCAGCTGTAATTTGTTTACCCAGCATGTTAGTTATCTTATTGGAGAGACACCACTAGTGAACTGTGGACCCCGGTCCATTCTTTTACATCTGAAATACAATCTACTGCAATCATTGTTCTCTACTGTTTTTATGCAAACAAACATCATTTTCCATTCAATACGTTTAACCCTTTGTTTTCAGCAAGCCGGTGAGATTGACAACCTCACTGTTAAGTTGGGGCAAAGTAATTTGGTTGTGTTGTGCAGGTTCCACGTTGGCACCGGAATCCCTGGTGTTGCGCCGCACTACACTCCTTCACCAACACCTTCGAAGCAACGTCGTCCTCCTCCTGGATTGATAACCTTGGTTTCATACTGAGGGAAAACTTACTGCTGCACTCATCATACCTTCCTCTTGGGGTTCCCAACTGACGTGTGACGTACAAGCATTGTTTCTGGCACTATTAACTTAGAGCCACCAGAAGTGTTGCCTGCTCGCACCACAGCCAGAACTCAAGCAAGAGGAAGAACATCAGCTGCTGCTCGTACCACCACTGCTCCCCCGACGAGAGCCCGCAAAGCTCTTCACTTATGGAAGAATGAGGACTATCAGAAGCTCAGAGAGAGAATCCCTATGCTGAGGAGAGGTCACCTCTTGTGCGGAATCCGCACTTTTACACAAATGATCAAGAAGCCATCTACAAGGAAATCTACCTCGACAAGGATTACTCCGTGGTTGTCCAACACACTCTTGATATTCCTTACATGAGAAACTCGAAGCACAAGGGCTATTTTGATGAGACACTTGCTATGTGTGAAGAGTTTGGGCTGATTGACATCATGAAGGAGAACCATCCCTACATTGAGTACTACATCATTCAGTTCTTTGCCACCGTCTACCTTGACCATGATGAAGCCCGGACCCTATATTGGATGACTAAGGACACCTTGCTTTCTGCCACCTTGGCGGAGTTTGGAGAGCTTCTAGGCTATGAAGACAAGGGTGAAAGTGTTGCTAGTGGATGGACATGCCATGACAATGATCGATCAAGCTCCAAGGAAGTTCTTGGACCAATCACTATGGAAAGAGGCACCACGGTAAAACTGCTCATCTTGTGCGTCCATTTGAGATTCTCCACCGTGTCTATAGGGAAACCATTGC
Source organism: Poa pratensis (assembly GCA_947311845.1). Taxonomy (NCBI): domain Eukaryota; kingdom Viridiplantae; phylum Streptophyta; class Magnoliopsida; order Poales; family Poaceae; genus Poa; species Poa pratensis. The sequence continues at coordinate 28,156,772 of CAMZMU010000050.1, forward strand.
TCCTCGTGTGGGAAATTGGGATGAGGTTCATGGCTACATGTTTGACCTTCTCAAGCTCTCATATGAAAATCAAGGCAAAGGCAAGAAGCTTGATGTGATGGATTGGATGTGGAATGACTTGTGGTCCACAATCATTGATAGAAGGGCCCCCATCTATGGCCCATTCATTATGAAGCTCATTCGTCGCAAGTGGGCTCTCAAGAAGAATGGAGAAGATATCATGAAGGATGGCAGCACTGTTGTGGCTCATTTAGTGAAGGAACTGCGTATCAAGCCTCATGCTCCTCCCAAAACCCAGCCCATTGATCCCGAGGCTGCTGCTGAAGCTGCGAGAGCTAGTGGGAGTGCACCTCCTCTTGAGGAACCTTCATGGTTCAAGAAGCTGCAGATTAAGGCCAAGAGGGCCTTTTGCCTCAAACTGGATTTGGAAGACCGCCTGTATGAAGCTCATGTGTATCACAAGAAGGCTGCTCGGCGACACAAAGCAATGATGAGGCATATGAACATTCCAGTCTCCGATGGTTCCGAAGAAGTAATCACTCCAAAGGAGGAATGGGTGTCCAAGCATGGTTTCTGGAGTGATGAAGATGCTCCTCCACATGGTGATCGCTTTCAGGCCTCCTCTTCGACCCACCACGGCGCGGGTGGAGCTTGATGCTCCTAGGGACGTGTTAGCATCGCGCTTCTCCCTTTTTGGCATTTCGATGACAAAGGGGGAGAATGTGTTCTATTTAGGATGAGCCGTGGGATTTGCATGGGTGGAAACACAAGCTTGCACTTCGTTTGATCTTTATGCTTGTGTTTCATCTTTCATCTTTATTTGGATATTTGCTTTGAACTTCTCTATGCATGATGTAAGACATGCCTTGAACTTATGGTATTGTAATAAGACCTATCTAGTATGTTACTTGCTTATTGTTGCTTATATTGTGCAAGTTGTTTTAATTGTTATCCATATGACCTTGCTTGGTTGTAAAATATAGGGGGAGCTCCGCCCATTTTATATGGTGTGTTTTTGGATTCAAAAGCAAATTCCTAATAAACACACAATTTGGAGAGCCCCGTCTATCTTTTGCAAATCATTTGTTTCTCCTAAGTGTGTTGTCATCAAACACCAAAAAGGGGGAGATTGAAAGGACATATCCTTCCCCACAGTGTTTTGATGTTTGTTGACAACACACTTAGATGTCTAATGTGTGTGCTAAAAGTGTGCAGGATTGTATCAATTAATATTGCACAGGTTTTTACTCAAGAAAAGGAAGAAAAGCAGTCTTCATAGCGTCAGCAGGTACTACCGGGTTCACCCCGGTACTACCGGGTGTTCTGCCATGCGGAACTACCGGGCCCAGTACCGGGCCCAGTACCGGATCTCCAAAAGCTCTCTGGACTCGCTCGATTTAATCCGGTAGTAGCCCCGGCAGTAAGCGCGGTACTACCGGGTGGGGAGCACTACCGGACCAGGCGGTCCGGTACTACCGATGCGCGCGTGGAGAGGGCGTTGACCAGTCTGGCGCCTGGCCGTCATTTTCCTGTCAGCCGGTACTACCGGGCGAGGCCCGGTACTACCGCTGCGGGCTGTTTACAGCTCCAACGGCCAGATTTCTGGGAGGGGTATTTATACCCCTCCACCTACCTCCGGTTGACTAAGCTTGATTCCTCACTCTCTCTCCACCATTGTTGCAATCTTCAATCTACTAGAGCTCCCACTCCAACCACTCAAACACGTTGATACTTTGAGGAGTGAAGGAGGAGCCCTAGATCCGCATCTCCACCGAGCCGATTTGTCTACATCGACCTAGTCACTTGTAGATCTTGTGTAACTTGATACATTGGATATCTAGAAGATACTTGTGATTCTTGTGGCTTTGGGAGCCACAAGGATTAGCCGGAGCCTCCAATTAAGTTGTGGAGACGCGACCCGGCCTTGTGATTCTTGTGGCTTTGGGAGCCGCGGGAATTTGGTGAGAGCCTCCAATTCGGTTGTGGAGTGTGCCTCATCCTTGTAAAGGTTTGTTGCCGACCTCGAGGGCATCATATAGTGGCTCGTGGATCTCCTCATCGGAGGATAACACGAGGGAGATACGGTGTGCCATATCAAGGCTATTCAGAGTTCACTTTGTGACTCCGCAACGCTCCAACGGAGACGTAGCTTCCATTGGGAAGTGAACTTCGGTAGAACATCTCCGCGTCACCGTGTGGTTATCTCTTAACCTTCCTTTACTTGTATTGCTAGCCTTTCTTGTGTAGAATATCTTGCTAGCTTGTTTATTGCTCATCATATAGGATTGTTCATCTAGTTGCATATCTAGAGAACTTATATTTGAGCAATTCCTTAACTTGTTGAAAAGAAAATTAAAATTGGTAGTTGCCTATTCACCCCCTCCCCTCTAGTCAACCTACTCGATCCTTTCAGATAGGGTGCCGGGAAGAGCTTCTGAACCCTCCCGAGCTAGGGTAGACGGCGGCGGCGTCTCTGGAACTTTTCGTGGATAATGGCTCGGGTATTTAGGGTTTTCGCGTCGGGAGGAATAAATAGGCGACGCCCGTGGGGCCCACACCACCCCACGGCGCGGCCAGGGGGGGCCCACGCGGCCCCATGGTGTGGCTGCCTCGTGGCTCCCCTTCGCCTCTCCTTTGGACTCCGTGTTCGTGTTGGAAAAATAGGAGGTTCTGTCCAAGTTTCGTCCAATTCCGAGAATATTTCCAGACTAGCTTTTCTGGAATAGAAAAACAGCAGAAAACAGGAACTGGCACTGTGGCATCTTGTTAATAGGTTAGTCCCAGAAAATGCATAAAAATGCTATGAAGTGTATATAAAACATGTAACAATTGGTATAATATCAACATGGAACATCAGAAATTATAGATACGTTTGAGACGTATCAAGCATCCCCAAGCTTAGTTCTACTCGTCCTCGAGTAGGTAAAACGATAAAAACAAAATAATTTCTGAGGTGACATGCTACCATCATAATCTTGATCAAATAGTATTGTAAAGCACATGTTATGAATGAAGTGATCCAGGTCAATGGTCTATAGTTTGCTAGCAAGTAGATAATGAGCAAACAACTGAATCATATAAGCAAAAACTTTTCATGAATAGTACTTTCGAGACAAGCATCAAAGAGTTTTGCATAAGAGTTAACTCATAAAGCAATAGGTTCTAAGTAAAAGGTATTTAACCAACACAAAGGAAGATTTAAGCTTCAGCAATTGCTTTCAACTTTCAACATATATATCTCATGGATATTTGTCAACACAAAGCAATATAATAAGTGCAATATACAAGCATATAAAAATTGTTGCACCAAAGTTGACACTAGTGTTTGCTTCTAAGATAGAAAGTAGGAAAACTGACTCAACATAAAAGTAAAAGAAAGGCCCTTCGCAGAGGGAAGCAGGGATTAAATAATGTGCTAGAGCTTTTTAAGTTTTTTGAAATCATAAAGAGAGTAAAAATAAGTTTTGGGAAGTGTTTGTTAATTGTCAACAAATCAGAAAATAGAAAGTACAATATGACCCCTGCCAACCAGACTTTTAAGAGCGGCTCCCATGAAGGACGTTATTTCTACCAGCAAGGCAGATCATCCCTCTTCTCTTTTGTTTACACATGCAGATATTTCACTATTTGTCATTGCTTGACTGATAAATCAGGGCAAAAATGTGAAGAGAATTAAGCGGTTAAAGTTGTAATTAATTGGGACTGGGCACCCCATTTGCCAGCTCTTTTTGCAAAATTAATGGATAAGCGGATGTATATACCGCTAGTCCGGTGGTAAAGTCTGTTTGACAGTTGACATAAAGACATCCACCCCGTCCTCATGAGCTTGGTAAACATTGACACAAAATAGGAGTAATAATTTTTTGAATAGTTTAAAGGTAGCACGTGAAAAATTTACTTGGAATGGCAAGGAAATACCACATATAGGTAGTTATGGTGGACACAAATGGCATGGATTTTGGCTCAAGGTTTTGGATGCATGAGAAGCATTCCCTCTCAGTACAGAGTTTAGGCTAGCAAGGTTATTTGAAGCAAACACAGGATATCAACCGACACAGCAAGACTTATATGAAAACATATTGCAAGCATTATAAGACTCTACACTGTCTTCCTTGTAAACCAAACCCTTTTACTAGAAAATATCTAGACCTTAGAGATACCAATCATGCAAACCAAATTTCAACGAGCTTTACGGTAGTTATTCATTAATAGGTTTTAACTACATGATACAAAAGCTTAAACATGAACTACTTGATAACTCAAAACAATTGACAAGTATCAACTTATCCAATACAGTGATCTACAAGAATATGTAAGCTTTTTCCATTATACCATCTACCACATGCAACATTTTCTGTTCCAACCAAACACCAATCAATTTATTTCAACATAAACTCTCCAAAAAATTATAAGTGAAGCAAGAGAGTACTTTCTTTAAAAGAACTAACAGCTCTGAATAAGAGATGTATGCAAAACAGGAGCTAAAAGCATAGCAATAGCTAGATAAGAATACTCAACAAGTATAAGTGAAGAATAGGAGTATTCAAATGAAAAAGCGGAGCGTGTCTCTCTCCCAATCAAGAATGCTAGGGTCCAATCATGTTGACAATAAGAAAAATAAAATACTGAAAATAAAAACACACAGACGCTCCAAGTACAGCACATATGATGTGAAAGAATTAAAATATAGTTTCACTAGAGATGACCTGATAAGTTGCTGATGAAGAAGGTGATGCCTTGGTGATGGCCCTTGACGTAGTTACCTGCGTCAAAAGAATATGGGTTAGGTTGAGACTCCAAGTGCAGAGTGTGTAGTATAGGAAAGACGGTTTTCCCCACGAGGGGTGACTCGAGGGTTTAATATCGAACTCTCGGGGAATCAGTAGTGAAAGATTTATCTTCTTATCCTTCTCTTGAAAACCTACAAACAAAGTAAATTGTTTTGGCCCTCAACCTCACCAAGTGGTTGTCAAGCACAAGGTGTGAGAATGATATCAAATAAAATGAATGCAAAACAGTAAATAAATATGCAATGATGATAAATAAATATGCAAGGATGGTGGAAATAATGATGGATGATATTTTTGGGTTTTGTATTGTGAATGCAAGATGTAAAAGTGTTTTTGTATTTTCGGATTTTTAAATGGCAGAAAATGTAAAGTGGATAAAAGTTGTTGGAAAGGTGTTTCTTATGATTAAAAATGGACCGGGGTTCATGGTTTCACAAATGCAATCTCTCTTTAATAAAGTGGTAGACAATGGAACACTAGAATTGACATATGAGATTGCAACAAAAAGGTTTCATGACAAGTTACTAATTATATGGGCATCACGTCCTAACATAGAGATCTTTTGTTTATTAATCTCTCTTATACTCCACCAAGATGCGAACTAAATCATAACACCTTAGTAATTAAGATAAATCAGAGCATACCATTAAGTATCATGACATGAAGTTAAAATAAGAACATGCTAGATCTAGTCATGGAGTAGAAGCAATGGTCACACCCACATCTCCGGTAGCAAGGTATTTTTCTTTATCCCTAGTGAGGCAACAAAGTAAGGTAAAAACCCAAGTGGATCGCGGAACTTTCTCTCACGTTCACCGCACTAGCCACCCCCCGTTACTCCAACTAATGCACACGTTCCCCCTCACACGCTCTCATACACATGCTTGATCAAAACAAGTAAACAAGAACGGGGTACATAATATGCATCTACTTTCATAACTGAAACAAAACTATTGCAATCTCAAACATATATTAACTCATAAAAAGATCCACCACAAAGGTATTACATAGATGACCGTAATCATGTTCAACAGCTCATACGGTACTAATTAGTGAAGCTCAAGAGAGGAGAGATACATAAGTTACTTCCACAAACCCATAGTCCAGGGGTAGACTACTCCCTCTTCATCATGGAGACGGTGGAGAAGTCGTTGGAGAAGATGGAGACCACGCCGGCAGCGCCCCACCGGAGTTTTCCCCCTCCAATCTGCAACTCCAGGTCTCTGTTTCGTGGTTTCTGTGTTTCTGCGGCGCTCCTTTCCGAAGTGCGTCGGGGACTATTTTTATAGTCGTTTTTAGGTCAAGACGGAGGCTCGGGAAAAAAGATCGACGGCAACGGAGCCACGAGGCCACGTGGGACCCATCATCTTGGCCCTCGGGCCTCCGTTTGTTCGCTTCCTTCGCTCCCACGCTTTGTTCCTTCCAAAAACTGATGCTCGTAAATTTCCAGGTCATTTGGACGTCGTTTGGGTCCCTGAAACATCAAAATATAGAAAATAGGGTTTTCTGCCTGTGCAGGGTTAATTCCAGAAAAATAGGGAAACTATGAAATATTCCCAAAATCAATATAAAACAATGATATAACCCTTATATGATGCAAATATGATTGAAATATAAGTAATATAATGCAAAGTTCATGTATGCATTTTACATGCATCAACATCCCCAAGCTTAACCTATACTCGTCCTCGAGTATGAAGGTGATAAAACTAACATGGACTTTGCAATTTAATACTATCAAAGGATATCAAAGATGATTACTATTGCTACATAGAGTCAAATGATTCATTCTTCAAAGGAGTAGCAATATACAAGATAGATTATGAAGTGATATCAAATATTCAATGTAAGGATGTTCAATGATAATTCACAAAGTGTAACATAAAAGAAAGTACTATGGACCAAATGTATGCATAATGAAAAGTAAAAACATCCTATAATGGTCATAGAGTATTCTTGTAAATCTGAATATAAAAGGTGGACACTTTGGAAAGATATATAAATGAGTAGAGGTAAAACATGAATAAGTTTCATCTAACTTCCAAATGCTTCTACTTAAGTTAATGTTTGCAATGTGGTATTGGTGTCAAGCTCTCATTACCCCTATCATAGCATCTTGAATGGTTAAAGTTTAAAGTGAAAGCAAATATGAGTAGTATGCTTGACAAAGTATGGGTTGAATGTCTCATGCCCCGTGAATACGAGTACCTACACCACGGTGTTACTCAACTTGGGACAAAAAGCAAGTTCAAGTTAAGGTCATTGTAAGTAATATAATAGCGTCATCAAGAGCGTCAACTGGGGTACCTCTTGCCTCAGGACATGGAACAAGCCCATGTCAAAATGACAAGACAAACAAACAAAATGAACAATCTCCACACCCTTTTTATTTACTATTGGTATAGCTTTTTATTATGGGGTGCATCACTGAAGGTTCACCATAGCATGTAAGTAAATTTCCACCATGAATGATGCATGGCTTAGATTAGCGGCCCAGGCGTCTCTCTAGCCATTTATACAAACTCATTAAAATCACTAAGTTTTCGCATTTATTTGGCACCATGATAAGCATCCATAAACAAAAGTACATGATATCAACAAAATATAAAGAGCACGTTGAAAGCTTGCCATGTGACAGCACATATGAGCTAACTCCCAACCAAGACTCTTGTCAAGCTCACAACTTCATAATTTTAATCACAATGGGTCATGTTTATTAAGTGCAATAAAAGTAAGGTGTGCATCAAGTTCGTGAGAGCTCTTTAACCAACTTTTCCCATAACAATCAATAACATAAGCATTTTAATTCAGAAGTATAGATAACACAAATAACATGATAAACATACTCGGAATAGCATAAAGCTAATAGGTAGATATGGTGGACTCACTGGAAAAACTTTGGTTGAAGGTGTTGGAAAACAAGTTTTTACTTGTTGGAATTTTTGGGCTAGCAAGAGGGAGAAAGTTGACCGTCTAAATGCATGCATAAGTGTCCATAGAACTAACCAATCCATGTTAAACAAAGTAAAGTAACATTCAGCATCAAAACATGAATAAAAGATAGCTCTTGATAAAACACTTGCAAATTAATATTCATTAAAAGCATATGAATCATGCAACTATATGTATCTTTTTGAATCAACTCAAACATCCCTTTCCCAATCTTTTTAATAGCATCCAACTTAATTCAACCCAAATTTCCAGTAGCTCTCTCATATATAAATGATAGTGGTGGTCTCAAGACAAACAAAAATCAAACCGAAATAAAAAGCAAATAAAAGACGCTCCAAGTTTATGCGATAAAGTGCATTGATCGAAAAACAGAAGTTAGACGTGTGCAAACCGAGAGTGTGTTGGTCCAGTGGGGTTGTCTTCACATCCCCAAGCTTATGGTCTTCACCATCCTTGGATAGCTCTTGGTGCATCTCCTCTAATCCCTGTGAAAAAACTTCAAAACACCGTTTCTCCCATTTCTTTTCTGTGGGGCGACATTAGTAGTGATAGACAAACGAATTGCTTGCTGCATAAAATCCTTAAAAAAAAATTCATATGAATGTCCAGAAAGTGTATAATGTTGTATGCCTACTTATAAACTCAATTGGATCAAAAAGATTCAAGTTAAAAGTTCAAAGAATGCATCAAACAAAATGGGACAGAATCTGTCCAGAAAAACAGCAGCAGCAAAACGTATTTTTCTACCCTACTTAAATATGTCGAAAAATTCTGAAAAAATTCATGCTTACAGAGGATGAAAAGTTGCAACTACAGTTCAAATATCAGCTCATTCGGAGTTACATAATAGGAATTAAAAATCATACCGTGCACAGATTCGTGCTGGAATAAAATCTCCGAATGCAAATAGCAACTTTTTCAAACCAAAATAGGTAAAACTTGGCACTTTATTAAAAATTCCAGAAACAAAACTAAAAACTAAGTCTCTTGTTACAGCAAGAGGACACAAAGAAAATCAAAAAAAAAACAACCGGGTTGCCTCCCGTAAAGCGCTTTCTTTATAGCCATGTAGCTAGGCTTCTTACTTGATATTATTGTGGACGAAGCTCATGAGGGAGCTTGAACTTTGATGTGTCCCTCTTCCTTGGGAAGTGTTCATGCATAATACCAGGGTCCCATGGTGTTCTTAATCCAATCAAAATAATAGCCAAGTTGAACCTAGTAGAGAAAAACAAAACACAAAAGTAATAACAACGAAGTCTAACTTTCTTTCTATGCATTGGCATTTTGTATGTGAATGAATCAGAATAGATATAAGTTTTCCAATGCATATTAACAGTAGTACTTGCACTGATAATTATTAGTAACATAAAGAGGGTTCTTATCACCTCCTTTTCATAATAGTTGCAAGTAGTAGAAATAAATTCAACCATATAACCACAAGAATCATTCAATTTAGATAATTAGGCACATAAAGAGGATCATTAAATTTATTTTGGAATTCATTAGCATGCTTCCCTCTTTCAAAATAGTTATTAAGATCAATATCAAATTTAATATCATTGCTGCAATAAATATTTGGAACTAAAGATAATTGCAAACCACATAAGTATTTCTCAACATAAGCAAATTTCTCCTCTATGGTGTGATTAGGAGAGTTCAAAACAAAGTAGGACTCTCATGAGTAAGAGTACCATCACAAACAGCAAGTATATCATTTTTATCCTCACATAAATTAGTAACTTCTAAACATGGAGGATTATCAATAAGCATAGGACCATCATCTAAAGCATTATCATATAGCATATTTAAGCAACACTCCTCATTATCATCAATAAGTTCACTAGTAGCATTGAAAAGTAAAGGAGCATTATTAGTTTCATCATAATAGCATGGGTTATCATATAGGACCATAGAATTTTCAGTTTGACACTCATCATAACATGGATTCTCATAAATAACAAAAGATTTTTGAGTTTGAGTGCTATTATCAAATGTTGATGGTGAAGTTGGGAGATCCAACTCTTCCCCAAGCTTAGGTTGGAGCACATCCATTTCAATCTCCTCTTCACATACTTCCTCTTCCAAGCTTATGTTTTCATCATCCTCTTCCTGCAAAATATTAGTACTTTCCATGGAAGCAAGAATTCTTTCTTTAACATAAACATTATCACTAAATTCCTTTTTGCAAAGTTGGAGAAGAATAGAAATGTGTCCTTTCATTACACGAGCTTCATGACTAGTTGCAAAAAAATTATCAATAAGAAAGTCTATCTCATGGGCTGCAACATAAGCAATATATTTCTCAACTTGTTCTATATCATGGCATGCAAATTTACACTCTTGATAAGAAGCAATAATAGGATCACTATTATACTTACATTGATAGAGAGAGTGTTTATAGTCTTTTCTAAAGCAGCAAGTTATATTATGTAATTCACAAAACTCAGTGGCCATATCATTAAGATGTTCAAGCAATTCAAGCATTCTATTTCCTTCTTTGGTTGATCGATATTCATAGTAAGCTCCCATAGTTTTGACATAACCTTCCTCCATAGCGTAGCATACATATTAAAAACAACACTAGTTTTTATGGATTTTATGTTTTTAGATGAAAACTGAAAATAAAATGATACTAAACAATGCAAACCGAAATAACAAATGCAAAACAAAATGCAAAACTGAAAATAAAAATGCAAACCGAAATATGATATGCAAGACAATAACAAAACAAAATAAAATGCTTTGAAGGTAAAGATGGATAAGATGATGCTCACGTAGGTGCAACCTCCCCAAGCTTAGGTGTTTGCACAAGTTGGTGATGAAGTTGACTTTGTTGTGAGATACCCTTGGATAAACCTTTACAGCAATGATTCCCCGGCAACGGCGCCAGAAAACTGTCTTGATGGCCCTTGACGTAGTTACCTGCGTCAAAAGAATATGGGTTAGGTTGAGACTCCAAGTGCAGAGTGTGTAGTATAGGAAAGACGGTTTTCCCCACGAGGGGTGACTCGAGGGTTTAATATCGAACTCTCGGGGAATCAGTAGTGAAAGATTTATCTTCTTATCCTTCTCTTGAAAACCTACAAACAAAGTAAATTGTTTTGGCCCTCAACCTCACCAAGTGGTTGTCAAGCACAAGGTGTGAGAATGATATCAATAAAATGAATGCAAAACAGTAAATAAATATGCAATGATGATAAATAAATATGCAAGGATGGTGGAAACAATGATGGATGATATTTTTGGGTTTTGTATTGTGAATGCAAGATGTAAAAGTGTTTTTGTATTTTCGGATTTTTAAATGGCAGAAAATGTAAAGTGGATAAAAGTTGTTGGAAAGGTGTTTCTTATGATTAAAAATGGACCGGGGTTCATGGTTTCACAAATGCACTCTCTCTTTAATAAAGTGGTAGACAATGGAACACTAGAATTGACATATGAGATTGCAACAAAAAGGTTTCATGACAAGTTACTAATTATATGGGCATCACGTCCTAACATAGAGATCTTTTGTTTATTAATCTCTCTTATACTCCACCAAGATGCGAACTAAATCATAACACCTTAGTAATTAAGATAAATCAGAGCATAGCATTAAGTATCATGACATGAAGTTAAAATAAGAACATGCTAGATCTAGTCATGGAGTAGTGGCAATGGTCACACCCACATCTCCGGTAGCAAGGTATTTTTCTTTATCCTAGTGAGGCAACAAAGTAAGGTAAAAACCCAAGTGGATCGCGGAACTTTCTCTCACGTTCACCGCACTAGCCACCCCCGTTACTCCAACTAATGCACACGTTCCCCCTCACACGCTCTCATACACATGCTTGATCAAACAAGTAAACAAGAACGGGGTACATAATATGCATCTACTTTCATAACTGAAACAAAACTATTGCAATCTCAAACATATATTAACTCATAAAAAGATCCACCACAAAGGTATTACATAGATGACCGTAATCATGTTCAGCAGCTCATACGGTACTAATTAGTGAAGCTCAAGAGAGGAGAGATACATAAGTTACTTCCACAAACCCATAGTCCAGGGGTGGACTACTCCCTCTTCATCATGGAGACAGTGGAGAAGTCGTTGGAGAAGATGGAGACCACGCCGGCAGCGCCCCGCCGGAGTTTTCCCCCTCCAATCTGCAACTCCAGGTCTCTGTTTCGTGGTTTCTGTGTTTCTGCGGCGCTCCTTTCCGAAGTGCGTCGGGGACTATTTTTATAGTCGTTTTTAGGTCAAGACGGAGGCTCGGGAAAAAAGATCGACGGCAACGGAGCCACGAGGCCCAGATGATGGGTCCCACGCGGCCAAGGAATCTGGCCGCGTGGGCCCACTCATCTTGGCCCTCGGGCCTCCGTTTGTTCGCTTCCTTCGCTCAGACGCTTTGTTCCTTCCAAAAACCGATGCTCGTAAATTTCCTGGTCATTTGGACGTCGTTTGGGTCCCTGAAACATCAAAATATAGAAAATAGGGTTTTCTGCCTGTGCAGGGTTAATTCTAGAAAAATAGGGAAACTATGAAATATTCCCAAAATCAATATAAAACAATGATATAACCCTTATATGATGCAAATATGATTGAAATATCAGTAATATAATGCAAAGTTCATGTATGCATTTTACATGCATCACTTGGGCATCCCCAAGCTTAGACGCTTGAGTCTTCTTGAAATATGCTGGGGTGATCCATGGGAGCATCCCCAAGCTTAAGCTCTTCACTCTTCTTAATCACATTATATCATCCTTCTCTCTTGACCCTTGAAAACTTCCGCCACACCAAACTCAAAGTAATTCTCATTAGAGGGTTAGTGCACAATCAAAAACTCACATGTTCTATAAGGACACACACATGACCGTTACTTTTAACATTAACTACTGCCACTGATGTTATGTGAAGCTCTTCACCCTAAAAAAGAATTCCACTCAACACTAGTAAAAGAGAGAATGCGAAAAATAAAAGACAGAATCTGTCTTTACAGAACAGTCCGCAAAGACGAATTTGTTCGAGGCACTTACGTTGCTCAGATCGAAAAACTTTAAACTAACGAAAGATGCGTACATATCTGAGGATCACGCACAAAAATTTGCAGATTTAAATAATTGTTTTGTGATTTTACAGAAGTAAAACAGTGAACAGCAGAAATCTGTTCCTGCGCAGAAATCCAAATCTAGCATCATCTTCCTATTAGAGGAAATACTTGGCACAACAATGCGATAAAATAAAGATACAAAGGAATTGTTGCAGAAGTAAACAACTCCTTGACTCAAAAAGAAAAGCAAAATTACAGAAATAAAATAATGGGTTGTCTCCCATAAGCGCTTTTCTTTAACGCCTTTCAGCTAGGCGCAGAAAGTAAGAATCAAGTGTTTCCAAGTGAAGAAGCATCAACAATCTTACGCTTAGCTCTCTTACCTTTACCCTTATCTTTAGGAAATACTTGGTTACACATAGGTGAAGAGGCGAAATTCATAGTGCCTTGGCCCACATCTATTATTGCTCCAAAGCGTTTCAACAGAGATCTTCCAAGCGTAATTTGTCCTACTCCTGCACATTCAATGACAAGATAATCAATAGATATATCCCCAGGAGTTTTGTAAATACTCCTTCGGCTACTCCTCTTGGTAATTTAACAGTATTATCACCCAAAATTATACAATCTTCGCATTTGGAAAGCTCCCAAAGATTTAAGGAATCAAAAATATCCTTGGGCATTAAACAGAATTTAGACATAATATCACAGCGAGCATGGAAAGTTTCACTATTGATAACAACTTTTACTGAGGGAACCCATCCCGATGGTTCAAAATTTACTGGCACATTATCATAGTGTTCACGAATCTGATTATACCCTTCTTTTAGACCAGATATGTTTGTTTCAAGAGTGTTAAGTCTATCACTTATGCTTGTTAAAGCCGAATCAATTTTACTGATTGGAGGGCTAGAAATTGTAATCATTTTTTTATAGCATTAAAAGCTTGATCCCCATCATAACGAAGGAAATCTCCTCCTACCACAGCATCTAAAGCATATCTGTAGCAAAGAACAAGACCAAAATAAAAGCTACTAAGGAGCAGGCTTAAAGTCATTTTAGGTTCAGTTTTAGCATAGGACTCAAAAATTCTAGACCAAGCATCTTTAAAACTCTCCTCACTCCCTTTTTTTTTGAATTTGTCCACATATATTAAACCAACAAAGAGTACACGATTACATCAATTACAAAAAGAAAGCTAAAAGAGACTAGCAAATCTATGAGATCTTCACACCCTTTCTTCATCCATGACACAATCTTGTACTTTTCTGAAGGCAGCCGTAGAACAACGCCGAAACCAACAAACCACAGACCTGTGAATACCACCGAAGGTTCTCCCTTTTTAATTTTGAGCCGCAATGCCATGGCTTTGTGCACGCACGCAGCCATTAAATTAATCAAGCAACATCGGCAAGAGCACCACCACTGATATTACAGGGACAAATAACCGAACCACTTTGTCGACGTCGTTGGGAGCCGAGAGAACGAATCACCAATGCCGAAGACGTAGCAGCCGGGATAGATATTGCGAGGACAAATCTCCTCGCGACAACCATGAGAAACAATCCAAGATTGATCTGGCGAAGCAAGATCTGAAGAACCATAACTAGACAGACTTAATCTTCCAAAGCCACCATTGATGTCGGGAAGGGTATCTCGCCGTCGAACGAAGCGTGGAAGATCACTTATTACAGACGAGACCATCTCCATTAACGAAGAAGATGACGACCAAAACGAAGCTCTAACATTAAGGACCTTCGAAAAGCGCCGTGCGCAGGTCCGAGGTCCCCACCCCTCCTAGTGCCAGAACGGCACCTAGAGGAGGCGAGGACCCATCAAATCTTTGCGGCGATGACGATGAAACTGCAGATGTCACCGGCGGCGGCAGCTAGGGTTGGAACCCTAGGCCGCCGCCACGATCGCCTCGCTCTCGCCCTTCCTTCGTAACGTTCCCGGGCCTCCACAAAAGATAAGCAACAATCTCTCTCCTCACTCCCTTGCTTGAAAGTGAAGATCTCTTCCTCAGGCGACATGATGACAGGAACAGGGCTAGACATGATAACAAGACTAAAAAATAACAATTCGAAAATAAAAGTAACTAATTTTTTTGTGTTTTTGATAAATAAAGCAAACAAGACTAAATAAAAATAAACTAAGCAAGACAATAACAAAGTAAAGAGATTGGAAGCGTGAAACTCCTCTTGCAGAAATACTCTTGCTCCCGGCAACGGCGCCAGAAAAAGTTGCTTGATGACGTGGATCGCACGTTTGTTGGGAGACCCCAAGAGGAAGGTATGAAGCAGTGTAGCAGCAGTTTCCCTCAGTATGAAACCAAGGTTTAATCGACCAGTAGGAGCAAGAAATCACTTCTGAAGGTTGTTGGTGGCGCCGTTTCTCGATCACCAACATGGAATCTGCACACAACATAATCAAACTACTTTGCCCTAACGAAACAGTGAGGTTGTCAATCTCACCGGCTTGCTGAAAACAAAGGATTAAACGTATGGTGTGGAAAACAGTAGTAAATTGCAGAGAATGAAAAGGAACAGTGTTTACAGTTGGTTGTATTATCAGTGTAAAAGAATGGACCGGGGTCCTCAGTTCACTAGTGGTGTCTCTCCATAAAAGATAACTAACATGCTGGGTGAACAAATTACTGCTGGGCAATTGACAAAATATTGAGCGCATGACAATGCATATATATGACATGATGATTAGTATGATATTCATGTGGGCATTACGACAAAATACATAGACCGCTATCCAACAGCGTCTATGACTAATAATCCACCTCCAGGTTGTCATCCGAGTTCCCCGTTGGTATTAAGTTGCAAGCAACGGATAATCGCATTAAGTAATGTGCGTAATGTAAACAAATGCATTAGACCTAACGGCGCACCCTTAAGCTAAGCATCGGTTATTTTATCCCTAGTGGCAAAACACATCCACAATCTTAGAAGTTATTGTCACTCTCCCAGATTACCGGAGGCATGAACCCACTATCTAGCATAAATACTCACTCTTGGAGTTACAAGCATCTACTTGGCCAAAGCATCTACTAGTAACGGAAAGCATGCAAGATCATAAATAACATATAAGATAGATTGATAATCAATTTGACATAGTATTCAATATTCATCGGATCCCAGCAAACACAACATGTAGCATTACAATAAGATGATCTTGATCATGATAGGCAGCTCACAAGATCTAAACATGATAGCATAAAGTGGAGAGACAACCATCTAGCTACTGCTATGGACCCGTAGTCCAAGGATGAACTACTCACGCATCACTCCGGAGGCAGGCATGGTGATGTAGAGCCCTCCGATGATGATTCCCCTCTCCGGCAGGGTGCCGGGAAGAGCTTCTGAACCCTCCCGAGCTAGGGTTGACGGCGGCGGCGTCTCTAGAACTTTTCGTGGATAATGGCTCGGGTATTTAGGGTTTTCGCGTCGGGAGGAATAAATAGGTGAAAGGGCGGCGGCTGGAGATGCCCGTGGGGCCCACACCACCCCACGGCACGGCAGGGGCGGCCCGCGCGGCCCCATGGTGTGGCTGCCTCGTGGCTCCCTCCGTCTTTCCTTTGGACTCCGTGTTCGTGTTGGAAAAATAGGAGGTTCTGTCCAAGTTTCGTCCAATTCTGAGAATATTTCCAGACTAGCTTTTCTGGAATACAAAAACAGCAGAAAACAGGAACTGGCACTGTGGAATCTTGTTAATAGGTTAGTCCCAGAAAATGCATAAAAATGCTATGAAGTGTATATAAAACATGTAACAATTGGTATAATATCAACATGGAACATCAGAAATTATAGATATGTTTGAGACATATCAGAACTCTTGTAACTGATCTAAGTACTGAGGAATAGACATGCCCTGAGCAGAGGCCGCTTCTCCGTACATTGCAACAAACTCAGGATCGACGTCGACTGCACCTCTGCTCGACCCCACCTCGGTATTGGAAAACACTTTGAGCGGGGGGCACGACTGGTTTTTCTGTTCTCCGAGCTGGGGAACTGATTTCCCGCTTGGACTACTACTCTTCGACCACTACTTATTTGCCTCAGCCGACTTGCTAATAGAGCGGTCATAGTCTGGTGTCAGCCTTGGCGGGGGTTGTTCAAGGGTCTTCAGCATTTTGAAGACGGCGGCTTTTTCTTCTGGGGTGGCGGGGAACTCTGGCGCTTTCGGCTTCTTCCGGTTAGCCACCACTCTTTATTTTGGGCATTTGCGATCGCGGCATTTTCCTCCTCCGTATAGTCGTAATGTCTCATGGGAAGATTCTTATGAGGTACTTTTGGGAGGGGCGACCTTTTACGTTTCGGTGATCGCTTACCCCTCATAGTACCTTTTGGGAGCGGAGACGACTGACGCGGCGGCGGAGACGGCTGCGCTGGAGACTGGTGAGGCGGCGGAGACGGCGCCTGAGGCGGCGGCGGCGAAGAGGACTGTTGCGCTGGAGACTGGTGAGGCGGCGGCGAAGATGGATTGCTACTCTGAGGAGTCGCTGGCCTTGGCTGCCAGTTTGGAAGCACGATGAATTCCTTTGGCCATAGAATGGTCCCTTTGTTGGCTTCTCCAAGTTCAACCACCTCCCCATCTTCACCTGCAGGGTGTTCCAGCTTCAGCTCCTCAAATTCTTTCATCACTTCATCCACCCCGACAACAGCGTAGCCATGTGGAACCGGAGAGAGATGGAAAGTTGGTTTAGGTCCAATTGGTACGGCATAGCCGACCGCCACCTTCATGGTTAAGTTAAAAACTTTCACATGTAGCTCACAAGGTGTGCTCTCCGTGATATCATCCACTGGGTAGCGACGAAGACGAGTCATCGTCAGTGCATCATCATTACCATCCTGGAGCTCCGTGGAAGCCACGCTGCTTTTCCGATTCGATGGGCCGCCGGTACCATCGCATGCAGCTTCTACCATGTGCCGCTGAGCTTGGCCGCAAGTACCTTGCTGGCTAAGTGCGTCAATTTGATCCTGCTACCGCTTTAATTTTTCTTCTATATTACGCAGCCGGTCTGCAGCAGCGCGTGCTTTCATTGCCTCCCTTTCCTTTCTCCTCTGATGGCTTCTATCAGGAAATTTCTTCCTATCCTCGGGAATCGCAATTTTCTTGGGCTTGGAGCCTGGTACGCCTCGTGTTCGTCCGTCGTGTTCCTTATTCCCAAGGGCGCGTGTGAGCTCGTCATCCTCTCTATCGGGACAGAACCGTCCCTCTTCAACATCCTTTACTGCATTTCTAATGCCTTCGATGGGTAGTAGGGGCTTATCTTTGTGTGTTCTGTTATATATGCACTTCCCTTCTGCGTCCAACGTGCCCCCATGCCCGTAAAACCAATTTCTTGCCCGTTCGATCCATGTGTATGGCTCTGGAGTGATCCCTTTAGCCAGCAGGTCGGCCTCAAGTTTCTCCCACTTAGGCATGCTAAAGGCGTAGCCACCAGGCCCCATAGTATGGTGGTACTTCTTTTTAGCAGCATTTGCCTTATTTTGTTCAGACTTTTTCTGAGCTTCCTCCGATTTCTTGTACGCCACAAATTCTTCCCATTCGTCCCTTATCTTCTCATAGCCTTTATCGAAGTCCGGAGTCTTATCTTTGTTGATAAACTCGGTGTGCAATCTTCTCTTCCAGTTCTTGAATAGCTCGGCCATCTTCTTAAAAGCCCACTCCTTGACTTTTTGCTCTATGATTTTTTTTTGCTTGGCAATCTTTTCTGCCTCATTTGGATCCTCCTCATCTGGATCCACCTCTGGCGCCGGCAGGGTGAAATTAACCATGAGCTTTTTCCAAAGGTTTTCTTTGCCTACGTCGCCGACATATCTTATTCCTCCCGCCCTTGGCTTATTCCATTCTCGAACGGTGATCGGGATGTAGTCCCTAACAATAACTCCGCATTGCTTTACAATTTTTTTTTGCAACATCAGGGGGAGCAATCGGTGTGCCGTCTTCAGCGACTTTTTCGATCCTGTACCTTTCATGGTCACCCAACTTTTTGGCTGGGCCTCGTTTCGTCCTTACAGAAGATTTGCTCGATCCGGAGGGCTAAAAGAAGAAAGAGCGTTAATATATGTATATAGACAGCAGAGGCTTAATTAATTAATATATATGCACCTCGCCGGAGTTTGCAACATTTAATGTTCCACCGGAGCCGTCGGCTTCTCCCTCGTCGGCTTCTCCCTCATCGAAGCCGCCGACTTCTCCACGCCCCAGCCGTCGGCTTCTACCTCACCGGAGCCGTCTCTTCGGTTGAGAGACTCATCTCCCTCACCGGAGTTGTTCAGAAACTGCGAGGTGACATCGCCAACATCTTCCCCGCGGATCATATCCTCGAGGATGTTTTCCTGATTTTTGTCTCGTTCCATAGTTTCTGCAAATTAAGAACAATGCACAAAACTTTAGTTGGTTAACTTTGCATACAAATGTGAATCGGATATGTGAATGCAAATGTGAATACAAAGTTAAATTTGCTAATTTTGCTAACACCTTAATTTGCTAATTTTGCTAACACATAAATTTTGCTAACACTTTAAATATTCTTAAACAAGCTATTTCTTAATTTTTCCTAACACAGTACTAGTCACACACCATTTAATTCCTCAATTATTCTCTGTTGCTCACAAAAATACAATCGAAAATTCTACAGATAGCTACTAGTATCTTGAAGGCAACACAATTGGATTCGACTCAAAATGATCTACCAAATTCTCTACACATTTGTTTTAGTCCAGAAGCTTAATAACCAAGTTTTAGCTACTGACTAAGTTCTGTTATTCTAAAAATTAAATCCTTTTAGGGTTACACAGTGTTGATTATTTGTGACCTAACCCAATTGGATTCAACTTAATTAGATTAACCAAATGACAATTAAAATTGTTATAGTACAGAAGTGGCTACAATCTTTATTTAAATACCTAATTAATTGTGTTGCTTAATTAATTCTAAAAAATTAGGGGTGCTAGGCTACTGCAATACAAAGTTAACACAATTGGATTCATAATTTTTGGATTATTAGAGTATCAGAAACAAACAAATTTAGATAATTAACATTCTGTACTATTTAAAATACCCAGCAATTAATATTAATCTAAACATGGTGAAACTAGTTTAGTTGCACAGAAATTTTCATAAGCTATCCAGAGAATTTTGGTTTGAATTATTTGGATGTCTAAATCTCGAGTTATTGATTTTCAAAGTTGACAGATGATTTTAAATTGCGCGCGCACGGATAAGTTTAAATATCTGACGAGCGGGGCCCGCTCGTCAGTGACCTATCTACTGCGAAGTGTTCGAGCGGCGCCGCCGCGCCCGCGACGGCGACGGCGAGTCGGAGACCTAAATAGGGGGTACGGGAGGTGGCGGAGATGGTCAGGGTCCGGCGAACGTCGACGGCGGCGGCTGTACGGCTCAGGGTACGGCAGGTGGCGGAGATGGTCGAGTTCCTCCGCTTCCACGGCTCCGGCGTGCGGGCGTCGAGGGCGCGCCGAACGTCGACGGCGGCGGCGGAGCGCGGCGTGGAGCGGCGCGGGCGTCGGGCAGCCTGACGGCGTCGATTCTGCTCCGGCGCCGCGCGTGCGAGACTTGGTCGATTTGGGGATGGAATGGGAAGGAGAAGGCGCAGGCAGTTATACCAGGACTCATTGGTCCCGGTTCCTGCCACGAACCGGGACCAATGCCTCATTGGTCCCAGTTCGTGGGAGGAACCGGGGCCAATGCCATGGCAATTTAATGCCAGATTTGCCTCGCGCGTCCATGGACCTTTAGTCCCGGTTCTTCGTATAAACCGGGACCAATGAGTCCTTTTTCAAATTTATTTCAAACTTTTCAGTTCTGAATATTGTTCCCGCCTTTTTTTTCTTATTAAGGTGTTTTAATATGAATTTCAAATGGTTTTTAAATGATAATTCATTTTGACAAATATTTATTGCATAATTTTGAATCTGAAAATACTTTCAACATGAAAAGTGTTTAAATTTGAATAAATAATCCAAAACTATTTTCTGTTTTCTAAAATAATTATTCTAACTATACAAACTTGTGAGCCGTTGGATCAGCGGTGTGTTTCTTTCGAGCGCTTGTGAGCCGTTGGATCTGCGGTGTGTTTTTTTCGAGCGCTTGTGAGCCGTTGGATCAGCGGTGTGTGTTTCTTTTCAGGGCTTGTGAGCTGTAGTATGCCCAATGAGGAAGAAGCACACGGATCGTGTGTTTCCTTCTAGCATAGTGAAATATCGTGGGAGTGGATGACAAGACAGACATGTCTATGGAATGTATTAAACCTTTATGTAAGGAGCATGTGTAAGGAGCATGTGTAAGAAGCTTCAATCAGCTGCAGTTTTACCAACACAATCTCTGTATTCTCCAAGATCTTTAACATTTCCAAGTGACAGAACAAAACATACGGTTTCCCCTGCATACAGCCCGACGGTGGCTCGTGAGTGCCCGCATATCAAATGCACCGTCGGACGTATGCAGGGAATCCGAATGCTTTGTTTACAAAATGAACTACAATGAGTACAGAGTGAGTGCCAAACATGTCCGAGAGGTGGGCTATATATAGGGTCACTGTATTCTGAAAACTCTAAACACTGAAGAGAACAAAACACACGGTTTCCCCTGCATACAGCCCAACGGTGGCTCGTGAGTGCCCGCATATCAAATGCACCGTTGGACGTATGCAGGGAATCCGAATGCTTCGTATACCAAAATGAACTACAATGAGTAGACACTGAGTGCTGAACATGTCCGGGAGGGGGGCTATATATAGGGTCCGTGTGCTTCTTTAGTCCCGGTTGGTAAAACCAACCGGGTCATGTGGCTCACGAAGTGGTCGTGATAGTGCTGATCCAACAGCTCACAATCCCTCAAAAGAAACACACCCCTGATCCAACGTCTCACAAGCGCTTGAAAGAAACACACGATCCGTGTGCTTCTTTAGTCCCGGTTGGTAGCGGGCTTTGCGGTCACGACTCGTGTCAGTCACGTGTCCTCCCCCAGCGCTGCCCTAGCCACGTGTCCTCCCCTAGCGCTGCCCTGAAAGTCTTTATATATTGTCGCCGACGGGGTAAACCCTAATCCACCATTCCTAGGTCCATAGTCAAGTTCCCATATCTCTTCTATGTAACCATAGTATGTGTCCTTTTGCCTATTCTCGTCTGTTGCATCAAAGCGGACACCACTGTTTTGGTTGGTGCTCTTTTTATCTTGGGCGATCGTGTAAAATGTATTTCCATTTATCTCGTACCCTTGGAAATTCAATACAGTCGAAGATGGTGACGCGGCCAACAAGTAGAGCTGATCTCCGACAGTGGTGTCATTCATGATCTGTAATCGCAACCAACTGCCGAAAGTCTCCATGTGTTTTTCTTTATTCCAGGAGTCAGCCTTCCCCGGGTTCTTGGAGCGTACATAATTCTTGTGTTCCTCGATATACGGAGCCACAAAGGTGGAACTTTGTAGAACTGTGTAGTGTGCTTGACTGAAAGAATGTCCGTCCCTACATATCATTGCTTTCTTTCCTAGCGTGCCTTTTCCACTCAGTATCCCCTCATGCCGTGATTCAGGAACACCAATCAGCTTAAGGTCAGGAATAAAGTCAACACAGAACTCAATGACCTCCTCTGTTCCATAGCCCTTTGAGATGCTTCCTTCTGGCCTAGCACGGTTATGAACATATTTCTTCAAGACTCCCATGAACCTCTCGAAGGGGAACATATTGTGTAGAAATACAGGATCGAGAATGGCAATTTCGTCGACTAGGTGAACCAGGAGATGCGTCATAATATTGAAGAAGGATGGGGGGAACACCAACTCAAAACTAACAAGACATTGGACCACATCCCTCTGTAGCCTTTGCAGACTTTCTTGATCGATTACCTTCTGAGATATTGCATTGAGGAATGCACATAGCTTCACAATGGGTACTCGAACATTTTCCGGTAGAAGCCCCCTCAATGCAACCGGAAGCAACTGCGTCATAATCACGTGGCAATCATGAGACTTCAGGTTCTGGAATTTTTTCTCTGCCATATTTATTATTCCCTTTATATTTGACGAGAAGCCAGCCGGGACCTTGATACTGCTCAGGCATTCAAAAAAGATTTCCTTCTCTGCTTTGGTAAGAGCGTAGCTGCTTAAGTATTCACGCCCTTTATCCGTCTGCTTGTTGTATGGGTCTTTCATACGTTGTTGGTCCTCCCGTGCTTCTGGTGTATCTTTTGTCTTCCCATACACGTCCAGGAAGCCTAGCAGGTTCACACAAAGATTTTTCGTCACGTGCATCACGTCGATTGAAGACCGGACCTCTAGGACTTTCCAATAGGGTAGCTCCCAAAATATAGATTTCTTCTTCCACATGGGCACGTGTTCGGTAGCGACGTCTTTCGGAACAGATTAACCGCTAGGACCCTTTCCAAAGATTACTTCTATGTCCCTGACCATACCAAATATAGCATCACCATCAGGGAGGTTAGGCTTCTTCCGGCGATCTGCCTCACCGTTGAAATGCTAGCCTTTCTTTCTTAGGGTATGATTGTTCGGAAGAAATTGACGACACCCCAGGTACACAACCTTCTTACTTTTTTCCAAATATGTACCTTTAGTCTTATCTAAACAGTGCGTGCATGCATTGTATCCCTTGTTTGACTGTACTGAAATGTTACTAAGAGCAGGCCAATCATTGATGGTTACGAACATCAACGCTCGTAGGTCAAATTCTTGTTGTTTGTGCTCATCCCACACACGTACACCTGGTTCGGCCCACAACTGCAAAAGTTCATCAACTAATGGCCTTAGGTACACATCAATGTCGTTGCCGGGTTGCTTCGGGCCTTGGATGAGCACTGGCATCATAATGAACTTCCGCTTCATGCACAACCAAGGAGGAAGGTTGTAGATACATAGAGTCACGGGCCAGGTGCTGTGACTGCAGCTCTGCTCCCCAAAAGGATTCATGCCGTCTGTACTTAGACCAAACCATAAGTTCCTTAAGTCACCTGCAAAGTCCGAGAACTCTCTCTCGATTTTTCTCCACTGCGACCCATCGGCGGGGGGTCTCAACTTCCCGTCTTTCTTACGCTCTTCTTTGTGCCATCGCAACAACATGGCATGTTCTTTGTTTCTGAACAGACGTTTCAACCGTGGTATTATCGGAGCATACCACATAACCTTAGCAGGAACCCTCTTCCTGGGGTGCTCGTCATCGCCCTCAACATCACCAGGGTCATCTTGTCTGATCTTGTACCGCAGTGCATTGCATACCGGGCATTTATCCATATTCTCGTACTCCTCACCGCGGTACAGGATGCAGTCATTAATGCATGCATGTATCTTCTGCACATCTAATCCTAGAGGGCAGATAGCCTTCTTTGCTTCGTATGTAGTCTCGGGCAATTCGTTATCCTTTGGAAGCTTCGGCTTCATTATTTTCAATAAATTCTCAAATCCCTTGTCAGATAAACCAGTCTCTGCCTTCCATTTCAGCAGTTCCAGTGTGGTACCGAGCTTTGTGCTGCCATCTTCGCAATTTGGGTACAACAACTTTTTGAGATCCTCTAGCATGGCCTCCAACTTTAGCTTCTCCTTTTCTGTATCGCATTCTCGCTTTGCATCAGAAATGACCCGACCAAGACCATCAGCGGGCTCATCTGATGCCCGTTGTTCACCTCCTTCTTCTTCATTGTCTTCCATTGCAGTATCACCGTATTCTTCAGGGAACATAGGATAGTTGTCATCATCTTCTTCTTCTTCATTGTCTTCCATCCTAACCCCTCTTTCTCCGTGCTTGGTCCAACAATTATAGCTGGGCATGAAACCTCTCTGAAGCACGTGGCTTTGAATGGTTTTCAAGTTAGAGTACTCCCTGACGTTCCGACAGTCAACACATGAACAAGGCATAAAATTATCCACTTTGTTTGCCTCAGCCACATCGATAAATTTATGCAGGCCTGCAATAAAATCGGAACTGCGTCGTTCGCCGTACATCCATCGCATCCGTGCATCCATCTGCATCATATAATTAAGTTTATCAAATACCATTACAATAACATCTTGAATAGTGAAATGACCACCGTACAACGACACATGCAATATTTTTGTATCAATTACGGATGAAAAGGATAAGGTTGCTAACCTCGGTCGAAGATATCATTTTGTGTGAACTTAAGTGTGGCTCGGGCATTTCATCGAACACATCTTATGCGTAGCAAAGGAAAAAAAACTAGCACCCACTTCCCACACATCCAAGCAGAAAAAAAAACAGAGGAGAGAACCTGGCTGGGAGGGTTACTTATAGGCAGGGGAGGGGTATTAGTCCCGG
Source organism: Poa pratensis (assembly GCA_947311845.1). Lineage (NCBI taxonomy): Eukaryota > Viridiplantae > Streptophyta > Magnoliopsida > Poales > Poaceae > Poa > Poa pratensis. Next base: position 28,181,878 of record CAMZMU010000050.1, read on the forward strand.
TTCGAGACACGAACCGGGACTAAAGCTCCGCGGCACGCCACGTGTCCGGCTCTGGAGCTTTAGTCCCGGTTCGTGCCATGAACCGGGATTAATGTCCCCAACCGAACCGGGACCAATGGTCCACGGGCCCCTGGCAGGCATTGGTCCCGGTTTTTCCCTGAACCGGGGCTAATGCAAATTTGGGCTCCGGATGAAAGCCTCATTTTCTACTAGTGAAAACAGGTCTCCAAAGGCTGGACGGGCTGGTTGTGACCTACCAAACACGCCCCTAACGATACATTCACGTGAGCACGTCTTCAAAACATCGGAACATCGGTAAATATACGCACATATGTTAAGCTTAAGCTAACAATGAGCACCTGAAAGAAGCAACAATTTAATGCTAAGCTTAAGTTAATATTGAATACCTGAAACAAGCAACAATTTCCATCAGAAACAGATGAAGCGAGCAAGTTCTGGCCGGGGGCTTGCACATTAACAACCATGTTTGCGTTTCTGTCTTTCGTAAGAAAAAAAAGAGGAAGAATGTCTAAGCTTCAGGCAGGCTACCTTTTCCGCAGATCCCTCGTCAGTTTCAAACTGCCTACTGACTAGACGGGTATGCGCGCTTCGCCGCGCCGCCTGCCTCGCGTTCTTGCATGTCATGGTCAGCGAGATGACCGTGTATGAGTATGGCGCAGCGAATTATTATCTGTTTGATTTGATTGCTTAATTAGGTTTAGGTAAACTGTAGTGCACGATGAGATTGGCGTGGTCTTACTGGAGACACTGCCGGTAGGCTGTTCTTGGTGTTATGCAGGTGAATTGTCCAACATGCAATGTACGTGGCATGTAGGGCGTATCTCTACTATATAATATGGCTTGAGGAGGTGATGGTGCGTTTTTTAAATTTCCGATTTTACCCCTGCGTGTTATGAGATTTTACAGTGCTGCCACCGCCAAGTGTCGTACCGGTTCGATGATAATAAGAAAAAAATCCCCAATCCTGCCCGTCGCCTCGACCACCGCTACTTCCTCCATCCATGGCCAGCTCGGAGAAACGAAGGACAAGTGCCCATGGAGTCCCCGGTAATCAAGATCTGGACCCCCGGTGTCATCTTCTTCCCCTTCTTATTCTGGCCATCGTGGCCGACTGGAGGCTACGCGAGGCGTTCTGTACTTATGTTCTTTAGATCTGAGGCGTCGTCTTCTGACCTAGATCCACATCCCACGAACAGAGAAAACCAATCCCCTTGCTCCTGGTGCTCGAGCTGCCCCACGGGCCACAGCTCCGTCCCGCCGCAGAGCCGACACCATCCACACGGTCGTCGCCGTCCCCGCAGTCGTTATGCAGCCAGCTATCGCCTTGCCCATGCGGCGCCGGTGATCACGGCCACACGCATGCCTTCGATACTGTGCGTCCAAACGCCTATCCTTCAAGGCCAATCTGCCGCATCATTGCGTCCGGTCCAGTCGGCCCGGCCGGCCGCCACGATCCTTCCCATCGAGTGTGCCGCTGCTGCAGAGTTCTACGTTTTCTCGTTCTCTTCTGCACTCTTCCACTCTTGGACAGGCTCCACGGCAGGTACAGTACAATTGGGAACTTGGAACAGAAGGCGTCCAACTATGAAATATTCGCTTTTCAATCGCTGTTGCCTGAGCATGTTCAACGATGGGGAGGCGTTTAGCATGTTCAGTGAGCAGGCTGTTTGGTGCCTGGATTTGACTTGCAGATGCATGTGTGTTCCACTACTTTGGTTGTTTCCTTTCTTCAGATTTTGTTAGTTTAAATGTGAATTTGCACAAGGCTTGTGCTCACATGTATTTGTAGTAGCGAGTCAAAAAAATTTACCGCTAAAATGATTAATCAAAGATGTTAAATCCCTGGTGTGACACACCATTTGGTAAAGTTGTTGTTATGCAAATAGTTAGATTTATTGTAATGTTCAATTTTTGACACAAAAACACTCTACACAAACAAAAATGCATTTTTTTTTTCAAAAATATACAGTTTTGGACCAAGTGACTCAACAATAAACTTATCAGAAATTGCAATAAAAATATTTAATATAGTCCAGTTGATATCTCAAATAAAAAATTTATAAGCCCGTTACAACGCACGGGTAATTTTGCTAGTCCTTCTAATACTCCTGCTGCTAGAGCTGCCTAATGTGGTACGTGGGCTGGCCGCGCCGGTGCCTGGTTTTCCAGGCTTGTGATACATCCACCTCATCATCCTTCCTTATGTGGCCCGCTGTCAGAGACACATACCTATTCTCTTTCTCCATGGCTAGCACTCGTGTTGTGTCTCGTCCAGCTTGCATGGATTGACTTATAGCACTGCTACACATATGAGATTCGAGATAAAATGTACATGAAATATATGTGCGTCGACGAGTAGATTCCATTCCCGTGATTGGTTTCAAATTTTGTCAATTGTAAACTGTTAATTTCGGACTGAACTTCGTACTATTGCTAAATTTTTTTTGTCAAATTTGTCGCACTCCTTCAACCGTTTGAAATTTTCTTTGATGAGTTGATCCATCTCGCCGTTCCCCACAACTTTCACGTTGTAACTTTTTCATTTCGTCGGACATATACGTATAAAATATTTTATACTGTAATTATGTACGTTCATATCCGCTCCCCCGCAAAATTCGACGTCCGTGCAGCTCCAACCACTATGGCATTACCTCCTCCATTGATTGCCGTCGTGCCACGCTGTTATTTTGTTCCCGGCTCCTTGCTGTCAGGTAGACGAATTTATTCAAGTGGGGCCGCTTATATCGAGAGATGTTTTTTTAGAACGCTTATATCGAGCGATTTACTACACTACTACATGCATGAGATTTGAGATAAAATGTACACAAAATATGCGATGAGTAGATTCTACCCCTGATCAGTTTTGAATTTCTTCAATTGTAACTTGTTAATTTTGGACCAAACTTTATGCTATTTTTAGAAAAAATTGTCAAATTCGTCACACTCCTTCAACCGTTTGAAATTTCCTTCGAAGAGTACATCCATCTCATTGTTCCCCACAAGTTTCATGTTGTAACTTTTTTATTTCGTCGGACATATACGTATAAATTTATACTGTACGTGTATGTTTGCACCCCCGCAAACTTCACCCCCCCCCCCCCCCCCCTCACCACCCCTGCAGATCCAACCGCTACCTCCTCTGCCGCGCTGTCGTTGCACCACACCATTATTCCGTTCCTCGCTCATCACATGCCTGTCACGTAGATTTCTGCTTCAGGTCCTTCTCATTACTTCCCAATCCATTCACATGTAATAGATCTTTTAGTGTTACAAAATAATCTACATCACCGTTTGCTTCTATGCCATCCAAGGTAGGGAGGTAGGTAAATAAGACGAATGATTCATGCAAGTGACGACGTGAAAGACACTTGTTGTTATGAAAATATCATTGATCTTATCATTAGCATGTTGAATCCATAGTTTCATACAAATATTACAATATTTCCCAGTTTGTCATTCTTTTTATTGTAGAGTATAGAATTGGTTTGGAAAAATTATGGAAAATGAAACAGTAAACATTTCACAATATTGTACTACATTCTTTTCATTACGACTTATGAGTTTGAATTTTTTTTTGTCATAAACTTTGTGCTAAAAATTACCCTTTTAGCACTCACAAGCTTATTATAATGAAGAGAAATAACATTTTGTCTATCTATGAAACTGGAGAACACAAAAAAATAGTTAAAATGCCTCATTCAAATATACAACAACAAAACAAAAAAAAAATCAACAGAACGATTAAAAGAAAACAGGTTGCCGCGCCCTTTAACTTCTAGTATGGATTGACAGCTTACTAATTAAACCTGAGACTTGACTTGCAGGAGAGAAACTCGAATTAAACCTACTCCGGGACTATTGTATAGTCAGATGGAAAATGTAGGCCTGACTCAGGGACATAGTTTTAAGGCGGCTTGATTATTTTTATAGTCAAAACTGGCTCTAAGGCCGTCTCTAACAGTCAAGTTTGTACGTACTACTCTAACTTGCCTTCTTGCAAATAAACGGTTGCTCGACAAATTTAGAAGGTCCAACTCGATCAGCGGGAAAATCATTCGAATTTGGTCCATGTTGTGCTCCATATTTAAGAATTCTCCTCGTCGAATACCTAAGTGGTGTCATCTATTCAGAACTCATAAAGAGCGAACTTAATTACCAGCGACGTGAATTGCTGGAGGTAAAAATAAAATTCATTCATTAATTAATTAGAATAAAACTTGCCTTCTTGCAACCAACAACCTGTCCAAACTTCCACATGCCAATGTTACATAAAACTGTAAATTAAAGGACTATGGATAGTATCTCAGAGCCGAGCTGGACCGGAGCCAATATATGCTACATTAGCATGGCAGACAGCCGGCGTGGCATACAAATTTAAGACTAGTACTAGAGCTTGATTAGATGACTGAGGATACACGGCCGGCATGCATGCATTTCATGCACCGATCGGTTCAGGGAGAAATGCATGCATACACGGATGATCAGCCGGAGAAGACGTTCGTTGTCGCCATCAGGAATTCAGGATCACGAGGAAAGCATGGATGCCGTACGTGACGGCAGCAAAAAAACCTTGTCCATCGGCACATATGCCGCTGGCGCGGAAGAGCCGCATGAGGCCGAAGGTGACGCCCATGGCGGCGAGCCCGCCCACCACCACCCTGACGCAGGACCTGGCCACGGGCGCCCGGCCCAGCACGGCCCCGACGTACCCGAACGCGGCAAGCGCCAGCGTCGCCACGGCCACAACCACGGCCACCTCATCTTGTAACCGACGATGAATCCGGCCGCCAGCAGCGGCAGCAGCGCGCCAACGGAGAACGCCAGCGCCGACGCCGCGGCCGCCTGGGCAGGGCTCGGCAGCGCCCCTCCTCCTCGCCGCCGCGCTTGCCGTCGCGATTCAGCTGCGCGATCTCCACGTCCCGCTGAGAGCAGACGGAGACGTACTCTCCGATGGCCATGCTGCACGCCCCGCCAGTAGGCCGGCGAACCCGGACACCACCATGGCCCGCACGTCGTGCTTCACCGCGCTCACGCCCAGCATCAGCGACGCCGTGGAGACCAGACCGTCGTTGGCCCCAGAACCGCCGCCCGCAGCCAGTTAGCCCGCCCCGCGAAGTCGAAGTCGGAATCGTCGCTGAACTTCATGGCCGCCGGGTTCTCGGCGTCGGCCAGCTTGGTGTCGTTCACGGCCATGGCAGATTGGGAGTGAGATCCCTAGATGGATTGCTGGAGATGGTGGTGTGTGGTGGCACGCAGCAGTAGAGTAGTGTGGAGGACACACGCTTCGTTGCCGTGTTTTATAGTGGAGTTCAGGGGGTTCTGGTTGCGTGTGGGCATGCCGCTCTTCTTCAACCTTTCATGCCGCTCTCGGCCGCTCTGGCTAGTGCGTACATGCTGCCATGCCATTGACAGATGATCTCTTTTTGTCAATCCGGTATTGTGCGCGCGCGTGGCCACCATGAGCACACACCATAGATTAATCGATCCATCGTGCTTGCTGAGTGTACATCATATAACAAAACAGTCCATTTCTAGGGGAATCGTTGGATAATCGTACAACGTAGTGAGATCATCCGACAGTCCGTTTCTTCAACGACAATCTGGGAACATAAGACTGCGTCTTCGAATGAACATTCCACACAAAATATAGCACAATCATCCTTGATTTTTTTCATCCACAATTTTCAGCCAGTGGGGTTTAAGAGGGCGTGTCACAAAGTTCCGCTTTGCGTTGACAACATGAGACATGTCAAGACTTGCGATTTCTATGGTCTTGACAGACGCGTGAAATGTTAAAACGGTTGGAAAACCAGTATTGGCGGGTGTCTTGAATGCGACAAAAACTTGTACGAAGTTCCTATCCAAACCGCCCACAACATGAGACATGTCAAGACCTGCGATTTCTATGGTCTTGACAGACGCGTGAAATGTTAAAACGGTTGGAAAACCAAAAACTTGTACGAAGTTCCTATCCAAACTGCCCATGTGCATGTCAGGCTAGTGATTGGTGCTTTGCAACAGCAGACTCAGAGCGCGGAAGGAGGGGGGGGGGGGGGGGCACTCCGGGACTTCAGTATCAATTGTGCTCTCTGAGTGCCGAGTCTCAATATTTAGGGGTGAAAACCCCAAGTCTAGCCATCATTGCTTGTATCTGGCAGTGACGGTCTTTTTGTTGAATGAATTGTCTTTATAATTCGGATTTTCTGTTTGGTCAAAACTTACGGCGCTTGTGCACCGTTTCCTTTTTGTAACTGTCGTTTTTTGAGATATTCTTCTGTAGTGCTGGGTGTTGTATTGATAGTGTTGATTCTACTGCTGTGAGAGATTGATGACTGTGCCGTTTTTTTTTCCTTTTTTTTGCTGTGTGCATTCTTAATGTCTAGCTTTTTTTAGAATGTCTAGATTGGTTTTTAATATTATATTGGTTCATAGACTGGATGTAATTGGTATATTTGTTTACATTAAGATATTCCCTTCTTCTAAAATAAATGCATACAAATATGTCATATGGCCTTTCGTCATATATAAGAATGCTAGGTGTGATCAGCTCAGACTCTCTAGAGTTTCTGTTACCGGGCCGGGGCTACTTTTCCTGTTTAATTACCAAATTTGTCCTCCATCGGCCAGCTAGTGACCCGGCAGCTGTTTGCCAGCTACCAGTGCATGCAGATCAATTTGTCACTACCAGTGTATGCAGCTCCTATGAAAACTCTAGAATTGCAAGTCATATATAGCAGACAAAAGAAAAGCTATTCGATGCTTTAATAACTAGAAAAAATGAAACTTCAAGGAGCACAATGAGTAAACAAGAATCTATTCGATGCTTTAGCTAGAAAAAACAAAAGCTACAAAACTTCAAGGAGCACATTGAGTATATGTTTATGACAGATTTTTTTTATAGAGAAACAATATATGGGAGAGATTTAATTAGTTGCAAAGGACCGACGTGGTGGAATGACATTTATTTTCAGGATCTTGTCCCTAGCGAGCTAGATATGTTCATGTGGCTGGCTATATATAGCAGTGTGTTTGTTGCTTTGTTCTTGTGCACAAGCTAACGTAACTGCCATGACGTAACTGATCTCCTTATCAGGATGGAACCGTATAATCTCAGGCTCTGAGCTACAAAGCACTAGTTAAACACTTTTGGAAATGGAATTGCACCACGTAGCAGACAAATGAAAAGTACTCTAGCAGACAAAAAAAAAGAGAAGCAGCTCAATAAGCATCCTTGTGTGCTTAATTCGGAAATGGCATTTAGCTAGGCCAGCTAGCCATTTAGTTAAAAGTATCACTATTATTATAGGAGGAGGGACCTATATATATATAGCTGGCGTGGAATTGTAGCCGACAAGGAATATTTGTGTGCTTAATTGGGAAATGGCATCTAGCTTGTTAGAGTGAAACGAGAAGTAGAAGAATGAAGTGAAACTTGTGTCATTCATTGATCAAGAACTTGGGTATTTATACAAGGTTTTTCCGACTCTTGGGAATGTCGGTTCTGTACAAGACGTCGGTTACAGGAAGACGCGACGGTTCGGAACGAGTAAGTGCCTATACAAGAAGGAGGTGGACAGACATGTTCTTTGGGCATATGGTAACCGCCAAAGCGGTTCTAAACTATTCCTAACACTCCCCCTTGCACAAAGCTACGTCTTGTATGTCTTGTATGACTTGATTCTTTGTATAATCTTGAGAATATTGATCTTGATCACGAGCGTATATTATCTTGGATAACTCCTCCAAAAACCCTGTGGGAAAAATATGAGGAGAGTATTGTGTAGGATATGTTGCTGAAACTCCTTTAAACCCAAACAGGATAATAAGGAGAAAATGGTGCAACATATATTGATTATTGTCTCTTTTGTAACTCATATAAGAAAACCTTAATAAAGGAAAAACCCATATGTGAGTTTAGAGAACAATAAATATGTCTTGTGTACTTCCTTTAAAAACCCAAGTGGGGAAAACAGAAAGTATGACATATGTTATTCGAAGTTGATTATTTCTCCCCAAAAACCCTTTGGGAAAAATGTGAGGAGAGTAGTATTTGATATGTTGTTAAAACTCCTTTAAAACCCAGTGGGAAAAGTAAGGAGAAATGATACAACATATAATCATCATTGTCTCTTTTATAACTTATATGAGAAAACCTTGAAAGGATAAAACTCATTGGTAAGTTTAGAGAACAATTAATATGCCTTGTATACATCCGTTGAAAACCCCGATGGGGAAAATAGGACATATGACATATATTCTTGTGTTGACATTACCTCATTAAAAACCTTGATGAGAATCTTGAGAGTAAACTCATAAAGGGAAAAAGAGTGTAATATAATGTTTGAGTAGGTTATAATTCAGGAAGAGACTCCCCCTGATCCTTGCAATATAGGGGCAATATGCTTAGTGATATTGCTTTTGTATAACATGTTTGCATTTGAGCAACACAAGCATTATTATCTTGTAGATAATAGTTGGTGATTAAATAGAACCACTAAAACATGAATGTTGAATGTGGTTTATCATTTTGTAAATACACACATATCGATGTGAATCCTTGTATTTTAGAATGATAGGTGGTTGTAGCTAGCCATTAGAGTCTGTTTGGAAGACATCAATAGAATGGCAAGCCCACCATGTAGGTACATGAAGCCCTTATGTGATATAGCTTTGTGGGGATCATATAAGTTGCTAGTATCAATGCATCCGATGATATTGGAGTTTAAATTTCTTTGAAATAACAAATAGGTCAAGATAATTGGTGTGTTGGAGATATCGAAATATTCTCTTGAATCAATCCACTAGAGTTAGGTCCAATGGTACTGAGATTTGAAACATTATGTTCCAACATCACTTCTCCATCTTCCATGATTTGATTGTATGTTTCTCTACGTCTAGAGATTGAACAACCATGGAGTTTAGATGGATATGACTTGTCCATATTTGAATATCTCCAATAATTTCTGGATATAGGCAAAATGGTGTACCCTATTTCTTGAGTGAAGGTGCTCGAATTGTAGCTAAAGCAAAGTTTGATTTTTGCTTATATCCTTCATCTAATTCCGTCTCTTAGATGACTACGTGCTTCATCAATATCTTGTGTGTTGCGAGTGATGTTATAATCATCAACATACACTGATTTTATGAATACCCTTTCGAGGATTTCTTGATGAACACGTGTGAGCAATCCTCCCGTAAAATTTTATATATAGAATAGAAGATTTTTCTGTATGAAGATCTTTATCAGATATATAGAACACATACAAAGTTATTTGTATCATGAGTGCTGATACATTATGCCATGATTTGTTGTATTTGATGAAAAGTTCATGTTTATTAAGACAATAGATAGATGTTGATAAGTAGTTGGGAGACTAGTCAAGTCTCCAAACAGGTCATTTGAAGTATATTCAACAACGATGTTCTCCTTGTTCATGGTATTTGTGACATTGGGAGAGCGTGTTGTTACATGATGTGAACAACTATCTTCCTAGGTAGTGTCATATTGAAGATTGAAGCGTGCTTCATATCTTTATCCCATGAGTAGGTCAGATCCGTCTCACGGAATATTGGTACAAATTGACCGGATACCGTGGAGTGCGGGAAGTGTGACTATCATTCCATGTGACGCAGGGTTGACCTCACCGTCCATCGCCCATGTAGACCGTCCAGACCAAGCTCATGGAATTCTGGCCATCTTAAATCACATGGGTTTGAACAATAGACTTGTTCAATTTACTTGTGTGTAAATTTAGAAGTCGTCATGGTAATGTCGTAATAAAGTTGCAAAATTTTAAGAAACTCAAGTGAAGACTTAAGTGTAGACCTCAAACATCTATCATAACACTTTGGAGATATCACCATTTTTATGAAGTCCGTCTCGCGTGGAGATATCAACATTTTTATGGAGTCCGTCTCGCAGCACTAAGAAACATAATCTGATCGAAATCAGTAGATGTCTTGATCTTAGTACCTTATGTTATGATTTGATTTAAATATATGGGAGAGCACATTGAAGGTAGTCGTAATGTCAATCTTGACAAAATGTAGACCTTACAATAAGCGTGGATAATCTGCACATTTTGCAGTAGATGTCATATTACCTTGTGGTATCATATATAAATTTGAGATAGTCACGTCACAACTTTTGCAGATCAATTCAATTCGAATTAAGTCAATTTTGTGCTGTTTAGGCATTTTTGGACTTAATTGATGGTGATTTGATATTTAATTTTGCAAGCAAAATTAATCTCAATTGCAATAATAATATTATTGTCCATTTGTATATGTTATAGGGATTGCAAATTGCAAACACATAGAACATATAATCATTTATCGACATAATATGGTCTAAACCATTATGCATTATAATGGATTAGATTATGTACTAATTATTCAGGAACACATGGTCTAAAACATGACAAGTGCGTAATACAACACTAGTAGTTGGATCCAAATAGAAAGTCAGGGAACTGTTACGCGAAATCTGAACAATGTGAGTGATGTAGCAGACACATTAATAAGACTAAGAGCATAACAAAGAATTGCAGGAGCTTCTGCGTAGATGTAATAGAGTGGAAGGGCTAAAACAAAAATTATCCAAATGGATAAGGTTCCCGTTTCCTCATCGTTTTCCTCTATGTAGTGCATAGACATAGCAATTCATCCACAAATCACTCGATTCGTTTGCCATGGGGAGGGACTTGAGCAAATCGAGAGCACGTCGCCTTGGAGGATTCTCCCCTTCATGCGCCGGAAGCCGTCACCATGCCGGGCAACGGCCATTGGCCGCTGTCGTCGCCGCTCGTTAGGCGGCTAGCCGCCGCATCGCTAGGATGCAGGCCGGCGTGTCCTCCGCCATGTCAGGGCCGTGGTCCGTGGCCGCGTCGAGCCTTTACCATCCCGGGCGGCGGCGCTAGGAGACGCCGTGCCAAAGGCTGCGTCCGCTGGTGCCGTCTCTCCGCGAGTAGGCAAGCCGAGGGCTGCGGGCGTCGTCGCGCCGCGCTGCGCTGATGCAAGTCGCGGCCGCAGCAGTCGCCGTGAGGTTCCACGCTGGGGCTGATGGCTGCCGCATCGCCCGCCATGTCGGGACTGTGGTCCACGGCCGCGTATGGGCTGGGGTGCGGCCGAAGATGCCGCCGTCGTGGACGAGCCGCGTCGCGCGCCGCTGGTCGTGAAGGCCGCGTCGCCGCAGCATGCACCGCGCTGGGAACCGCCTTAGGCGACCTCGTCGGGAGAAGCCACGGATGTGGGGATCGAATCCAGGAGGGCCTGGTCGCGGGCGCTGCCGCGATGATGCAGGCCGAGGGCCGCCGCTGCCGGCCGTTCCTTCGGGAGGAGGCCAACATGGTTTGTGCGGGTCAACCGAAGAGAGAAATATATGAAGAATTGCACGGTACCTTCATCCTTTGCATTTCTTGAGAAGGAAAATCTATGGAGGTCCTGTTCTCCATTTGTTGTTCTTGTTTTTGGTTGGAACATTCGATCGTGTGATGTTCTTACCAACTACTCCCTCCGTTCTAAAATAGATGACTTTCATTTGTCTAGATACGGATGTATCTAGACTTGTTATACATCTAGATACATCCGCATATAGACAAATGGAAGTCATCTAATTTGGAACGGAGGGAGTAGCAGCAAGTATACATCTGTTCTTCTTTAAATCGATGGAGGCCCGATGCCTCTGTTCTTACTCCTTCCATTATTTCTTCGTTGTTTGATCCTTTGGTTTGGCATATTGCTCTGATGTAGAGCGAAAGTGGCTGATAACGTGTTAGAGTGAAACGAGAAGTAGAAGAATGAAGTGAAACTTGTGTCATTCATTGATCAAGAACTTGGGTATTTATACAAGGTTTTGCCGACTCTTGGGAATGTCGGTTCTCTACAAGACGTCGGTTACAGGAAGACGCGACGGTTCGGAACGAGTAAGTGCCTATACAAGAAGGAGGTGGACAGACATGTCCTTTGGGCATATGGTAACCGCCAAAGCGGTTCTAAACTATTCCTAACATAGCTATTGCTAGCCATTTACTCCGTTGACGTGTTTGCTTGTCAAGAGTCAAATAAATCGTCTTCAGTTCAGTTCAGAAAACTGAGAGAATATAGCTGTGTGCGCATCTTCAGTTCAGTTCCATTTTGTCTTACATAAAATGAGAGAGAAATCAAGTGCATTGGTGATTCAATATAAAAATAGAGGAAAGGCAGGTGCATGCAAATTAAATGCATGCATCCCTCTCGTGTCGACTGTTCTCGTCCTTTTCTGTCCAAACAAAAGAAGAAAGAAGTGTAGGAATATATTGCTTTGAGCGGACAGGAAACTTTGAAGAGAAGATGACAAGAGAGAACACACACTTCATCCGGGCTCTACGAGAAAAACAAATTCCTGATCACACGAAACAAAAGCATGGCATAAGTAAATAAACAAATAAACAGGTCAACATATTAGGCCCACGTACTCAATGCATGAGAACAAATTATTTGTCAGTTGGAGTGAGTGCTGAATAGGCGGGCACCAAGAATTGGGAGAAAAGTAGAGGAGAGTGAGGGATAAGCGTGCACTCCACGCTCCTAATCTCTCTTTATGTTATCCCAATGGATCAATTTAACCTAGCTTTACGCGGTGGGCTCACATTCTTTCTCTTTTCTCTCTCTTCCTCCTTGATGATTTGGTTGTTTTATTTTTCTAATCATTATTAGTTCACATTGTTTTAGATTTTTAGTAGATCCATCTTTCCATATTTACACGGCGTTCTGTTTTACGTGATAAAATTTTGATTGCTAACTTTATCAACAATACACGATAAATTCCTTAATGTTAGAGCTTGGTTTTGGTTGTTATCTTCTTCGTCAATGGAGATGGCATCGTCTGCAATAAGTGATCTTCCGCACTTCGTTCATCGGCTAGATCTCCTTCCCGACGTCAATGGTGGCTGTGAAAGATTAAGTTTGTCTAGGTATGGTTCTTCAGATCTTGCTTCGCCAAATAAATCTTGGATTGTTTCTCATGGTTGCCGCGAGGAGGTTTGTCCTCGCATTATCTATCCCGGCTACTACGTCTTCGGCAATGGTGATTGATTCTCTCGGCTCCCAACGACGTCGACAAAGTGGTTCGGTTATTTGTCCCTGAAATATCAGTGGTGGTGCTCTTGCCGATGTTGCTTGATTAATTTAATAGCTGCGTGCGTGCACAAAGCCTTGGCATTGCGGCTCAAAATTCAAAGGGGGGAACCTTCGTTGGTATTCACAGGTCTGTGGTTTGGTGTATTCGGCGTTGTTCTACGGCTGCCTTTAGAAAAGTACAAGATTGTGTCATGGAAGAAGAAAGGGCTTGAAGATCTCATAGATTTGTTCGTCTCTTTTAGTATTTTTTTTGTAATCGATGTAATCGTGTACTCTTTGTTGGTTTAATATATATGGAAAAATTCAAAAAAAAAACAATACATGATAAATGGTTCATACACTTATATAACTGAAAACTTGTTTTGAATACAAATTCAAACTCAATGGTATAATTTTTGTAGTGTGTAACACATGGTTTATTTTGTCAAATAAATAATAAATGTGTCATATAATTATTATTGTGTTTCACTTCCTTGCTCAGCTCACCCCTTGGATTCTATGAGTAGTCCCCCAACTGGTCGATTGGATGATCTCTTACTATTTCATGCCATGACTAAGCATATATTGGTGGATATATTGCCACTTTCTTGATGAAAGAGTTGCTAATAAGCTCTTGAACATCAGATATATACCTACAGGCGATCAAGTTGCAGATGAGTTTTGTAAACTGCTTTCAGTAAGACAACCTGAAGATTTTCGAATCAATGTCAACTTAGATAAGTTGCGATTGAGAGGGAGTGCTGAATTATCATGTACAGTGTAATATGTAGCGTTGCTAAGCTGATAGTCCTTCGAGCTGTTAGGTTGTTTTTAGTATCGGTGTGATATAAACCGAGGGGTCTTTTACGGTGCAATTTAGTAGTGCTAGGAGGTAGAGTATGGCGCTCGATCAGCTGTCCATTTGTTGGGTGTTTTTTTGGTAACTTTAAGCCGGGCATTTACTTTCCTTTTTCTATACTTATCTATACTACTATTAAAAGAGCAAACTTGTGTTGATACATTGAATCTGAGCCCTTCAATATTTGGCCAACGGTCCAGATCGCTCCAATGTTTGACAACTCAACACAAATCCACTTTTGCCCGTTTTACCCTCCCACCAAATCACATAATACTGCTAATGCCATCGTACCGGTTCGTTTTATTTCGTGAGCTTCGCAGCACCGGCGCGGATCTTCTAGCTGTTTAGGGCCGTGCGATCGGCCGCCTTCACGCCGCTCGTCCACCTGCAGGGAATCTAAGGACTAAGGGGCAGCGCGCCGGGGAATCGAGGGGCAGCGCTCGGTGCCCACGCGACGCCGCCGCTCCAACCCTGCCGGCGCTTGCGTTCACGCTCGCCGGACCGCACCCCTCCGCTGGTGCAGGCCATCCCCTGCGTCGCCTCCAACGCTGGATCTCGATCAACGCCGGATCCACTGATGACCTGGTTACCGGCCGCCCAGATACGCGGGCGCCACCTAGCAAGGGCGGTCACGACGATGCTGCCGCCGTCCTAATCCGATTCAGAGCTGGCAGCCATACTACCACAGGGGCACAACATCAAGAGGGGAAATACAAAGCTGCTAGGACGAGAGAGGTCGCGTCCCAACTCCCAAGATTTCCGTGATGCCGACAGTCGACACTGCCGCGCCAACGCTTATCAGGTCAGTTTCAGACCATGCTTGCAATTCTTCCCTGTAAGGTTTCGCGTTAGATGGATCTATCATTTGGTGCTAGCTAGGTAATCAAACTGATTTGTACAGAGTGTACAACGGCTGCAACTTGATGGTTACGTGCGTGTACGTAGAAGCTTTGCTAATTACGTGTGATACTTGTGATTCATTCTGAGAGCATGGCATGATTTATCAGGATGATTGGATGAATGTTTTATTTTCTTGCACCAGCATTACATTACCGGACTATAGAAATATAGGGCTAAATCGGATGGCATTGTCAAGAACCATTTAGATGTGAGATACTTGTGAAATCCGATATGATTAATTCATTTCTCGGCAGCCATCGAGTGTTGTCTTTGCCCCAACGACATCATTCATCCTACATCATTTAGTGAGTATGCCATTGTCCCTGTCTTGGATCATTGCACCAGGTATATTCTTATTATTTTGTTACTTTGGTTTATTTTTCTTTTGAAAATAAGCTGCATGAGATGCTTATCATCTAGGAGGAACAAATAGTTTCCATTTACATCTAGACATGTTTGTGTGCAGATTTCAGAGTATGTAAGCCCTATGTATGAGCCGTTGTTTAATTATGCGTAGAACAAAGACACATTGTGCTGCTGTTAATTATTGATGTTCTTTATAGATTGAGGAACTCTGAAACTTCATTGCCAGGCAGTAAAAAATCTATTGGCTCCAGATACGTTGGCTTTATTTTACAAGTTTGCCTTTATGCAATACTACTAAGTACTAACAGTACATTTAGTAAGGATAGGTGGTACCAAATTATAGCTTGATGTGCTAGAGGCAGAGGCGCTACTTATTTTATGACTTCTATTTGTGTCTTTAGATGCGAGCACGACAAAGTGGTCAGTGCAGAGGAAAATACAGTACATTGGCATGTTTAGCACCCTATGGAATTGGAGATTTATATTATCCATTCACTTATATAATATCAGATGATCGTATCGTTTTTCTTAATCATGTGCAGGTTACTTTGGCCTGGATGAATCTGAAACTTAGTACATATGGTTAGATTCAAGAATAAAATTTGAAGGATCTCCATACAAAATTAAGAGGCAACATGACCATGCAGCTTCCAAATTGTTGTTTCTATAGGCTGGGCACAAAACTTATTCCCAGAGGTAACAATTTAGTGTCTGAGGCTTATTATTATATTATGTAACTAAAATTTTGAACAACGGTGCAATGGTTGCAGGTTTGAATAATGTTCATTTTACTAGAGATTGTCCGGATTGTGGGGCCTGAAGGAACGGTGTTCTTTATAGGTTGGAGAAGATACAAATCATAACCGAAGCCATGATGGAAGGCATGTAAATTATACACGTGTAGTATGTGTGACTTTGTTTGCAATTGAATATATTGTACCTTCATGACGGTTTTGTTATATTGTATCATTGTATGTTCACCTTATAAATGAGGCTAGCCTTTTTAATGATTTGCACGTATACTAGGCGTGCTTCAGATGATTTCCTCTAAGTAATGGACTGAAGAAATAGACAGAAGAGGTGATAATGGACTGAATAAATACACAGAACAGAGGTGGCAGGAGAATTTTGCAAAGTCTGTATCCCAATCTCAAAGCAATGGATGGCACACATAGTGCCGGGGTGCGAAATTAAATGTGAGATTGCATTTCGCGGAAAGCCAAGGGACAAGCAAGGAAGGTGCAAAATTAAAGGAAAACGATTTTTAAACGATTAAAGGAAAGCCGAGGGACAAGCAAGGAAGCAAGGAAGGTGCCAAAACCGGGATAGAATAATTAACGGATAACCGAAGTGAGTTTTTAGCGCTCGACCAAAAATTTTATGGATCGACTGTGCCACGAAACAAATATCAAATGGGACGTAAGTTGATTTTTCTCTCTCCCGTTGCAACGCAGAGTTTCTATCGTTTTGGCTTTAGCCATTCAGTTTCATCCGTGCCCGCTCAGAAGACGTGCGTTGCACGTACATGTCAACTAGTCTATACTACTATTAAAAGAGCAAACATGTTGGGATACTTTTAATCTTGTTCGTTCAATTTTCAATCGACAATCTAGATTGTCCAGATGTCGAGCACCAAACACTTTAAATCTTGTCCGTTTATTTTCCAATCAACGATGCAAAGGAATCGCGAGCTCACATTTGATCCGAGTCGTATACATGGAGATTTGGAGAGAAGGGGAAAATAATAAATAAACACGAGCACAGGCAGACGGCCAGACATGTTCCTCTGGCAGACGGGCACGGGCAGCCCTGCCCGCACGGCGTTGGCATTGGCGGCGGAGACCCCTGGCGAGTACTCCTTCCTGCTCGATGTGCCCGGCCTCCCTGTCCGCAGCCTCCGCACACCATCGCCGCCCCGCACACGAGCTGACCTGCACTCCTGCATGTTGCGCTGCACTCTCTGGCGGTCGTCATGTTCCCTGTTCGCGCTCCTCGACGGCCAGGCTGCCTCAACCCCCGCATCATGAGAGTTCTGCAGCCGAGACCTGGAGACATGGGTGGGGATCGAGGTTAGGTGTTACAGTTTCACAGAGATGGATCGTGTCAAACAAAAGTTCCAAGAGCCGGCTCAAGCTTGGATTTCGTGTCGACTAGAATTTTTTTGTATATGTTGGTAATTGGGTTCTTATTCGACGGGAAAAGTTGCAGGTAAGAGGACACCGGGGATTTGGGATCCTACTTTGCGAAAGTCGTCGCTGTGGATCCACGCAGAAAATAATTCTCTTTCCCGCAGCTCTAGCCTTGTGATCCATGCACATTACATTGATAGTTTTCTCGAAATAAAATTTATCTGGTGAAGGGTTGGGTGAATGTATTTTTTCTGCACACGAGCTCTGATCCATTAATTTGTTTACACAAGAGAGCGAATTTTGACTTCATTTAGAACAACCAACTCTACCATGTAATGGGACAGTTTTTCCTTCAGCTAAATGTATTCCCCGTGCTAGGCTGTTCCAACTGGTATTTTTTACCTAGCCAAATTTTGTTGCAGAAAAAATATTAACTCAGTTTTTATGCATATCTATGTTATTTCGTTTTTTCATATGTAAATCAAACGGTGCTAACTTCTATTATAATGGGAACAAGTAAAAACTATATAATCCTTGTTTCAAAAAAGAAACTATATACATGGTTTAAGTATTTTTCATTCAGTTCATCATAATCGATTATATTATTTAACTTGACCAATTATTATGCTCTTTTCTGTGTAGTTCACACGTGTTTCACAAGCGAACAAAAGATAAATTATATCAACAATCTCGAAAAATAACAAAAACCCTCTTCCTATATCACCATTGCTAACTGGAATGAGACAGTGGAATACTTCTCAAAAGATATTTGGTCTGATTTCAATTTTGTATCATGAAATCTATTTGAATAGCTTGGTAAAATAATTAATTAAAACAAATATAGATTCAAATACGTGTTTTTATTATAGTAAATTATGAGACAGTGTGTTGCACGTGCAACTTCACTAGTACTATTAAAAGAGCAAACATGTTGGGATACATTAAATTTGATCCGTTCGATATCTGATCAACGCTCCAGGTCGCTCCAATGTTTGACAACTCAACACACTTTTTCAATTTCGTGAAAATTACAGGGATTTTGCCATTGTCTAAAAGAAACGTCCCTTAATGTGGTTTCTTGTCGTCCGTCGTTTCGTACATCAATCGATCCCTTTCGTTTTGTATCGTGTTCATTTCTATCTACGATCACTTAAATTTGAGTCCAACACACCTACCAGCCGGAGGAACTTCCCCTCCCCCGAGTACTGTTTGAGAGAGGCGACTCGAAGGCGTCCTCTGCTCCCGTTCCTCGCCGGCGAATCCGCCGCTCCCCTTCGCCTCCGGCCGCCGTTTCGGCACCGTGAGGTGGAGGGGAGCTCCGGGTTCTCGTCGTGCGTGTAGATAGTTAGGTTTTAGTCTAGGTTTCTGTGGCCTGGCCGCGGCATCGAAGACGGTGGCGATGGCGTCGGCGTGGTGGGCCGTGTCCTTCCCCTCCTTTCCCCGTTCCGGCCTCGTCGCCGGGGAGGTAGTGAAGGTTCGTCGGGTGCTCTCCTCCTTCGTTTTTTCGGCCGGCCGTGGTGGCGAGGGGAGAAGTTGGTGGGAGTTGGCGTCCCGGTTTTGGTGGTGGTGCTTGAGGTTGTCTTCCTCGTTGGTTTTGGTCTGGCCGGCCGAGGTGGCGAGGGGAGCAGCCTGCTGGAAGTTGCTGGGCGATGCTGGTGGTGGATCTGGGCGGCGCCGAGCCGGCGGGAACCTGGGTGGTTCGGGGGAGCTGGCGCTGTGGCCGTGCGTGTTCAACGGCTTCGGTTCCGTCGTGGAGGTGCTCTCCCCTTCGGCAGGCGGTACGGCGGCTCCGGCGAGTCCTAGGTGCTCCGGCGAGCGGCGCGCGGATCCGATCGTGGTTCTTCTCGGTGGCTTGGGGGGCTCCCTGCAAATTCCTGGGTCCTTTTGTAATTTTCTTTTCTTGTGTGGACCTGTTTGTAATTTGCTCGAGCTGCCTTATTATATGTGGTCGGATCTTTTTTCAAAAAAAATTGAGTCCAACACGGACACGCTACACACAAAGCACCGTACGTCTTAGGCTTGGCCTGCTAGGATCAGAGGATAGGCACGCACGGCACAACGTGCAGACCACATCTCGCTCAAGCAGGCCAGACCTTCGAGGAAACGATCTCGCCGCCGAGACCTTGTGGCCGATGAGTGCAAGTGACATCTCCCTCACGCAGGAGATGGCTCGGAGGAGACGATCTCGGCGAGAGCCTGTGGCCGGAGGAGACAACCGTTCATGTCGTGGGCACCCTGCCGGGTCGCTGACACCGCCAGTCCCTCACACCTCCAAATCTAGCGACGCGATTCTTATACCGCGGCGCTGCATACACAAATCCTCTCAGCACCACCGCAAACCTCCCTTTGCGCTGCCGGGAACGACTCCACGCGACGCCGCGACCGCCCTTGCTCTACGCCCGGAACGACTCCCCGCATCACCACCACCTCTCATGCGCGCCGCAGGCCATGGCTCCCTGCGCTATCATTGACGCCAATCCCCTCCCTCCTGAACCTTTGTCCACGATGTTGGCAGAGAGCGATGGGCGCAGAGGGAAGCGACAAGCGAGCGATAAAGGGCTGCGGCAATTGACGGACGGCGGCGCCGAGCACAGAGCGGCGTGCGACGTCCACGGGCCACGTCTCACGCCTCCCACGGTCATCCCGCAGTCCGGAGCTCCTGTGCTGCCCCCCTCCCCCCTTCATGCAGATGCAGGTAGCGTACAGGACTGCCTCCGTGTGCTCGAACAGGCGGAGGTTGCTCCTTCCTTGGGACGACGTCTCCCTGACAATGCGGATGCGACCGGAGACGCCGCAGGCAACACGGACCCACTGATGGAAGAGTCAACTTTTCTTTGCCTAACACCTGCGTAGCTTTATTCAGTGGTAAATTTTCTGAATGCTTGTTCATACCTGAAGATGCTACTAGGAGCTTCTGCCTATGTTTGTGCGCAAAGATTGTTGTGTTTTGATTGGAAGCAACGATCCATTTTCTGTATACAAGGCCAACGTGTTTCATCTGTCATATCTGAAAAGGAAAGCGTCTTGCAAAATTAGTTACTGTCGCATTGCATAACATACACATAGGTCTAGCTTCAGTTAGCACTTACGAGTCAGGACACGTACTGTAAAAGAAAGTGTCTTGCTGTTGCTGATATAATATTGTCACAAAAAAGCATTGATAATAAGTACCTAAAACGTTGAAGATAAGAGGTGAGCCAGGTTGATTGGATAATAATTGTTTCATATTTTCAAAGTTATTCATGCTCTCAGATTGATGTTTTTGCTAGCAAGGCCGGAGCAGATGGTATTGCTAATGGATCAATGGCTCATCCGCTCATGTCCGGCCTTCTTCCTGAGCAAACATGGCATACTCATCTATTTGTCCTTTGGACTTTCAGCTTTTCATATTCACTTGAGTTGCTGTTTATGTATACGAATTTCTTGCGTGTAAGAAAGTAAACAAGTACTCAAACTAGCTTTATGATCTTCTGTTATATCGTCTTGCAGGTAAGAATGTAGATACGAATTTAGCTACGGAAGAGTTCTGTAAAATGGTTTTCGAAAGAACTATGTGCGATCAACTTTTGTTTATCTTTAATTGTCGGATAATTACAGGAGTTGGTTGTAATCCACAATAGCTGGAGCTGTTCTTTGTTTATAACTGCATGCAGTTCTAGACATTAGACAAAGTTGTAAAAGTTCCACCTGATGGTTTGTACCATAATTGTATGATCAATACCATGGATCATCTTCTCCTGAGTTGTTATTCAGTTGTGTACATAAGCTCTGGTTAATTTTTCTAATCCGAATTTGGATTTTTTTTCTCTTTCGAGAGTATACGGGTTTGGATTTTAGTTAAGGCTTTTGTGAGAATTGTTTGGTGTAAACTTAAGGTCACTCTTTCATCCCCTGCGTGATAGTAGTGGATGCACAATTGACATCAATCTATGGTACCAAATTTTTACGATTCAAATTGTATTGCAAAGCATACTGAACTAGACTGCTCCCAATAGTATTCTATTCCTTATCTGATTGGTGAACTGAATGTCAAGAAACATGATTATTGAATTTGGTATTTAATAGAAGTACTCTTTAATTGTTGACAAATAACTTTGCCTTAGTTTGCATAATATACCAGCAGGAAGGACTTTGGAGAGTCCATAGAGTGGGATTAGCTTTGATTGAGAAATAATCCTTATTACTTTTTGTTTTTAGACAAGAAAGAGCCATTGACAAGTCCAATCCTTGTACAATTGCAATGCCGTCAGTAGCTTTTAACTTAGACAAGATGAGCTAAATAGTTTCTCTAGACCACGGATGCATGTTGCACATGGCGGGACAACAGCGGGTGTGTTGACCATCATCAGTGATTTATTGGTTTTTCATGTTTTTAAAAATTGCTACGATTTCAAGTGGTGTATTTTTTAGACAATTGTATCTCTTGTTGTATAGAACTTATTTTCTGATATATTTTCTTTTGAAATGCCAAGTGGATGTGAATTTTGTATGACTGAATAACGATTTTCATTACCTTTACTCACACACGCCTTTATTCCAGAAAATTCCAAGATTTTAAAAAGTCCGGCATGTACATATACCAGAATGAACCATGTATCATCAAGTTTTTCGCAAAATGCTATTGATTCCAAGTGTGCGAAAAATCTAGAATGAGGAGGTAAAAATACATTTTAGGATGCAAAAAACAAAACTTAGGTTTTTTCTATACAACCACAAGAATATAAAGTTTTTCTCAAAACTTGAAACCATAACATAATAATGAGTCGTATACATGCGAGAACAATTTGGCTATTTTCCAAACAGCATTCAACGCCCATATGTTAGTTTTCAGAGGAATTCAACGTGCATTGCACGTGCAACATTACTAGTACTGAGTATTATTAAAAGAGCAAACTTGTGTTGATACATTAAATCTGAGTCCTTCAATATTTGGCCAACGGTCCAGATTGCTTTAATGTTTGACAACTCAACACATCTTTTCGTTTCGTGATAATTACGAGATTTGCCACCGCTAAAAGAAACTTCAATACTTTCCGGTTCCTGAAGAAGTCGCGCTCCCCGGCGACGACGAACATGCGGCCGACGCATGTGGGCTCCGGGCTCGGGCTGTCCGGGCTGAACGGGCTCACCAGCGGGTGGTCCCTGGTCGAACCGGACAGCCATGTGGTGCGCCAGGCTGCCGCCAGCGGACACGCCGGAGACGAACACCCGGCGGGAGTTGACGAACTCGGCGAGCCACAGGTTATCGGAGGAGGCGATCAGCTGGTCACGGAGCCAGAGGAGGGCCGCTGCAGCGTCCTCGTGGGCCGCGGGAGGCGGTGCTCTGGCGCCAGCGGTAGTCAAAGGAGAGCACGACCGCAGGGAGCTCGGCAGCGAGGCGGAGGCAGTTGGCGTGTGTCGTGGGCCACGAGCAGGAGCCGACGCAGAAGCCGCCCCCGTGTAAAGTACACGAGCACAGGCAGCTTCTCATCCGTCCTTCACGTCGCGGCGGTGCGGCCTGTACATGCGTAGGCCGAGGCCGCGCCCGGCGTCGTACACAGCGTTATTCCACTCGACGCGGCCGTCGTCGGCAGTGACCGTGGCGGGATCGTATTGTATTGGACTCCTCGACTCAATTTTCCAACAGCTATGCTTATTAGAGTTGTACAACATGCTAATTCTTTGATCAGTTTTGGGACACTAGGTTATCTGAATGTAGATTGACTTTTTCATCGTACCTGGCAAGTGTATGAACTAGCAATTGTTAATCTGTGAGTGACTGGAGTAAGCTGCAAAGTTTATTCTCTGGTTGTTACATAAGGCTGAAGTTGGTCATTGTTTCTTACAAGACCAGATCTTTATTTTTCGCTGTTAATAGTAGACTTCTGAAACTTGTAGTATCTCTGTCTGTTCACCAAAATAAGAGCACTTCTCTGCCGATTATAGAGACCAATACAGTTAACAGAGGATTATCACCAGGTGTGTGCTTCAGACAGATCACCAAAATAAGAGCACTTCTCTGCCGATTATAGAGACCAATACAGTTAACAGAGTATTATCACCAGGTGTGTGCTTAGATCACTTGCCACTTATATTTTGCAAAGAGAACATCAACAGATTTTGGGGAGACCTGAATGCCACAAATTACTTCGAACATATTATATATACCACCTCTCTTCCTAATTATAAAACGTCTTATAATTAGGAACAAAGGGGGTGTAGTATATATCATTCCAGCTACATATAGTGGACCAAATCTCGACACACCAATAACTTAACATACAACACTTACAACTTCACCGACGACGAAATAAGAAATTGAAACAGAAATATATATATCAGCAATCTTATACAACAATTCATTCAGCGAGACTCGCCAACAGACTCAGCTCCGTTTGCATAGTGAAATGTCTGAACTTTGCAAGCCAGTCTCTCGTCACCAGGAGAAGCACAGATAGTGCAGTCGGGACAACACTCAGCCTTGCAGTTATCCCCTTCATCGTCGGTGAGCAAAGATCGATGCCATAGCCAGCACATAAACGCACGGGCACTGTCTATGAGACGTATTTAAGTGGCCTGGTAAAAAAACTCGGTGAAACAAAATAATCTTCAAAACAGTATTTTTGAAAAAATATAAAAAATAGAAAACTTTTCAAAAAATTCCGAAAAAAATCATGCACGTACCTGAGTATGGTACGCACCATCGTGACAAATTTCGCACCGAAATGACATCGTGGCCGCCCTGTACAAAAATGACAAATTTCTGACAGAAAATGAGATCCAAAAATTTGAATTTTCTGTCAGAAATTTGTCATTTTTGCACAGGGCGGCCGCGATGTCATTTCATTGCGAAATTTCACACGATGGTGCGTACCATACTCAGGTACGTGCATGATTTTTTTGGAATTTTTTGAAAAGTTTTCAAAAAAAATTATGCTCCCGGAAATACCGGGAGCATATGAGCCCGGGTTCCAAAGGGAATTTCCACAAAACACATGTCTATATAATATAAATTGGACGCGACTAGGTACCGTTCTACAAACTTTGCAATCAATAGAACACCTGAAGCACGTGGCCAGATCAGCACTTTCTACCCGCACGTGGCCAGCCCAACGTGTCTCAGCTCCGCACAAGCCAGCCAGCCCAACACGAACGATCAGCTGGTGAGAAGTGAGGACAAAAATTCTTAGCTCATGCATTAAATCTTAAACTTTAAAAAGCTTTGTAAGTTAATCCGTTTATCCAATTTAGAATCCGTTTTCACCGTTGGACTAGTCGCGTCGAGATCTTCAAAACAAGATCCTGTGTTGATATATTTTGATGATTTTTTTTGAACTCAAAAGTTACCCAACAGTAACCCGTGAGTTATCCAGACAGTAATACGTAAGTTACCCACCGTATTAACAACTAGCTTTCGGCTTGAAACAAGATCACATTTTTTATTGTTCTTTCGAATTTTTTAGTTTTAAAGTTACCATAGACTTTCATAAGTGAGTTACCGATTTGAGATGGAAAATACTTCATGAACCATGAATTGTAAAGTTTATTGCATGTGAAGATTGTATTCTCCACTCTCCTCACCGGAAACAACGACAACATGAGCACATGGGTAAATTTATTAATACTGCATGGGTAACTGTTATCGAGAGAGTGGGGATTTCAGGGTAGATAAATGTATCCTAAAACACATGGGTAACGCTATAAGTAGTGGGTAACTATATCAGTATTGGTGGGTAACAAAAGTAGGTGAACTCAATCAGTACGTGGTGGTTCGGCAACACTCCCACGAGATCCCGACGTGGTGGTCCGACAAGTCGTCACGCATAGGCGAGAGACGCCCCCTCGGCTCTCGACCAACAACATATACGGTCCGCCGGTAAGTACATCGATACAATGGTGATGACTATACCCTAAACAACTGGGGATAACTCTATTAGTACCAGGTTGATAATATTAAGCAGGAGGGCAGGGTAACTACGTCGACTCATACCCTGACCGTCTGGGTAACTATATCAGTATCAGCTTGGTATCCCTTGACGCGTCACCCGGCAAGAGACGTCCCTCGACTCTCGGCTGAAAACATATTTCATGGTGTAACTATCATCGAGAGATAAAGGTAACTACATCGATTTCGTGGTGGATAACTGCATCATTAACACATGTGTAACTTTACGGTGGGTAACTCCACCAGTACAAGGTGGGTAACTATCACCCAGAGAGAAGGGTAACTACAACGATTTCATGGTGATAACTGCATCATGAACACATGGATAACTTTATCAGTACTGGGTGGGTAAATCCATCATTACAGGGTGGGTAACAATCACCGAGAGAAGAGTAACTACATCGATTTCGTGGTGGATAACTGCATCATGGACACATGGGTAATTCTATCAGTACTTGATGGGTAACTCCGTCAATATAAGGTAGGAAACTATTACCGAGAGCGGAGAGTAACTAAATCGATTTTGTGGTGGATAACTGCAACATGAACACATGGTTAACTTCATTAGTACCGA
Organism: Poa pratensis; assembly: GCA_947311845.1. Classification (NCBI taxonomy): domain Eukaryota; kingdom Viridiplantae; phylum Streptophyta; class Magnoliopsida; order Poales; family Poaceae; genus Poa; species Poa pratensis. The sequence goes on from CAMZMU010000050.1 coordinate 28,207,749, forward strand.
GTGGATAACTCCACCAATATAGGGTGGGTGCACACTATTACCCAGTGAGTAGGCTAACCCGGCCAATCCGTACGTGGTGGTCCGGGACACACAGACGAGATCCCAGCGTGGTGGTCCAGCGAGAGTCGTCACGCACCAGTGAGGCTGGCGATGCGTCACCCAAGGAGACATCCTCGGCTCTCGGCTAACAACATATTTGGTCCGCTCGGGGCGACGCCTCGACTAGGCGACACGGAGGGGTTGAGCTAGACGGCATCTAGGCCAACGAACGAATTATGTCGAGATCGATCTCTAGGGGTACAAACTCATTCATTAATCACGAAGTTAGCACCATAATCTTTTACACATAAATCATGAACAAAAACAGGGATGGGAGCGAGCCTCACATTACTAGCTCCAGCAGTCCTAGCTACAAAAAGTAAGTTCATGGGCAGCGTTGTTACACAGCCTAGCAGTTTGGATAATCTTACAGCCGGGACTCAGCTTCTTCAGGGCTTCAATGTCCTTGTACACACTCCAGCTCGAGGAGGTACATGCAGAAATTTTACTTGCCTCCGCCACTGCACTCGCACGGTCTGATTCAATGGCAGTAGGCACACAACTGAGTTTCAGTCCCAGCTTGAGCCCCTCCCGGATGGCACATGCTTCGGCTTCTTCAGCATCCCTGCACACGATTCAGTCACATACTACACTGGAGACATACATAATCTAGTCAATTCACTTGAAAAAGGAAACTGTACAAGGATAAGATGAAACAATTCACGAGTGTGGTTCTGGTTTCAGTGAGGAACTGAGTCGAACATGTGTTTTGAGACCGAAGAGGATGGGGATGTCTCTGCTGGTCGATTGGATATCGGGCGAAGCCGCGGCGTTCCTTGACATGGGGACATAGGCAGTGGCATGGTGGACGATGACGGCTATGCAACTATGGTGGAGATGGAGCTCGGGGATGAGGGACGAGGTCGATGCACAATTTGATGGAAAAAATTGGCAGCGGCGACTCATAGGGAGACGGCGGGGGCCCGCCACAGTGGGACGCAAGACTGCATCCGGCTGCCACCTTGAAACAGGCTTTCGCCCCGCTTTATAAATAAAGCAACATCCGGCTGCCACCTCGCCGGCGACTTGAAGGCCCGAGGGAGAGATCCGTCGTCGGCCACAAGACTGAGGGTCGCTGAACCGTACCAGAACGCAGCTCGATCGAGGCATCTGTGTGGGGGCCCAGGTCGATGGCTGTAGCTGCTCGGGAGGGGCGCTGAACCTGGAGAGGAGGGGGTCACCGTTGGCGGACAGGGCCTTAGGAGCAGCCCGCCGTGCTGGGAGAGGAGGGCGCGCCGCCGTTGCTGTTGGCAGCCGGTGCCGGAGGAGCAGAGGGTCGCGCCGGGAGAGGGCCATAGCCTCGGCGCGGCGAACAGTGGGGAGCGGTCTCCCGGCGGCGGCACGCGGCGAACAGTGGGGGCCGGCCTTGGAGGCGGAGGTCTCGCATCTCACCCATCCTGCGCCTGGCGGCAGCAGAGCCCCCAACGGGGGTCGCGCCCGTCGCGCCCATGGCGGCAGCCGAGGAGGCAGAGAGCCCCGACAAGACACTTGCCCATCCCGCCCACGCCGGCGGCAACCGGGTCGTCGGAGGAGGAGGAGGATTGAGAAATCGAGGTGGGTCAACGGCCAGAGGTGTGACCGGGCGTGCGAGGGAGAGAGATAGGAGCGCGATGCGGAACCGTTCATCTAGAGGCGATCCAAAGGCGCAGACCATGTTCTGCGGGATTGAAAACAACCGACCGTTCTAAACGTAGATTTTCCGTTTTTTTAATCGAATCGAGTCTGTAGGTTTCTGGTAGAGGCGTGTCACACTCACACGGGTTTGAAAAAAAAATTGTTCTGTGTTATAGAATTACTAAGATTTATTGATAATTGTTTTTATTAGAGATTAAAATTTGTATCATCAAATTTTCTTAACCATGCAGGTCATCATGCGGTTTATGGATGCTAAATTTTATGGAGTACTTCACAGGAGATATTTTGTCCGACAATCCTACACAGGTATATTTTTTGGCTTCGTGTCATGATATTTATGTGTTGTATCATTATCTCAAAACTAACTCTGATTGCTACTTTATTTTAGGTTGATATGACAAATTTTACGAAAAAATTAGCAGTCATTTTATTTGACTCGGAATTGAACGATGATGGTTTAAGAAATAAACCTGTCAAATATGACGAAACCAACACGGACCCGAGGATTGTGTGGTCCTGGATAGACCACCTAAGAAATTGAAAAAAATCAAACTCATCACCAAAAGTTGAGCTCTTGTCGCAACCATTGGTCATTTCACCATCTGTCATGCCACGAGATCAACCTTTTTCGTGACACTCCAGCTCATTATATGGATCTAAAATTTTGTGTAAGTTACTATATTTACCTATCACATTTTTTTCTCATATTACTAATGTTTCTATTATCTTAGACCATGTCTCACTCTACACGAGACCCGAGTGGTCGCGGATGGCTTGATTTTGAGTGGTTATCACAGTTATTTCATAGATGGCCAAATAGCAGAGAGTACCATATATCATAATGTGACAAGGTGAGAGTTTATTACTTCAGTCATATATACTATTTTATTTCGTATTATTGTGATTGATTTATTTCTAAACCTATCATTACAGATTTACTTGCATTATGACATTCTTGGCATATTCATACTATTTGTGTTCGTTCAAAAGAAGAAATTTATGTATGTTTTAGACCCGCTTCCGAGACCGACTTGGGGGATGCACATATTTAAAATTATGGAAATTGGCAAGAAGATTAACCTTGCCCTTCAATTGGCAAACCCCAAATGGAATGACGACATCTCCAAATGGGGACGCAAAGTTCCTATTGTTCCGACAAACTTGCACGGGTAAGAAGTTTTTTCAAAAGTATAACCTTACTTCGTTGTTTCAATGTTAATGTGACATTTCATATGTATGCAGTGCTTTGTCTGGTTATCTTGTTTTTGATTTAATGCACTCATGGTACGATGAAGCGTCATCTTTTCAAATACACAAGATGAATATTCTCAACCATTCTTATTTGCTACACTTTTAACATGAACTTTATATAACAACTGTTTTATAATGCATATGTAGGATGGTTATGAGTTGAGAAAGCGGTTTCTGGTATATATTCTGAATTATCAAGATAACAAAGCGATCAACAATATTCTTATATTCGAACGAGATATTATTGATCGTATAAAGAGATGGGCCTTCTGAAATATATAAATAGTGTATAATTGTTACTTAGAACTTGTTTTTAAACTATCTCTTCGAACTTGTCTTGTATTGCACGATTTATGCAAACAATAACTATTATTTTGTGCTTTCTGAATTTTAAGTGATGCAACATGTGTGGATTATATGTTGTTTGCACATTATTATAAGAATTTAGTCATGACATGTCTTTGGTAACAAAAAAACTTACTAAACTGTAAATGGAATTTATATTAGCCAAGACGTGCGTGCACGTGCATGTTTACTAGTGATCAACAAACGTAAGAATATTGATTTTAATATAAACATAACAATATAACGAAAAAGAAAAAATGAAAATAAAAACAATATCTGAAAAGAAAACAGAAAAAAGAAAGCAAGAAACAGCCAAAAAACAAAAACGAAAAAAAGAAATAGAAAAAGGCAACAGAACCGACAGAAAACAAGAAGAAAACTGGGCGTAAAAAACGAAATCACGATCTATGGGCCAGGCACATGTCTCCGCAGGGGTGTGCGGCGGCGGTAGTTGGGGCAACTAGGATTTGCCGTGTGGAGGTGCCGCAGGCTGCTCGAGCGTTTGGGTGGCCGACTGTGATTTGCGGCCTGCTCCGATGAGTTGACAAACTCTGTCCCTAAAAAATTACTGCTTGCTGGGCCTACTGGGCCTAATCTCCATTACTAACCGTTCACTGATTTCATACTAGTCTCTATCACATACTAATACTATACTAATTACCTAACCTAGTAGTAGTATATAAAGGCGGAAGATTTTGACGCGCTGTGAGCACCCTGAGTACTGTTCACGTGAACAGTTATGAACAGTACTCAGGGTACAGTGCTCTTTTCTTTTTTTTTGAAAAAAATTTCCCCAAATTTTTTTTCCTCAAAAAAAAAAAATACAAAAATTACATACACGAAACGTATGCGCGTCGACGGGTAGACTCCATTCCCGTGAACGGTTTCCAGTTTTGTCGACTTCACCTTCTTAATTTTGGATCCAAACTCGCACAAACATTTGATGAATTTTGTCCAATTTTTTTTGCAGAAAAGTCCCCGTGTTTCCAACAAAATATATACACGAAATATATTTGTCGACTTCACCTTCTCAATTTTGGATCCAAACTCGCACAAACATTTGACGCATTTTGTCCAATTTTTTTGCAGAAAAGTCCCGTGTTTCCAACAAATTATATACACGAAATATATGCGTGTCGACGGGTAGGCTCCATCCCCGTGAACGGTTTCGAGTTCTGTCGACTGTAACTCCTCAATTTTGGATCCAAATTCGCACAAACATTTCACGAATTTTGTCCAATTTTTTTCAGAAAAGTCCCCGTGTTTTCAACAAATTATATACACGAAACATATGCGCATCGACGGGTAGGCTCCATCCAATTTTTTGCAGAAAAAACCCCGCGTTTCCAACAAATTATATACACGAAAGATATACGCGTCGACGGGTAGGCTCCATCCCCGTAAACGGTTTCTAGTTCGGTCGACTCTAACTCCTCAATTTTGGATTCAAATTCGCACAAACATTCGAAGAATTTTGTCCAAATTTTTCCAGGAAAGCCCCCGAGTTTCCCAAAATTATATACACGAAACATATGCGCGTCGACGAGTAGATTCCATCCTCGTGATCCGTTTCGAGTTTGGTCGACTCTAACTCCTCAATTTTGGATCCAAATTCACGCAAACATTTCACGAATTTCGTCAAATTCGAATTTGCTTCAACATTTATTATGTCATTATAACAAAATATTTCATACATAAAATTTCTCTTAAAGGGTGCGGCGTGTCGCCGCGCCGAATTCAACTAGAATAACTATATAAAAGACGAGCGAAACCGCGAGCTGCGAGCGCTCATGCCACTGTAGCTCTAGCAACAGTGTTTACTGTAGATGAACAGTGTTGAACAGTGTCCGCGAGGGATTTATTTATAATTTCCCGAAAACCCAGGGACCTTCCTGCAAAAAAACACCCCACACATCTCGGCCTCTCCTCCCCGTGCTCTCCTCCGTCTTCTGGACGTAACCCTAGCCGTCCATGGCGAAGGCGGCGGCGGGAACGACTACTCAGACCACGCCCCACCTCCCCACGGCTGGTATGGTATACCGGCGTAGCTAGGACGGCGCAGCAGCCGGCCGGCCGGCCGTCCTAGAGGAGAGCGCAACCGCTCCTGCTTCTGCTTGCCTGGGGTGCTGCGCCTGGAGGTACTCCGGCCATCGGGTGGCGGCGCCCGCTCCTGCTCCTTCCCCCACAAAGCCCCCAAGCTCCGGCCTTCGTGCGCACTAAGCTGGGCTCTGGCTACGCTCATCCTCACCCGTACCAAGGAGGAAGAAGCTAAGTATTTTCCCCTTTTTTCCCCTTTTCACTTGCTCTCCGATCTACACAAATACACTTCGATTTAAAAAGTTGTGTACATGAAATATGTGCGCATTGATGATTAAGTTCCATTCCCATACTCGGTTTCAAGTTTCATCGACCATAGCTTGCCAATTTTGAACCGACGTTCGGAACTTTTTTAGACAAATTTTGCTCTGTTCTTACCCCTGATTCTGCGGTGAAAAAGGACGTCCTCGGTGACTGCCGTGATGAGGACTTCTAGCTGGGCCGGAGGTTGAGGTGAGGGCTAATTTCTATCCGTGTTTTCCCACGGGTATGCGCTGATCCGTGCAGTCCTAGAGAGCTACGTACCTCCGTTCTTCACTTCTTCTTAGGTTTGTGTCCAATCTGGCATGGAGCTGGGTTTTTATTATTTTGATAGATCTGTCAAGGGTGGAGCTTCTTTAACTCTGTGTCCAATCTGGGCTGTAGCTGTGTAGTTTTATTATTTTGATGGATCTATTTGAGATGCTCTGTACAATAGGTCTTTGTACATATTTTCTTGGTAAGATTTGTAAATTTTGATGGATGTATTAGGCCGCGATTAGATCTGGATGTACTTAAGTAGGTCGTTAATTGTCTTTTATCTATCAGGATAGTGGCTTTATACTGCTTCTAGATGTGAAACTAATTTCACTTCGTGTTGTTTGATATAAAAAGCTTTCGTTGATTATGCAGGTTAAATACTATTATCAATTTCTGCTCATCCTGATCCAACCAAACTGTACCAACGCATTTGAGGCTGCCATGCGTGTCAGGTTAGCATATGTCCTTATTTGTATCAAATCACTAACAAACTGTATAAATACTATCCTATCAATAATCTTATTCTTAGGTCAAGGCCACTGTTATTATTTTGATTTCCCAATATCATTTTTTGCATCGGCTCTAATAATTGTGTCTCCAGAAATAATTCAGTTGTTGTTTCTTATATATATGCAGATTGATTTGAATTAGGTGTAATGGTTTGGGCCAGATGTATTCTGCATGCTCATAGATTTCCATTCATGTCTCCTACCACAGTATACCAAAAGAATCCTGGAAAATAATTAAAGGTGAGTTCTTACATCTTATTCTGTTTGAGATTTTCTTTGCCACAGCAGAACTATTTAACCTTTATATCACTTACATGCGTGTATATATATTTCACTTCGCTAGCTTTCAACATTGTTGGTCACTACCTGGTGGACCTCTGCGCTTTATTTAAATTTGCTTTCTCTTGCTTATTGCTTATCATTTCAGTCAGTAAGTGCCATAACACTCCACTATCTAAGATAAATCCCGCCAGCAGGTGGTTTTGAAGAATTCATTTGTGCCATTCTTTTCTTTCAAGTTGACTGTACAGTCAATACTAACTTTAGCAAAGTCTGCATTCAGATTGCTGGCTACCAATCATTGGTGCATTTGCAAGCTATCAAGGTTTGCCGATCAATCTGTCTACCATTTTATTCTATTAATTCTTTTGCTCAATGCCATGTTTACTTCTGTTTTGTGTAATTTGGTAGTCTTCTATTTCTTTTGTTGGGTTATACAGTTATCTCATCTTGCTCATTAGCCTTCCAGCGTTTTGGGAAGTGTCGTCTAAGATGTTCCTGTTCACATCCACAGATCGTTCTACAGATATTGGTGTCAGTAGTTCAGCTTAGCTGATGACTTACTGAATGTGCCTCCAGGTTGGTCCTGTAGAAAAAAAAGATGTCATGCTTCAGATATACTTATCAGCTATTATAAATGAGATCTCAGAAAAAGAATGAATGTTGTAACCTTTCCAGGTGTTAAAGGAGCAGCTCCGTATTTTTTTGACATGTCACATCATTATCTAATACTCAGTCTACCAGGTCGATGATTTGGGTTTTAGAAGTTCATTCTTACAGTGATTACACTTAATGAGTCTGAATAGGTTCAAATGGGTTCATCCACTTTTCACTTGCTATCAAAGTTGCAAATTAAAGGCCTCTTTACTGCTATTGCCGGATATCAAGTAATTTGTAGATAGCATAGGCATGCTGTGCTTATGGACATCGTAAAAAAAAATACAAGTTCCCTTATTTCAATTGAAGATTTCTTTTGCTTGGAATGCAAATCCACTTAGGTTGCATCATGTTAATCCCTATGTTTTCTGATTTTACTTTGTTACCAGTTTTGGTATTCTCCAACTTTTGCAACAAGAACTGTTAACATTCTCTTGATCATATATTTTTCATGTGGGCAAACAAGTGTTTTCCCTTTTTGGAGAATTCTACGTAATCTTTACGTAAATTGAAACTTTGAGTGCATTCTATATAGTTTGTACCAATAAAATATGTTTGTTGTCAAATACAAATGGCAAAGCATTTCTATTTCGAGTTTCGTTGCCACATCAATCTTGCTTTGACCCCAGGTGCTTCCAATCTAACACATGCTACCTTTCTTCATTTTCAGAATTAATAGGCATTGTGCTGATGCTGTAGCTGCCATACCATGGCATCCTTTTCTTTACTGCAAGCAGAAAACTGTGCATCTACTTTGAAACAAGGTGTCAGCAGTACAATACCTTTCCAGTTGAGTTGTGAGAAGCTGACAAGAGGTTGTGCCTCATCTTATAAGAGTCCAGGGCACACTTCCGTTGTGTCTGCCAGTTGCCTGTCGCGAGCCAAACAAATGGTTGCCCCTGCTCTTATAATTCCCGGTTAAAAGAAAACATTGTGCGCCGTTCAGTCCCTTCACCATCTAAAGGTTGATCTCTTTCTTTAGCCGGTTGCTTTCCCTATAACCAGTATATGTACATATGTGAAGTTCAAGACCGTGACCTACTTTCTGTCATGTACATAGTGCAAGTGCGCCTGTCTACCGTGATGTATGTCAAACTTATGTAAGATACTTAGTATTTTTGTTCTGTCTGCTTAACATCTGATCACCTCTATCATGTTTTGTTTGTCCCTTTTTATGTACCTGTTTTTGTATCACCGTTGCTAATGTACATAGGTTTCTACCCCTGAATAAACATCCGAAAACTGCCCCCCTGAGTAAACATCCGTTGCTAAAGAATGGAAGTTATGTGATAGTTGACTACACATATTAGCATTTAGCAAGGACAAGAAGTCTATTCAGAAAATTTGAGCGTGCATGTCCAAATAATGCACAAAAATCTCACCAAGGGCGTGGCGTGCCGCCACACCAAATTCAACTAGTGAGTAGTAAAAGCAAGGTATTGTAAAAGTTGCCAATCAATATGCCTAAACAAATGTATCTAACTAATCAATGGTGACCGTACATTAACAAGCATCAGTTCGATTGTCGACTGTTGTTATCCTCGCTGCTACCCTCGTTTGCAACCTTGGCCTTCGTGGTGTCCTGAATGTCCTGCAGCTCGCGGCGAGACATGAACTTGGCTGTGTCCTTTCTGAAGGTGAGGTAGATCGCGGCAGCGACATAGAGCAGCATCAGCGGGAACAGGGTGATGCCGACGAGGATGTTTGCATAGATCGGCAGCGAGTTGTGGAGGATCCAACCAACCAATTTTGAGCTGAGGAAGTAGACGTTTATCCCGATGATAATGAAGCCAAGCGTCCACGAGAACCCAACAATCTGTGTAAACGTACGTAAATGGACTGTTAACCCAGAAACTCGACAATTCCACACCGGAGATTTAGACAGGATGATATCTGTTATGCGTGTGCTTGCTTACATAGATTGAGTTGTTGCACTGGCCCATCTTGTTGCTGCTGCTGCTGAACTTGAGAAGAGGGATGAGGGCGAAAGGTAGCTCAAAGGACAGGATCATCTTCATGTATGGTAACCAAAACCAATAAAGCATAGTATTTTCTTAGATATTTAGCGATATATCTTTTTTTCCGAGGTGAATACAGACGGACAGTGTACCTACCGATGCGAAGATGATGAGACGGCCGGCGCCACTGGAGCCTCCAATAATGGAGACAACTAGGCTGGGGACAATGGCGATGCTGCGGGTCAACAGGTTCCGCATCCACTTTTTCATCTTCATGTCGAGGAACCCCTGCATGATGTATTGCCCCGCGTACGTGCCGGTGATACTGGAGCTCTGCCCAGAGGCCAAGAGTGCCACACCGTACACGATGGCACTCGACCTGCCCAGCACGTTCTGGAGCACAACAGAAATATTAGTACCAACTTTTTTTCGCAAATAATCATACTAGATCACAGTTCGTATAAGAAATTCAGTGATCACGAACCTTGAGTAGGAAGGAAGACGAGTCCAACGTGAGGTCGCCGCACTTGGCGGCGTCTTCCGGCGAGAGGTTGCCCGCGTTGCAGACGGTCCCAGAGACAGAGATTATGGCGATGTTGACAAGCAGCGCCACGAACAGCGCTATGCCGCTCTCAAAGAGGAAGAACCTGCAAGCGTCGTTCATTCCCCTTATTGATGCGGGTGTGCTCCTTGACAGCACCAGGGCAGAGTGCAGGAATAGGTTGTGCCTGCAAATAGAGAATGCAGCATCGTATATACATTGGGTACGGCAAATCAATCTGTAACTTGAACATTATGGAGCTATTTTGTGTTGTCACTTACGGCATTACAAGAGCCCCGAGTAGGGCAATTGCGTCGGCGGTGGCGCTGGACCCGCCGAGCTTGGGAATGAACAGTCCCTTCAGCACCTCCTTAGCTGGGGGTTTCACGATGCTCATCTCCAGAAAGAAGCATGCCGCCATGACGAACACCAGGATAGCGACTAAGAGCTCCAGCTTCCGTACCTACACTTAGTTGCATCAGGGTTGCAAGTTGGGCCTCATGGCTATATATGCTCATCAAGAAAACCATGCATTTTGAGTTTTGAGATTAATCGTTGGTACATCACCCCGTATCTTTGTAGGCCAAGAAGAACAAGCGTGCTGGTGCCAGCAATGAGAACCCCGATCCACACGGGAATGTTGAACAAGAGATTGAAAGCAAATGCTGTCCCTATAACTGCAAAAGAGAAGGTAAATTAGTAAGAACGCACGCAGAAGACAAAAAAAAAACACAGATTCATGTCAGGTTCGTTTGCATATTAACTCTACCGAAAAAAGCTTGGTTTGCGTAAGTTCTAGTTTGTCAGGTTTGCGTAAGTACACTTAAACACTAAACATGGAAGTCGACCTTTTTGTTTGGGACTATTATTGTGTTCATAGTTCAAACCTTCTGGGATGTCTGCAGCAATCACCGCCACCTCTGCGAGCAACCATAGGCAGATTTTGACCCATACTGGATACTCTGACTTGCACAGCTCGGCAAGATGTCGCCCTGTTTTTGTGTTCGCTAGTTAAGATCCATCATCAAGGACTGAAGAATTGCTAGCTTGGTAGCAAAAAATGCCTATCCGTGCCTTGTTTGTTACCTGTAACTACTCCAAGATTGGCGGAGAGTGATTGTATAACTAGCGCGAAGACGAGTCCGATTAGAACCACCCAGAGGAGCTGTGTAAACAGTCAAGGAAGCAGGTAATTAGTATGCTGAAGTGCGTACGAAATGGAAAGTGTAAATGGACAAAATATATATGAAGGCTAAAAGATTGTACATCATATCTGTGGTTCGCACCGGCCTGTAGATCTGTTTCCACTGTTTCAGTAGGAAATGCGTGAGAACCAAGCATATATATAGAGTACGCACTACGGGACTGAGCTTCTACGCCGACGGCTTTTGGCCATCGGCAAATGCCCTTAAGCCGTCGGCAATACCTATGCCGACGGCTACCGTCGGCACAGCTCGGTCGGCATAGATCGCCGTAGGCACAGGTCAGCAGGCCGTCGGCATAGGTAAAAACCGTCGGCGTCGCCTGTGCCGACGGCCGAGAACGCGCCGTCGGCGAAAAATACCATCGGCTTATGCGTTGTGGGGCCCACGACAGTCAGCTGCTCAGGATGGACCTACGCCGACGGCAAAACCGTCGGCACAGCTCTGGACACGTGGCGTCATCTGGACGCGTCTGGCGTAGCTCCAGGAGGCACCTATGCCGACGGCAATAGGGTTGCCAGAAATTTTTGTGAGTGTGAGAGAGGGAGAGAATATCATTACGTACAGTTTCCCGGATCAAGGTAGGCCAAGGAGACCATGAAGCCTGGTCCAACGTGGCGCATAAACTGTCTCCATGCCGGCTCCTGCGTAAGCGTGCATGCATGCTGTCAACACCAACTAATCAGTGAAAACACCAGGAAAATGTATGTGCATCGATCGATCACTTTGGCAGAACATAGCGCGCGTGCCTTGATTTCGACAAATGCAAGGAAATAACCTGCACGGCGTAATCACCCCCCCTCATGCCAGCGGCTGCTGCCTCAATGTCCACGTCCTTGCCGGAGACCACTGGTGTGTCCGTCTTGATTACCTCCATGGCATGCTTCATTTTTTCTAATCGCATCATTTTTCAAACAAATAGTTTAGATACTGTCAAGAAAATGGATCTTGAAAAACAATAACAGCGGGACGCTAGGCTCGACGGCATGCAATGGCTGTGCATCGAGCCGAAGCAGCGGCGTTCGAACCAGTGAACGGCCATGCGGCCGCGCTATGGCCATGGACGTGGAAGCAGTACACCAGCTCGACTGATCGAGGCGGCGGCGCTCAGCAAACTGGGAGGCGCGTGTGTTTTACCGCGGGAGGATCGCCGGCCGGAGGTTACGATGCCCTAGTCCGGCCGTGTGATGCGTTAAGAAGATGGCAATACGTGGATCGGAAAACCTCTGGAACTCCAATCTAGTATTAGTAACGAACACAACTCACCGATGGCCGATCGAGGTAGGGACCGTACGTACGAAGGATCAAGATGGGTGGGAGGGCTTTGCTCGTTCGTTGATGATCTCTGTTTGGGAACCTCAGATGCGCAATGAATCTCCTCCATCGCTGCGACTTTTATAGAGCAAGGTGCCGCCGCGCCGCCCGTCCCGCGTAGTAGGCAAAGTTAGTTGTAACTAACCTCCTCAGATTGACTGTTTTTGAACTAAAAACCGCGTTATGCCGTTCTTTGCGGGACCGCCGCTTGCAACCTAGTTCCGGGGGAGCGCTTCAGGTACCGTAAGAAGGTGACGTGTCGAGCGTGATGGCCCACGCGTGATGCGGGCATGTGACGACGCACGGGTCACCGCGTGCCTGATGTACGTGGGCATCCAACGTTTTTATCAGGTTACTAGGTTAGGTTGTAACATTGTTAGGACGACTCCAACGGGGTGATCTAAACGGACGTGTGTTTGATCCGTTTGGGTTGGCAAACAGACGCGTGTTCGGTATAGGTCCGCCCCTTTCTGGTCACTGCGCCAAATAGGCCGACGCATTGAGTCCGCCGCGGCCAGAGTTTTGAGAGTTTTCGAGTATTTTGATCAATTTCACATATTCGATCACATTTAATCATCTAAACAATCAAATAAAACATAGATTGACATAGTAAACCAACCATAGCATATTGTACCAAAAGAATATTGCCATGCCGGCATATAACACCAAAATCACACCAAATTCCGGGCCTCATTGGCCATGGTTTTTCAGCCATCTAGACCATTGTCCAACGCCGGCATGCAACATTTCTAAAACGACCGAGAAGTGATCACTCTCGGTCCATGTAGTACCTTTGCTTCTTGAGGTAGTAGGCCTTCTTCATAGGAGTGAAGACCGAGAGATCCATGTCCATGATCCTAGCCTCCTCTTGGCGTAGGGCGAGCTCAAGGTCCTTGCCCTTCACATCGGCCTCCTTTGCTCTTGCCTCGGCCTCCCTTGCTCGTGTCTGCGCATTTGCCTTCTCGATATCGAGCTTCTTCTTCTGCAATTCCAAGTAGAGCTTGGCAGCGGCCTCTCTCTCTTGGCGGTCCCTCTCTTTCCTCTTCTCCTTCTTGCCGCATGTCTTGTCCTTTTGGGATAGGAACCGTTCAATGTCGCTTGCAACACAAGGGTTGTTGCATCGCGTTTCGCCTTGGCCTTCGAGTTGTTATTCCCCCTTGGCCTCCCTTCCTTCTCCGATAGATCCTCTCCCTTGGCAACTGGCTGCCCACCTTGTTTGATAGAGGTCCTTCCATTTCTGCTGGTCCTTGAGCACTTTGTAGCAATGGGACAAGTTGAAAGTCTTATTATTTTGAGCCTGTAAGGTTTCCAAAGCTTGCAAGATCTATGCACACAAGGGTATGGCAATCAAAATCATTGTAGTGTAAGGTTTCCAAAGCTTGCAAGATCTATGCACACAAGGGTATGGCAATCAAAATCATTGTAGGACAATACAGAAGAGGCCAATGCATAAGAAGGAAAGAGGAATTACCAATTCCTTAACTCCATAGCTACTTTGTGGCCGGGCTTCAACGTTGTCAACGGCGCCGCAAAACTTGCTCATCTCCGCTTGGATGTGGAGCCACCTCTTCGAGATAGAGGTCTCGGTCCGCTTCGTGGTTATGTTTCTGGGCGGAAGTATTCTACTTTCATTGTAGTGCTTGAGGAACTGGCCCCAATAAGCACTCCCTTTTTTGCTCCCCCGAGAATTGCGTTAGTTCTAACCTCGATCCATGACTCGCAGATGAGCACGTCCTCATCCACTGACATGGATATACATCTCGGGTACCCTACCATGAGGGTACCTGGTGCACGTAACGACTGAGGCCCAATCATGAAGAGCCTGCTCGAAGCCCAAGACAGGAGGCCCAAAGAAGATGGAGTACCCTCCAAGATTTAGACATAGCCATAGTCGGTTAGGACTTTCCTTATATGTAAACCAGGTCGGTTACGTATTCCCGAGACCCAGACTATTTAAAGGCTGGGAGGGGCGCCGATCTGGGACAAGCGATACTCAAACCACCAAAAGCCCTAGCGAGATCGACATCTCGCCGGAGCCTCCTTGTAACCGCATAATCCCACACGATCAATATCAGACAAGCAGGAAGTAGGGTCTTTACCTCCACCCGAGGGGCCTGAACCTGGGTAAATCTTTGCCTCTGCTTGTCAGCCGACGAAACTACCATTACTACCACATTCGCTCCCCATAATCTCAAACCTAGGTCCTAACCATGGGATTTGATGAGTTAACCCCTCGTCAATTGGCGCCGTCTGTGGGAAAGAATAGTGCTGGACTCACGGTTTCTTCGGTTCCATCGGAAAACGGCGACTCGCCGATCGGATCTACAAACGGCAACTCGCCAGCTGCATCAACAAACCAGAACTCGCCGACTCAGGCGGCACACGGCAACTCGCCGACTCACTCGACAAACGGCAGCACGCCAGCTTCACCTGCAAAAAGCACATCAGATCCTCTGATGGACTTCGAGCCACACTCGCCAGAATTCCACGAGACGTTCGCCGATCTCGAGTCAGATTTGGGTTTAACCATTGGCTCGTTCAATTTTTTCGTCAACAAGCTTGGTGTGCAAGACTTGACGGATCCACGCCAACTCGTGACTTCCGCACCCGAGGCTCCATCGGTTGCGGATCCTTCCACTGCGGATCCATCGACTGCGTCCATACCATCGTCGATCCTCCAAGCTGCTCGTCTGCGACAACCATGTCGACTCGAGAGATCAACGAACTCATTGAAGAACTCCAAGGTGAGGAGGCCGAATCAGCATACCGCACAAACGATCCCGAGCTCGATCTCCCTCTCGAGGATAGTTTCGACTGCGGGATCTCCCTCGGCGACTTCGACGAGCCCGAAACTCATATCGACAACTACGTCGACTCCGAGATTTGCACCAACAACAATCTCGACTTCGAGATTCATAACAGCTTCGTCGACGCCGAGATAAGATAGGCGATGAAGGCATCGACAGCGAGATCCGTCCAGACGGACCACTCGATGGGCATATCGACTCCGACATGAGCCTTGATGACGATGTCGAGTCCATGACGGGACTCGAAAACACATACACATACCCTCGGGTGATACCCCAGCAGGTCTACGTTGCTTCGCCGCAGAATCATCTGATGCTGCGGCCAGTCGTAGGCCTACAGAGTTCCCGTGCACGGTTACTATGCCAGATGGAGTCACAAATCTCACAATTACTGCTGAGATGGCAGCAAAAGCAGATAAAGTTATCAAGGAGTGCACAATGATGCCAGCAGACGCAACACGGAGGAGATGTTGACCTTCCAGTACTTCAACTGGCAGGAATCACTTCGACTGCAGCAGATCAGAGCGACACTCGAAGAACGTAAAAAGCAAGCTAGCTTGTCAAGTGCACGGAGAAGACAGCTCTCCTGAGCTCCACCGGGCGAGCAGACACAAGACCCAGATCAAGGCTGTCGCGCCTTGCGGAAGATGAGATTGAAGCACTCACCCGCAACTTAGACCATTCTTTCATGACATTCGACGAGGAGGGAGTGCCAGTACCCAAAACAGCTGCGGGTGCGCTCTTTGCTGCTGCAGCATACCTAGAGGCAACCAAGCCTCCAGCGGATGACCCCAATGCAAACTACATCGCTAACAGATCAAATCACTCGCCTTAGCGGCGAAGGCTCTACGCCAAATCCCAAAAACTCCAGGAGGGAGCGAGACCGTGCCATAGTAGACGCGCGTCGTGAAGAGCATAATCGCAGTGGTCACCGCCACCACTCGAAGGAAAGAAGCGGCTCACGTCGGCGCAGGTCCAGGAGCAGATCACGTCGATCTTACAGTAGCGACTCATACTCTGATCGGGAGCCTGAGCCACACGGAGCCCTGTGCTTCACTCGACGCGTCCGCGAGACACGGATGCCCAAAAGGTTCAAACTCACATCTAAGCAACCAAATACATGGGTCGACAGGAACATTCAGGGTGGCTGGAAGACTACAGACTGGCTGTCGCGTGCCAGCGAGGCACAAATATCACAGCCATGCAATACATACGACTCATGCTCGAAGGCACAGCGCCCGCGACTGGCTCAAGGCTCTACCTCCATCAACATACGACTCGTGGGATCACTTCCGTACAGACTTCATCAAAAACTTCGAGCCTCTATGTGAGCGCCCAAAAACGTTCGAAGAACTGCGAGCTTGCGTTCAACGGTCAGACGAAACGTTGAGGTCATACATCCGACGATGGACTGAGATACGCAACTCAGTTGGAGTAATTTCAGAAGATATGGCCATGGATGCTTTCATCATGGGCCTCGCCAGGCGAGACTTCGAAGAGGCACTCGGTCGCCAAAAGCCAACCTCTGTGGCTAACCTCCTGAAGATCGCGACTGAGTGGGCAGACGGAGAAGACATGGCGTGCACCACACACGGGTCCACACCCCGTGACAATCATGAAAGTGGCAGTCGAAGCCGTAGAGACTCATACAGAGACGACCGGAGGCACAAACATTTAAAACGTCACTACGATGACGACAGACCCGAATTCATGGCGGCTGGGTTCTCTACACCCCGCAACGACCAAGACAGAAGCGACCGACGGTCAGAGGATCGACGAGACGGTCGAGATGATCGCCGGGATAGTCGAGATGATCGCCGGGACAGTCGAGACCGCGGCCAACGCAGTGATAGCTACAAGAGGAAATACTAGCGCAAGTCGCGCTCTGGCGCACAATCCGAGCGATCATTCGAAGAAAAGATGGATGCTGATTGCAGATTCCACCTGTACAAGGGGGACGACGGAAAATTGCGCTCCAATCACTCGATGAGAAACTGCAGAGAATTCGACCAACTAGCATCTGAATACGTACAACTCAGAAAGGCAACAGCCGCACATGCACCCGCACCTGCACCTGTGCCTCAGCCGAACAATGTGCCTGTTCTGATGGCACCACCTCCACCACCACAGCCTGCCGCAGGCGGAAATATCGCGGGTGCCATACAACCCGTACCTCGGGTGGACGAGCCTCAGTACCCTCCGCCTCAAGGGCAGATGTACATGATACAGAAAGGTCGCCCTTCCAACAGGGAGCAAAAACTTCGCACTCGACAAGTGAACATGGCGGTCATGTCACCTCCTGCCATAACTGAATTCTTGAAGGGATCCGAAACTGCAATAAGCTTCAGCAGAGAGGACCACCCACCCTCGGTCGTTCGTCCAGGGCACTCTGCTCTGGTACTCGACGCGCAAATTGGAGGCTACGCCATGTCCAAGGTCTTCATGGATGGTGGCAGCGGCATAAACATCATCTTCGCAGATACGCTCCGCAAAATGAACAGGTCAGTCGAAAACCTGTCAAGATCTTCAAATACCTTCCACGGTATCGTCCCAGGCAAAGCAATAAGTCCAGAAAGAACCATACAACTCGATGTAACGTTCGGGGACAAGAATCACTTCAGGACGGAGTCGATTGAGTTCAAAGTTGTCGGCTGGAAATCACAATACCACGCCATACTTGGACGCCCGACGTTCGCTCGATTCATGGCGGTTCCACACTATGCATACCTCCAGCTGAAGATGTCTGGACCAAAAGGAGTAATCACAGTCAAAGTAAACTTCCAAAAGTCCTTCTCTTGTGACCGAGAGTTTAGCAAAATCTCTGAGATGTTCGGCATGGAAGCGACACTCGCCGATCTAGCGGTCTCCAACGATCGAACACTTATGCCGGAGCACAAGAAGGTGGCAGTCGACAGGGCATCCAACGCCACCAATGACACAAGGTCGCATCAGGTGCACCCGACTGACCCGACCAAGACAGTCAATGTCTCGTTGAGTCTGCCTATCGCATAGGAAAGCGCGCTCGTCGAATTCCTACGTGAGAACTGGGATATATTTGCGTGGTGTCCAGCCGACATGCCAGGTATTCCCAGGGAATTCGCCGAGCACTCTCTCCAATTATTTCCCCGGCAACAGTCGAAGCCGAAGTCGACAGTCGAGGTATGGTGGCTCTAAGTTGGCGAGGGAATATCTCCCCGGCAACAGTGCCAGAAACAATGCTTGTACGTCACACGTCAGTTGGGAACCCCAAGAGGAAGGTATGATGAGTGCAGCAGCAAGTTTTCCCTCAGTATGAAACCAAGGTTTAATCGAACCAGTAGGAAAACGAGGTTTGCTTCGAAGGTGTTGGTGAAGGAGTGTAGTGCGGCGCAACACCAGGGATTCCGGTGCCAACGTGGAACCTGCACAACACAATCAAATTACTTTGCCCCAACTTAACAGTGAGGTTGTCAATCTCACCGGCTTGCTGAAAACAAAGGGTTAAACGTATCGAATGGAAATGATGTTTGTTTGCATAAAACAGTAGAGAACAATGATTGCAGTAGATTGTATTTCAGATGTAAAAGAATGGACCGGGGTCCACAGTTCACTAGTGGTGTCTCTCCAATAAGATAACTAACATGCTGGGTAAACAAATTACAGCTGGGCAATTGACAATTGATAAGTGCATATAACATGCATGTGTGAGCTGTGGTGTCTACTATGAGATTCATTTGGGCATTACGACAAAGTACATAGACCGCTATCCAGCATGCATCTATGCCTAAATAGTCCACTTTCCGGTTAACATCCGTACCCCTTCCAGTATTAAGTTGCAAGCAACAGACAATTGCATTAAGTAATGTGCGTAATGTAAACAATACATTCATCCTTGAATAAAGCATTGCTGTTTTACCCCTAGTGGCAACAACACATCTACAACCTTAGAACTTGCTGTCACTATCCCAGGTTAAATAGAGGTTGAACCCAACTATCATGCATAAATACCCCCTCTTGGAGTTACAAGTATTCACTTGGCCAAGGCTTCAACAAGTAACGGAGAGCATGCAAGATCACAAATGACATAGACATGATAATATAATATTCAGCTCCACATAGGTATCAATATAAGTCAGATCCCAGCAAACACAACATGTAGCATTACAATAAGATGATCTTGATCATGATAGGCAGCTCACAAGATCTAAACATGATGGCACAAGTGGAGAAGACAACCATCTAGCTACTGCTATGGACCCATAGTCCAAGGATGAACTACTCACGCATCACTCCGGAGGCGGGCATGGCGATGTAGAGCCCTCCGGTGATGATTCCCCTCTCCGGCAGGGTGCCGGGAAGAGCTTCAGAACCCCCCGAGTTAGGGTTGACGACGGCGGCGGCAGCGAATATGTTCTGGATGAAAGGCTCGGTGTTTTAGGGTTTTCACGTCTCGGGGAATAAATAGGCGAAGGGGCGATGTCGGCGGACCCCCGAGGGGCCCAAACCACCGGGGCGCGGCTGGGCCCACTGCCGCGCCGCCATGGTTTGGCCACCTCGTGGCTCTCCTTCGTCTCTCCTTCGGACTCCGTGTACGTGCTGGAAAAATAGGGACTTGGCCTTTTGTTTCGTGCAATTCCGAGAATATTTCCAGAAGTAACTTTCTGAAACCAAAAACAGCAGAAAACAGGGAACTGGCACTGTGGCATCTTGTTAATAGGTTAGTCCCAGAAAATGCATAAAAGTGATACGAAGTGTATATAAAACATGTAGCAAATGGTATAATATAAGCATGGAACAGCAGAAATTATGGATACGTTGGAGACGTATCAAGCATCCCCAAGCTTAGTTCTACTCGTCCTCGAGTAGGTAAAACGATAACAACAAATAATTTCTGAGGAGACATGCTTTCACACAATCTTGATCAATATATTGCAAGGCTCATGTCATGAATGAAGTGACTCAAAGCAATGATCTATAGTTTGCTAACAAATAGATAAAGAGTAAACAATGAATCATATAAGCAAAAACTTTTCATGAATAGTACTTTCAAGACAAGCATCAAAAAGTTTTGCATAAGAGGTAACTCATAAAGCAATAGATTCAAAGTAAAAGGCATTGAAGCAACACAAAGGATGATTAAGTTTCAGCATTTGCTTTCAACTTGTAACATGTATATCTCATGGATAGTTGTCAACATAAAGCAATATAACAAGTGCAATAAGTAAAATGTAAGAATCAATGCACACAAAGTTGACACAAGTGTTTGCTTCTAAGATAGAAAGGAGTAGGTAAACTGACTCAACATAAAGTAAAAGATAGGCCCTTCGCAGAGGGAAGCAGGGATTAAATCATGTGCTAGAGCTTTTTAAGTTTTCGAAAGCATATAGAGAGCACAAAATAAGTATTTGAGAGGTGTTTGTTGTTGTCAACGAATGGTAGTGGGCACTCTAACCCCCTTGTCAACCAGACTTTCAAGAGCGGCTCCCATGAAGGACGTTATCTCTACCAGCAAGGTAGATCATCCCTCTTCTCTTTTGTTTACACATGTATTTTAGTTTCTTTATAGATGACACTCCTCCCAACCTTTTGCTTACACAAGCCATGGCTAACCGAATCCTCGGGTGCCTTCCAACATTCACATACCATGGAGGAGTGTCTATTTGCAAAATTAAGTTGCTTACTGATAAATCAGGGCAAAACATGTGAAGAGAATTATTAATGAAAGTTGTAATTAATTGGGGCTGGGCACCCCGTTGCCAGCTCTTTTTGCAAATTATTGGATAAGCGGATGTATATGCCACTAGTCCATTGGTGAAAGTCTGTCAGAAGTAAATGACAAGATTGAAAGATAAAACACCACATACTTCCTCATGAGCTATAAAACATTGACACAAATAAGGAGTAATAAAGTTTTGAATAGTTTAAAGGTAGCACATGAAATATTTACTTGGAATGGCAGGAAATACCACATAGTAGGTAGGTATGGTGGACACAAATGGCATGGGTTTTGGCTCAAGTTTTGGATGCACGAGAAGCATTCCCTCTCAGTACAGAGTTTAGGCTAGCAAGGTTGTTTGAAGCAAACACAAGTATAAACCGGTACAGCAAGAATCACATAAAAACATATTGCAAGTATTATAAGACTCTACACTGTCTTCCTTGTTGCTCAAACATTTTACCAGAAAATATCTAGACCTTAGAGAGAACAAATATGCATCCCAAGTCTCAACAAGCTCTACGGTAGTTCTCCACTACTAGGCTTTAACTACATGATGCAAGAGCTTAAACATGATCTACTTGAGAGCTCAAAACAATTGCAAAGCATCAAATCGAAACAAGACAATGATCTACAAGAATGCATATGTCTTTTCCAATACCAACTACTACATGTAGCATTTTCTTTCTTCCAAACAAACACCAATCAATTTATTTAAACATAAACTCTCCAAATGATAATATAATGCAGCAAGAGAGTATTTATAAACAAGTGCTAACAGCTCGAAGAGATGCATGAAAAACAGGAGCTAAAAGCACTGCAGTAGCTAGTTAAGAATACTCAACAAATATAAGTGAAGAACATGAGTATTCACATGAAAAAGCGGAGCGTGTCTCTCTCCCACACAAGGATTGCTAGGATCCGAATTTATTCAAACAAAAACAAAAATAAAAACACACAGACGCTCCAAGTAAAGCGCATAAGATGTGAAAGAATTAAAATATAGTTTCACTAGAGATGACCTGATAAGTTTGTTGATGAAGAAGGGGATGCCTTGGGCATCCCCAAGCTTAGACGCTTGAGTCTCTCTGAATATGGTTGGGATGAACCACGGGGGCATCCCCAAGCTTAGGCTTTTCACTCTTCTTGATCACATAATATCACCCTTCTCGCTTGATCCTTGAAAACTTCCTTCACACCAAACTCAAGACAGTTCTCATTAGAGGGTTAGTGCATAATCAAAAATTCTCATATTCTGTAATGATACAATCAATCCCAAAGCTTCTGGACATTAGCTACAGCCACCAATGCTTTGTGGAGCAAAGAAATCCACACAAACACAGTAAAAGAGCGAATGCAAAACAAAAGGCAGAATCTGTCAAAAACAGAACAGTCTGGAATGACGAATTTTTTCGAGGCACTTAAGTTGCTCAGATGGATCTGGCCTAAAATAATGAAAGTTGCGTACATATCTCAGGAATATGCGTGATTTTTTCAGAATTTTTTGAATTTTCTACAGGGAGATAAGCTCAAATCCGTGACAGCTAAAAATCTGTCACTGCGCAGAAATCCAAATCTTGCATCAACTTTCAATATAGAACTTTACTTGGCACAACATTGCGATAAAATAAAGATACAAAGGAGTTGCTACAGAAGTAACAAAACTCCTTGACTCAAAGAAAACAAAAATAACAGCAAATAAAAACGATGGGTTGTCTCCCATAAGCGCTTTTCTTTAACGCCTTTCAGCTAGGCGCAGAAAGTGAAAATCAAGTGTTATCAAGTGGAGGAGCATTGACATCAATACCAAGGGCCATGCCTACCTCTCTTACCCTTAGACTTACTCTTTGGTTTGGGGAATACATGGCCGCACCTTGGTGTGGAGGTAAGATTCAGAGTGCCTTTTCCCACATCTATGGTTGCTCCCATTAATTTGAGCAGAGATCTTCCAAGTGTAATTTGTCCTGTCCCTGCACATTCAATAACAAGATAATCAGTGGACACCGTTCTCCCAAGAAAGGTTGTAAACACACCCTCAGCTATCCCCTCGGGAAATATAACAGAGTTATCAGTAAGAGTTATTCCTTCTCCTCCTTCAGCAAGTCCCCAAAGATTCAAAGTTTCATAAATGCTTTTAGGCATAAGGCAAAACTCAGACATAATATCACAACGAGCATAAAAGGTTTCACCACAAATAGCAACCTTTACCGTAGGGACCCACATCGAAGGTTCAAAATTTGTTGGAACATAGTCAAAATATTCCCGAATTTGATTATAGCCGTCCTTTAAACAAGATATATGTGTCTCAAGAGTGTTTAATCTAGCATGGATGCTAACAAGGGCCGAATCAAATTTATTAGTTGAGCTAGAAGTTGCAATCAACTTTTTTATGGCATTAAAAGCTTGGTCCCCATCACAGTGAAGGAAATCTCCTCCCACAATAGCATCTAAAGCATATCTATAACAAAGGGCTAGACCAAAGTAGAAGCTAGTGAGAAGCAAACTTAAAGTCATTTTAGGATCAGTTTTACCAAAGGAATCATTAATTCTAGACCAAGCTTCTTTAAAATTCTCCTCACTCCCTTGTTTAAAAGTGAAGATCAATTCCTCAGGTGACATAGCAACAGGCATGGAACAAGACATGATGGTGACAAGAGACAAAACAAAACCGAAATAAACAAGTAACTAATTTTTTTGTGTTTTTGATAAAGAGAGCAAACAAGACTAAATAAAAATAAACTAAGCAAGACAAATAACAAAGTAAAGAGATTGGGTGTGAGAGACTCCCCTTGCAGAAGCAATTCGGTTTTCCCCGGCAACGGCGCCAGAAAACGTGTTGGTGGCTCTAAGTTGACGAGGGAATATCTCCCCGGCAACAGTGCCAGAAACAATGCTTGTACGTCACACGTCAGTTGGGAACCCCAAGAGGAAGGTATGATGAGTGCAGCAGCAAGTTTTCCCTCAGTATGAAACCAAGGTTTAATCGAACCAGTAGGAAAACGAGGTTTGCTTCGAAGGTGTTGGTGAAGGAGTGTAGTGCGGCGCAACACCAGGGATTCCGGTGCCAACGTGGAACCTGCACAACACAATCAAATTACTTTGCCCCAACTTAACAGTGAGGTTGTCAATCTCACCGGCTTGCTGAAAACAAAGGGTTAAACGTATCGAATGGAAAATGATGTTTGTTTGCATAAAACAGTAGAGAACAATGATTGCAGTAGATTGTATTTCAGATGTAAAAGAATGGACCGGGGTCCACAGTTCACTAGTGGTGTCTCTCCAATAAGATAACTAACATGCTGGGTAAACAAATTACAGCTGGGCAATTGACAATTGATAAGTGCATATAACATGCATGTGTGAGCTGTGGTGTCTACTATGAGATTCATTTGGGCATTACGACAAAGTACATAGACCGCTATCCAGCATGCATCTATGCCTAAATAGTCCACTTTCCGGTTAACATCCGTACTTGCATTAAGTAATGTGCGTAATGTAAACAATACATTCATCCTTGAATAAAGCATTGCTGTTTTACCCCTAGTGGCAACAACACATCTACAACCTTAGAACTTGCTGTCACTATCCCAGGTTAAATAGAGGTTGAACCCAACTATCATGCATAAATACCCCCTCTTGGAGTTACAAGTATTCACTTGGCCAAGGCTTCAACAAGTAACGGAGAGCATGCAAGATCACAAATGACATAGACATGATAATATAATATTCAGCTCCACATAGGTATCAATATAAGTCAGATCCCAGCAAACACAACATGTAGCATTACAATAAGATGATCTTGATCATGATAGGCAGCTCACAAGATCTAAACATGATGGCACAAGTGGAGAAGACAACCATCTAGCTACTGCTATGGACCCATAGTCCAAGGATGAACTACTCACGCATCACTCCGGAGGCGGGCATGGCGATGTAGAGCCCTCCGGTGATGATTCCCCTCTCCGGCAGGGTGCCGGGAAGAGCTTCAGAACCCCCCGAGTTAGGGTTGACGACGGCGGCGGCAGCGAATATGTTCTGGATGAAAGGCTCGGTGTTTTAGGGTTTTCACGTCTCGGGGAATAAATAGGCGAAGGGGCGATGTCGGCGGACCCCCGAGGGGCCCAAACCACCTGGTGGCGCGGCTGGGCCCACTGCCGCGCCGCCATGGTTTGGCCACCTCGTGGCTCTCTTCGTCTCTCCTTCGGACTCCGTGTACGTGCTGGAAAAATAGGGACTTGGCCTTTTGTTTCGTGCAATTCCGAGAATATTTCCAGAAGTAACTTTCTGAAACCAAAAACAGCAGAAAACAGGGAACTGGCACTGTGGCATCTTGTTAATAGGTTAGTCCCAGAAAATGCATAAAAGTGATACGAAGTGTATATAAAACATGTAGCAAATGGTATAATATAAGCATGGAACAGCAGAAATTATGGATACGTTGGAGACGTATCAAGGTACTCCTCATTGAGCCAACTTGGACTCAACCCTTCCTTGCTTACATACTCCGCGGCGAGGTACCTGAAGACATAACAGAGTCAAGACGCGTCACTCGACGATCAAAAGCATACACCGTCATCAACGGCGAACTGTACAAGCGCAGCGTATCAGGTATGTTCCAACGTTGCATAGCATTCGAAGATGGCCAGGCCATCCTTCGTGATATTCATGTAGGTACCTGCGGGCATCATGCCAGCAGTCGATCACTCGTAGCCAAAGCCTTTCGCGCAGGCTTCTACTGGCCCACAGCACTCAAAGACGCGGAGGACATAGTCAAAAGGTGCATCGGCTGTCAAAAATTCGCCACAAAGCCGCACGCACCCGCATCAGCGTTGAAGACAATACCACTGGCCTGGCCCTTCGCCCAGTGGGGGCTCGATATGGTCGGGCCACTCAAAAAATCCTCCCATGGAGGGCATACTCACCTTCTGGTGGCGGTCGACAAGTTCACCAAGTGGATTGAAGCAGTCCCTATCACAAGTTCGACTGCCACTACAACAGTCAATTTCATAAAGTCCATCATATACCGCTTCGGTGTACCAAGCAGCATCATCACTGATAACGGTACAAATTTCACGGCGGAAGAGTTCCGATCCTTCTGCAAAGAGCAAGATATCACGCTCAACTACGCATCCGTGGCACACCCGCAGTCCAATGGCCAAGTCGAAAAAGCCAATGGACTCGTGACGAGCGGAATCAAGAAACGCCTCCTGGTGCCACTCAAAAGGGCCGCGGGTGCTTGGGTCAAAGAACTCCCATCTGTGCTATGGAGCCTATGCACAACTCCCAATGCTTCAACACAATTCACCCCATTTTTATGGTCTACGGCGCAGAGGCAATCCTGCCATCAGATATAAGATTCAATGCACCAAGAGTCGAAACATACAACGAAGAAGACGCAGATGAAGCACTCAAAGATGCAGTCGACCTGCTCGAAGAAGCACGCAACACGGCGCTAGCACGCACAGCTGTCTATCAGCAAGACCTCCACAACTATCACAGCCGTCGACTGCGTACCAGGTCCTTCGAGGTTGGCGACCTGGTACTTCGACTGAAGCAAAAGAAGGTGCACAAACTTGCTTCTCCATGGGAAGGACCCTTCATTATCACCGAGGTCATGGTGGTGGAGCATACAGACTGAAGCACGCGAAGACAGGTGAACTCTCGCACAATCCTTGGAACGTTGCGCAGCTGCGCTGTTTCTATGCTTAGATTGCTCAGTCGCACAATGTAATAGGCACATATGTCAGATGGCTGCAGGTTTCAGACGCGCACTTTTCCTTACCAGGGTACCTACGGGGACTGGAAGGTTTTTAATGAGGCGGCCTGCAGCTTAACATTCAAAAATGGAATATAGTCAATGATTCCTCATATTTCTCCCTGCTTACTACTCGCATAACTTATTCGCACAAACTTAGCCTCACCCGAATACTCGGGGGCTGCGCTATCTCAAAGCATGAGCTTTCGCTCCTTCTTCAAACATAATACCCCGGCCGCACTCGAATACTCGGGGGCTGGGTCATAAAATCATACATAAACGAAAAGCTCCTCAAAATCATGAGTTGAAGTTTCAAACATCGCAAAATTTCATAGCCTCACTCGAACACTCGGGGGCTGTGCAATTCATGTTCCATACTCTAAGTGTTCTTCATAAACCCCACTCGATACACTCGGGGGCTGCGTACGTACACATAAACAAATGTACACTACGTACAAGTGGCAAATTTACACTCGGGGGCTGTCCTCTATCCAGAAATAGATTAATCTTCTGGTTCGTCCTTAACTGGTAGAACAGGGCCCATAAGTTGAGCGTGATAACACTCAACCAACACCCTCGCATATTCGACTGTATCGTCAAGTTGCGACTGTGACAAAGTCGATCCAGGCACGGGTGGACGTAGCTGCATATGTGGACGCTTACTCCGGATATACGCCATCGTTGCGTTGGCTCCATCCACAAGCTTCTGGGTGATAAAATCTCGAATAGGACCTACACTCCGGAAAAGACCGAGCAACGCATGGATTCCTTGAGGTTGCGGCCCTGTCGGGAAAAGAGTCTGGTTGATTCGACTGAAGGCCGACCTGCATAACTCGAGCAGCATAGTGCTCCGCCACACTCGATCCTTAGAGTTGCGAGTATGCGCGCTCGGTTCTTATCCAAGCGAAAATGCTGACGGCCCGTCGTTGGTTCGTCAGTCGCATTGTTCAACTGCTCGTCAACACGAGCCTGCTCCGCCTGGAAATCTGGAACAAAACCTGCAACAAGGCACGTTGGATCAACAAAAAGGACAGACTATGAACTCTTGAGATCAAGGCAGTCATGCTTACACTCGAGTTGTCTGTTCACGATCTCCATCTCGCCAAGCACATAGTCCTCTCGCTGAGTGGGTAAAGCAGGCCTCGCCCTCATCTATCCAGCTCGCTCTGGGCACTCTTCAACTCTTGCTCCAGTTTTACGACTCGAGCCTTCATATAACGCATTACTGCGGCATCATTTGCCACCTGAGCTCGAGATCGAGTGGGAGCACGATGCCGCGACGAGCCAGATGAAGTAGCGGCTGCCCGCTTCTGTTCCAAACATCATAAAAATCTCATGTCAGATATGAAACTCATCACAAAGCTTAGGCGAGTAATAGCACATAGCCTTACAGGCAGAAACACAACAAGGACCAAATCCATACAAGTGTGGCAAAAGCATAGCATACTCGCGATATCATAAAAGTATAATTACAGTCCAACAAAAGGGAAGATGGCCCTAAAGTCTATGATGCAGACTCCGACCTAGCCCTACGCGCGCGATTGGCGACCTCTGCTGACCGGCGCTCCACGGTAGTCATAAAAATTTCAGCCAGCTCGCGGCTGGCTCGTTCACATGCTTCAGAGACACCAGCTTCCCGCCCGGCTTCGAGGGAAATCAGACAGAGCGGCCTTGAAGTCACCCTCTATCCCATGACCTAAAAGGAGCTTGAGGGTGGTCTCTGAGCCGCGTACCGTCAGTGCGAGCAAAATTCGCCATAGTCGAGGTTCCCGGGCCTAGGACGTCGGCGAAGCCATCCACAGTCGATGGAGGTTGGCCAGACGGGAACACGCCCTTGTATACGGCGCCGAGTGTGCTCGTAGACTTGGCGAGTGCATCCTTGCTTGGGCGGAGATGGCGTCAAGGTCGCCAATAGCACGGTCGAGGGACAAATCGCCACTCGCCTGGTCTACAGGCCGGTGCGCCAACAGCTCCTTCAAAAATCAGAAAGAACAGAAACTCTTACACAACATTCAGCGGCAACAGAAGTAAACAAAAAGTGGCAAATTTTACTAACCGCCCACGTCTCGGGTGAGGCTAGCCAGCCGCTCAGCATACTCTTTCTCGCGCAAGGCAGCGGAGTTCTTGGCATCATCCAAAGCCTTCTTCGACTCAGCACGCTGCTTGGCGAGTGCATCTTCTAGCTCCTTCACCCGGGACTCAGCCGATGCCTTGTCATCTGAATTTGATGGCAAGAAGTAATTCAAACACTCAACTAAGCAAAGACAGTGCAAAAAGGACTTCGGGTTAAGAATCAAAATACACTTACGAGTGAGTTGCTCCAAACTGGTGCGCAGGCTGTCCCTCTCTTGCTCCAGTTGGACAAAAGCCTTGCCCGATTCTACCAAGTTGAGGTAGTAAGGCTGCAAGCACACGAAATCAGCATAAGTTATACATAACCAGTCCCGTATGCGGACTCGACAAAAAGACACTTACGTGTTCTGTCCAAGGCACGGGCTTCGCGGCTGATGTCCCGACCTCCGGAGCTGCGGCACTCATAGCCTTGGCCGTCTCAATAGCAGTAGTCGTGGCTGCTGATTGAACGACCTCTGGAGCCACGTGAGAGACTTCCGGGTGCTCAGGGGTCGTCATCTTCTCGGATGGGGGAGTCAGAGGGCGCACAGTCTCAGCACTGCGAGTGACAGACAAATACAACATAAGCAAGAATATCAACAAACAAAAACTTTAGTACAAAAAGCTCAGACGCATACCTGTGCTCTTCTTCCTCATCAGTATCAAGGTTGTCAAAGTTTGGGCCTCCAAAAAGCAGCTCCTCACCCAACTGGGAGGAGGAGCTGAGCTCAACGGGCTCACGTTCAAAGGAGCAGCTGTGGCAGTAGGAGACGAGCCCGAGTCTCCGTCATCTCTCACATCTGATTCCTTCGCGGGTGAACTCGTGGAGGAAGACACAACTCGGGCCGCCCGACGGCGCTTGCGAGTGGGAACCTCGCTCACATCATCAGTCGTGGCGAGCTCCTTGGCCTGTACTTCCTCTGCCCCTTCCTCTTCGACCTCTTCCATGGGAGATGTGGTAGCCGAAGGTAGAGGCGATTCATCTCCTCCCTTCGTTTCTACCGTTTGCACCTCCGTTTCATGAGTTGGGCCATCTTCGGGAAGAGGAGGAAGGGTTGATGCAGTCGAGTGGCCCTGCATACAAAATACAGCAGTCGAAAGTTACAAAGATGCACAACAAAATAACAAAAGCAGGAGATCATAAACTTGATAGTTCACTAACCTCCTCCAAAGGCCTATCAGGACCATAAGGAGTGACAGGGCAGTCGACGTTGCAGGGCTCGCTGGACTTCGTGCTGGTGATGGACCGCACATGTGACACCAGCTCGCTCTTCGACAGTTCCTCCTTGCTCATTCGGGTGGCGTCGAGCGCACCCTCGTACTCCCACATGGGGTGGGCGCGAATGCGGAGCGGCCACACCCGCATCTTCACAAAGGTGGCAATCAAATGCACACCAGTTACGCTGCTTAGCAGCTCTCCAATCTTCGACAGCAGAGGCGCCGCTTCTGCCTTTTCTTCAGCCGACAGCGGGTGGTCCCAGGCGTTCGTCCTCGCGAGTATGCCAGCAGTCGAAAATGGCGGGACTCCTTCCTGGTCGACGCGCACATAGAACCACCTCTTCCTCCACCCTTGCGCCGAGTCGACTGGCTTCAGGGCGAAGTAGCGGGTGTCGCTGCGCACCTGGATCCCGAAGCCGCCAACAGGATAGGTGCGGCCGCCTCGGTTGTTGGGCCGGACCATGAAAATCGACTTCCAGAGGGCCCAGCTGGGAGAAACTCCCAAGAAGCACTCGCACAAAACCATAAAACAGGCAATGTGCATAATGCCATTCGGGGTGAAATCATGGATTTGCACCCCGTATGCATACATCAATCCACGAACAAAGTCGTGGAAGGGAAGCGAAAAACCCCTAGGCAGAAACTCCGCAAAACAAACGCGCTCGTTAGCGCGAGGCTCGGGGAGTACCTCCTTGGGCGACGGCGCGCGGACGAACAGCTGGTCCGCGGGTGGCAGCATTCCCTCCTCGCGAAGCTTGTCCAGATGCGCCTCCTTGATGGTGGATTTCATCCAATCGCCGTCGCTCTTCTTGAGGTCGACGGCGGGCGCAGATGCGCCAGCCGCAGTCTTCTTCCCCTTCAGAGCGGCCGCGTCGGTCGCGGGCGCGTCGGCAGCAGCAGCTTTCTCTTTGGCGCCATGGCAGTGGTGGCTAAGGGGAACAGCGGGAGCTCGGGCGCAAGAACAATGGAGAGCGAGAGGAAGACGATGAAGCAGGGGGGCGCGCAGAGCAAATGGCAAGTAAAAATAATGCCAGCGCCGTTCCCCTATTTACCACAAATCAAAAGCAGATCAAACCGTTCAGATCCTAATCGTGCGTTACGCACGCAATCCACCGTACACGTGGCAAACACGGAGGGCAACCGTCGCCGGCCACTCCGCCCACTACGCACGCAAAAAGAGGAGCCATCATCACGCCTCCGTAAAAAGTGGGCCAGAGTGGTCAAATCAAGTCCAAACGGCACCGTCGTTCGGTCAGCGCTGCACAATGGGCCCACCTATGTGTCACGTCCCATCCATCACAGCATAACGCACGCCACCGCGTGTCAGGCAGCGCAGTCGCCAAAAACGTCATCCCTGACGTCATCTCAAGCGCTTGATCAAAATACATTCGAGTCCGCCCAACGCATATCGGTCACTCGACTGCCTTGTTTGGTTCGGGTGTGAAAAAGCAATGTTAAGGCAAAATTGGTCACTCGACCGTTCCTTCGACTGAGGCATATTACTCCCATCGGGAGCATATCAAAAAATTCTTCGACTGGAGATGCTCAAGATAAAATGATTTTGAGATTATCCTCCATTACAAGCAATACAGCATAATCTCGGGGGCTACTCCCATCGGGAGCACTGTCGTGCACCCGATAGAATTACGGCAAAAATTTCTTCGATTAACATATGCAGGGTAAGAAGATTTGAGATTATCCTCCATTGCAAGCAATAAAGCACAATCTCGGGGGCTACTCCCATCGGGAGCGCTGTCGCGCACCCGATAGAATAATGACAAAGTGTCAGTCGACAAAAGACTCGACTCAGTTCATATGCAAAATCATACTCGAAACATTCCCGAGTTGCGTCCGCCGCAAATACCTCGGATGTTGCACGCATAGTGCAAAGGTAAGACCCGCCGAACTTTCGAGCTGGGCTAAGGACCGTTCCAGCAACGTCAATCCTTATACTTTCCGTGTCAGCAGACATGATGAAAAATCCTGACGGACGCGTTGGGTAAAATTCAAAACTATACTACAGATCGACTCAGTAAGACCTCCGCGGCCTAGTCGAATCTGACCAGTTTGTTCCAGATTCGAGTCCGGGGACTCGAGTTTGATTGAAAGCTAGTAAGGTTTTACCCGAATGTGTAGTTAACCAGTCCCGATCCGTCGAGTGTACTGGGCCTGCTAAGCTATTATCCCTTGATCATCATAAGCAAAAACCACAGTCGATGAGATACTCGACATAGCCAACATGTGCTATTCATACAGGAATTCCAATTATAATACAAAGCATATGACGTGCACTTACGAAGAGTCCATGCCCGATTCTTCGAGTCAGACAAGTACTCGGGGGCTACTGACATGGATATACATCTCGGATACCCTACCATGAGGGTACCTGGTGCACGTAACGACTGAGACCCAATCACGAAGAGCCTGCTCGAAGCCCAAGACAGGAGGCCCAAAGAAGATGGAGTACCCTCCAAGATTTAGATATAGGCATAGTCGGTTAGGACTTTCCTTATATGTAAACCAGGTCGGTTACGTATTCCCGAGACCCAGCCTATTTAAAGGCTGGGAGGGGCGCCGATCTGGGACAAGCGATACTCAAACCACCAAAAGCCCTAGCGAGATCGACATCTCGCCGGAGCCTCCTTGTAACCGCATAATCCCACACGATCAATATCAGACAAGCAGGAAGTAGGGTCTTTACCTCCACCCGAGGGGCCTGAACCTGGCTAAATCTTTGCCTCTGCTTGTCAGCCGACGAAACTACCAGTACTACCACGTTCTCTCCCCATAATCTCAACCCTAGGTCCTAACCATGGGATTTGATGAGTTAACCCCTCGTCATCCACCGTGAATGAGACACCCTTTAGTTGATCTTCCTCTTCATGGCCCGGGCTTGGGTCTCGAGCTCGTCGTGGAAAACCGGCTCATCATTGATGTCGATCACATCGTTGTCAGTGGCGGAACTTCATCTTCTCCGGTGGCATAATCGTCATGAGCATACGTATTGTTGTCCCTCATCATGTCCTGGAGGACGTCCTCCCCTTCCGGATCCTCATAGTACCTTGCGTCCCCCGGCGTGGGCATTTCGCCAAACAGGTTGCGGCCGTGGACGACAACAGGAGGTGCAGCTGCACGCGCGGCCGCAGTCTGCGACGCCGGCGAGTGTCCGGCCAAGGGTGTAGCGGGCGCGTTGAGATCAAGGGTAGGTACCTCCAGGGTGGGGGGCGAGCGCGGATTCCCCTACCTCAGGTGAAACCCGTGGCGGAATGGTTCCCGACAGGTACTCGTACGCAGGCGAGGGTGGCGTCGTGGAAGTTCTCGAACGTGGCGGTCGGGCCACCGAGCCATTGGAGCTGGCCGCCGCAGTCGCGGCCGCCGCCGCTCCCGT
Organism: Poa pratensis; assembly: GCA_947311845.1. Lineage (NCBI taxonomy): Eukaryota > Viridiplantae > Streptophyta > Magnoliopsida > Poales > Poaceae > Poa > Poa pratensis. The sequence goes on from CAMZMU010000050.1 coordinate 28,241,130, forward strand.
GGGCGGTACCATTCCAATCCGGAGGAGGGCAGCGGTCACGGCCCTGGACACGAGGTCAGATTCGTCGTCCTGGCCCTTCTGCTCGGCGGCGGCCTTGGCGGCGGCGGCGAGCCTGTCCTCCTTCAACCTCCTCCTCCGGGTGCCCCATTTCTGGGTCTCTTTGGCCCTCTGCTCCAGCGTGAGCTCCTTCGTTGGCTTCTTTGGAGCTTCGGGCGCGAAATCGAGTTCGCCCTCCTTCTCGGCGGCCAACAAAGCAGCGGACTTGGCGGCGGCTGGGTCAGCCATGGCTAGGGCAGGAGCTCGAGTGGGGTTTGAGAGAGCGAAGGCCGGGACTATGGATTTTGCCTCTGATGGGCGGGCCAAGGGCGGACTAGAGGAGGACACAATTGTGCTCCGCGCGCGTCCTCGGCCGACGCAAACCTGGCCCAAATTTGGAACACGAATGGGTCGCGGCGGACAGGAGAACGGACGCGCGATCCGTTTGCGTCGCCCCGTTGGGCCGTGTTTTTGGCTCCATCGGACAGGGACGGACGCGCGCGGACTCGATGCGTCGCCCCGTTGGAGTCATCCTTACTATCTTGGTTTCTAAATATAAATCTCCTTACACAACAAAACTATTCGTGATAGCTAACGTTTGCGTACCATCGCCCCGAAGCCACAAAACGTCGTTGGCAAGCGATTCACGTGACGTAATGATAGTCACAAACGCGGTTATGACATTTCTGTTGCACCAGAGGACGTAGAGGCTACACGCGGCGTTCGTAAGACGTCACGAGTGACAGCCCATGCCCATTAAGAGGGCAACGTTTTTTTTCGTCACTTGCTGCTGCCACACGGCGAACGGAATTTCTCATAGCCGTTATCGCCGTCTAGTGACATCACTTCTCGATCGAAAGACGTCATCCGGAGCGACGGTTTGTTTCAACATGATGAGATCCCGTTACGGCCACACGTATGACATCATCGATTCCGTTTTATTACGTCATATCACTGTGACATTTTGTTTCGTCCTTGTATCACTTTATCATCCATCGACACGTGGGCAACACATGCGGATCCACGTCACGCTTCTGCGTGACAGCAATTTATGTCGCGGGTTGTGCGATGACGTCATTCAACTCGTGTCTAACGAGAAAATGCTAGGAAGGACAGATGATCTGCTTGTTTTCAGGGCATCCGACTGTCGCATGATACTCACACACCCTCGGGGTAGTACGGGTCAGATCATCATTTTTGCGGCAAATATGGAAAAAGGCGATAATCAATATACGGTCTCGACTAAAACCTAGGAGTTCAGGGTGGTGCACCTTACCAACCTGCTGACATGCCCATTTGAAACGACACCCAAAAAACCTGACAAGCAAACCAGGTCGGTTTCACTCTGGGATAGTGACAGGCTCAAGCATTGTAGGACAATGCCACCCGTCACTTAAATCATAGGCCTAAAAACTTGCGGAACAGACAACGCACTGTCACGGACAATGTTTGGGGGAGTTTTGGTTTGAATTCATGGCTAGCATCACCAAAGTATTCACTGCATAGGCACGGCCCGAGGAATCGAACGTCCGGCCAAAAACTCTCAGATCTCTTAGGAAAACGTTGGCAGAGGGACAGAGGCGGATGGCTTACAACGAGCAAGAGTACTTACGGGTTACGGCTTGCCAAAAATCACACCCAATATAATCTTTTTTTTTATTTTTCCACCACTATATTAGGTCAGCAAGCCCGCCTCATTAAAAACCTTCCAGTCCCTTTCGGTACCCTGGAAGGAAAAGAGTGCGTCAACAAACTTGCTGCCTCAGATAACCAGAGTTACATCGTTTACAAGATTTGGCAAAAGTAAATCAGGAGGAACATCGCACCACAAAGTCGGTGGATTATCCCTGCCAAACTTAGCTAACTCATGCGCCACTAAATTGGACTCTCTATTACAGTATTGGATCGTAATTGTACCAAAATCTTTCGCCAACTCCCGGCAATCATCCAGTATTGGTCCTGAAACTGACGATAAACTCACCACAGAATTGAAAGCCTCCACCACTGCAACACAGTCAGACTGTACTATGAGATTATGGCATGCCAAGCTTCTGGCCATGAGAAGTCCTTCCCGTAGTGATATAGCTTATGCTACCTCTGCGTCAAAGACATTCGGAATTTTTTTACAAGAAGCCCCAACAAAAGAACCACTGTCATCACGCACAACTGCACCAGTAGCACCAAGCCGACCGAACTCAATGAAAGAAGCATCCACGTTTAGGATCTGGTGGCCTTGGGGGGGTTTAGACCACGTCCCCTGTTTTTTAACAACAACACCTTTTTTATTTGCACGAGCAAAATTCATGGCAAACGCTTGAATGGATAATGCTGTCCTTTTTGTATCCAGAACGTTTTCATCTCTAATAATTTGCCTACGTTGCCACCACAAAAACCAACAAGTCACAGAGAAAATATCAGATATTCGAACATGCTCCATATAAGTCATGAGTCTAATATCGCAATAAGAGTCATACACACTCGGGAGATATCTAAAAAGAGTCCTCCACACTCACGCCACAATCATGACAAAGGTGATTAACACTCGTCAAATGGGTCTTCCACACCCCACCGTTCAAGTCACAGGGATATGACCCCTTACGCGAAGGACAGCTGTTTAAACACTGAATGAAAAAGTTGCCACAGGAAAGCATAAATCCTAGCAAAATAAGCTACAAAGCCCACATGCCTCCGCCAAATAAGTTAGACCCAAGTTCAGTAAGCGGTTGGATTACGCAGACACAGGAGAGGAGAATGAGGATCTACCTTCCAGGGCGGCATCGACGAATTGCGTCACGGCCCGTCACCAGACAGACACACGGTCACGGCCCCTCAGCATCCAGTTCATTCTCCGCAGGATCAGGCTAGGGATGGTTCAAGGAGTTTTCATCCAGCCCTTGATGGAAAGTGATCCTCCCAAGGATTTTACAGACCAGATCTATGGAAAATGATCGGGGATTCATGCCTTCACCTTCATTAACCACCTCATGCAGCCTGTTCAACTCAGCCTCGTAGGAACCTACAATCTCGTCAGCCAGGGAACCACCAGAAATAGACAAACCCGGAGCATGGAAATCGCGACGACCTGGACCAAAACCTGTATCAAGAATGCTGAAGAGCCTATCGAGTGAAGAACAGACCACCTCTAGCTCTCGACCTTGCTCCTGGACTTTCTTCTCAGCCACAGATAGGGATACATAAGTCCGTACGTTACTTTATTGAGCCTCAAGAGCTGCCTCCTCCAGCCGTTGCTTATCCTTCATCAACGCCTTTACTCGCTCGCGTGCCGGAGCTATCTCTTTCCTCAATGACACCACCTCAGACTCAAGCTTTGACAACTTCGACTGCATTGCACCCTCAGAGTAAGATTTCTCCTGGACAAGTTTAATACAAATGAGCAAGGATTATTGAATCATGGCAACAAGGATCCAGTAAGATTCTAGTAAAGTACCTCTAAACGGAGAGCCAAGGAAAGAAGACTTGCCACCTCCTTATTATCAAGATTGTCACCCATGGACGAGATGAGGGGAGGAAGAACTGTTAATAGGGAATCTGACCCCGAAGAGGATCCCCCCTCCACTACAAGCTTCTGCTCCTTCATCCTACGGAGATGCTTGATGGAGGGAGAACCCCTGGCGTCCTGATAAAGAAGCAATATCAGTGCCTTCGATCAAAAGAGAGATGTTAAAAGATGATATGGTCAAAAGCTGACACAAGGGCACCTGGATAAACTGGAGACTTGTTCGATGCAGGTACCATCTTCGTCGAGCCTCCCACAACAGAAACCTCATCGTCAACCTGCACCCGCATCCGCTGAAAAATGCACTTATACTCTGTCCAAGATACGAAAATGAGCAGCACAAGAAGTGGCAGGACTAGGGGATGTTTACCTTTCCCCTCCTCTTGTGAGCGACCACCGGGACCTCCTGTTGAGACACCGTGCCCACCAATTCGTCCAAGGTAACCGACATGTCATCCTCCAACGCCATCAGGCTCCCGTCCAAAGGGAGAGGGGATATGTCCGCCAGATCGGAGATACCGCCTTTGAAAAGATGCCCAAGCCTCGCCTTTATCTACGACTCCGGAAGCAGCCATGGATCTGTTCAGCATAAGGAAGAATCTCAGGAAGGAAAAGATGGAAGCCATACGTTCGGGTAAAGAACAAGAGATTCAAGGAAAACTCACATGAAGTATTGGAAGCACGAAGAGGGGAAATACTCCGCCGAATAAAATCTGCCGCTACTCGAGCCCCAGAAATTCCTCGCTGGCCTAGAGATTTTACAAGCCTGAGAAGTTTGATTGACTCCTTTGACCGGTCACACGTTGCGGTCCATACACTCGACACCTTGACAGATGAATTTGAGAAAGGGAGAAAGCCTCTCTCACACTTACCAATTACCCAACGAGCCGCTGGGGTAGGCCATGAATCTTTCTGGGAGATAGGAGTGTATTCGCTCTCCCGGTTTCCGGATCTAAGCACCAAGTACGCGGAACTACAAACCCTACCCTTAATAAGGCCTTAATTAATGAATGTTTCATAAGCAACGCCAGCCCTTAATGAATGTTTCATAAGCAACGCCAACCCTTAATAAGGCCTTAATTGTGCAACCCGCATCGTGCTCACAGGGAACGAATACGATAGCAATTTTTATAGTATCATTTCCTCTCTTCCTATGCAAGTGCAGAAGGAGCTACAGATAGGACAGATCAAACTTTGACCTGTGTTCCGAGGAAGATAGCAGCGAGTGTGCCTGGAGTGGGCGTGCAGGGAGGCGAAGAAGTAGCACAGCCTGCCGCACGCCGGCATCACCTTCCTCGACAGTCGACACCACCATGGACACGGACGCGCTGCCCTTTCCCAATGGATCTCCTAGCCCTCCCCCGCCGTACCGCATCGGAGAGATCGAATTCAATCAAATCTCGATTGCCGGGCTACCAGATCGAGTCGACGGGAGCTGAGCACGTGCATGGGCGGTGTGACGGCGGAGGGTCCCGACACCGACCTGCCACCATTTGAGAGCGGGATGAAGAGGGAGAATGTGCGTGCACGCAGCGCTAGGGTTGTGAGACGCCGTGCAGTTCCATAGCGATAGCTAGGGCGGATGGGGAGGCGGCGACGGATGTGGAGATAGAGCGATAGGGGCTATGGGAGTCCGCGCAGAATGGTGCGGAGATCTCCAACTAACTTTTTTGCTTTTTGAACAAGATCTCAAACTAATCCGCGTTACGTTGGAGCATACCACGGAGCCAGCCGAGGGGTTGAGTGCGGTGGTAATTTGGTAAATAGTTAGAGGTGTGACACCAACCACAGACTCTGCTTTAATAGTAAAGATGACCATTTGTGGTAGAAAACCGGGGTTGGTTGTTTTTATTATTCCTATAGGGACGGTACCGCGGTATGTCCTGGTGGTACGGTATTAAATCTACCTGCCAATATGTTGAGCGGTAGCGAAATGGGTTAGCTCAGGCTAAGAAATCGGAACCAGTTCATTTTTGCTTAAATTTTAGTCGGGCGGATGTTTTTTTTTTTGAATTTACCGGCGGATGCTTTTGGTGGACAGGGATTTTAGGGAAGAAAGAATTAGGGTTAATGGTGAGGGTTTGGGTGAGGACGGCTGGGTTCGGGTCTTTTATAGGGAGACAGAATATTAGTTTTATTCAAGTACAAGGTCCTTTGTGTAAATAAACCACTGCAGCCATCGGATCTGGCATGGACGCCCCAGATAGACCTGGGACATCCATCTAAGTTTGGAGTCGCCGCTCTCCGATCCGAGCCCTCCATTCCTCGAACCCTAGCGGATCGTCCTATAAATAACCCCTGCCGAGGCGTGTGGCCGCCACACTCCAATACCCCAACGGCCCAACCATCTTCAGCTGCTTCCCACACGCCATTTCCATCCCGATCGACCCATCCACCCGCGCGTCCTTCTTCGTGAGTAGTAGGAGCTTGTCTTGGATCCATGGACCCTCACATCAGCTCCCAAGTGCACGCCGACGCTGCGCGCAGGGCGAAGGAAGACGACGTCGTCGTCGTGCTCGCCGTGGACATCGAGGCGGCTGAAGGATCGTCGATGACGAAGGCGGGAGCCGAGGCCGATCGCCTGAGCGGTGGCAACGACGGCGTCAACTACATGGCCCGCGCGCAGTGGCTCCGCGCGGGGGTCCTCGGCGCCAACGACGGCCTCGTCTCCGTGGCGTCCCTCATGATCGGCATCAGCGCCGTCAACGACGCCGGCAAGACGATGTTCGTGACGGGCCTCGGCGGGCTGGTGGCCGGCGCCTGCAGCATGGCGATCGGCGATTTCGTGTCCGTGTACGCGCAGTACGACATCGAGGTGTCCCAGATGAAGCGCGACGGCGCCGCGAAGGAGAAGAAGAAGAAGGGGGACCTGCCGAGCCCGACGAGGGCCGTGCTCGCGTCGGCGCTGGCGTTCGCGGTCGGTGCCCTCGTGCCGCTGCTGGCGGGCGGGTTCGTGAGGCAGCGGGACGCCAGGGTTGCGGCGGTGTGCGCAGCGACCACCGTGGGACTCGCAGGGTTCGGCGTATCGGGCGGTTACCTGGGCGGCGGGAGCATGGCGAGGTCCGGGTTCAGGGTGCTCGTGGGCGGGTGGCTCGCCATGGCCGTCACCTACGGCGTGCTCTGGCTGTTCGCCAAGGAGTTCCACGTACACGCCTCGTCGTTGGCGTGATGTTCATATGTGAACGATCTGGTTTGGCAGGTCGCGCGGGTTTGCAGTTGCAGAAACAGTATAAGGACTTTACATCTAGCTTTCGATTAGTACTCGATTTGGTGCTCGTCATGTGTATGTCTAATGCCTATGAGCCTATCCATATATGTTGAGTAGAGATCGTTGTGTAATGGATGTATTCCGATGTAATGTAAGGCCAACCTAGGTTCCTATACCGGCTTTTGTTTTCCTCCAATAACTCAGCACATATACATGCGGAAGGTTGGACCGGACATGTCTGTTGGGCAAAGCTACCACAAATTGTTTCTCTTCAATGTGTTAGCAGATCAATATTTATATGTTTCAGAGGAAGTGATCTTGATGTTTGCTACATGCAACTTTGGTGACCCCAACGACACTTCTGCATTTCCTTCTCACACAAGAAGCGTGGTTCTCTTACCATTCAATTCGTATGAACAGGCCGGTCTAGGTACGTATGCTTGACACACACTTTTGGATACACAACAAAACTAAAAACATTCCATTGGTTCCAAATACAGGGAGCGAAACAAATGTACCAAATCTTAAATCCTGACTTGTTGACAGGATACCCACAAAGAATTGAATTGAGACTGAAGTTTGTCGTATAATATGAGACTAAAAACATAAGGCGCGGCTGGACAGAGATTGCACTTCATAGATACTATTGCAACTCTGGTCCAACCTTCTTTTTATTCTGCTCGACAAACTAGTGTCTGAATCAATGCGGATTTTCTACAAGTCATATGAATAATCAAAACGTGGTGAGGAAAAGTGTCATGAGCAATACTGCTGAATGTACAGGACACTGAAATACGCAACAAATCACATCCTCAGGGAGGATCGACAAAAGCAGCCTAGCTGAATACAACTGACCGAGACAAAAAAGAAGAGCAATTAAGGCGGACTTGAGTAAGTTCTGCACCAATCACTGGCTTCAACAAAGAACAATATACTTAAGCACCAAGCATCCTACTCGCTTCAGTTATTCACGTAAACGCGTTCGGCCCTTCACCGCGAAGGACATAACACATTACACTGGTTCCCATATCAACTTTAGTTTTCTTCCAATAACTCGCACAGATTGATGGGGAAGATTGAATCAGACATCGAGAACTGTTAGGCAAAGCTACCACAATTTGTTTCTCTTCGACGTGTTAGCCGATCAATATTTATATGTTTGAGAGGACGTGGTCCGGCCTGTTGTTTGCTAGTAAATGCTACTTTGCTGAACTTAACAACAGTTATGTATTATCTTCTCACGCAAGAAGGGTGGTTCTCTTGCCATTATGTTTGTATATGAATAGGTCCGTGCGTTGCTACGGGTAACCAAAACCATGCTTTGAATTTCTTCGTCTTAACCAAACTATTTTCTTGTCGAAGAAATAATGAGTTGGTACAATGCAAGGAGCAAAACATTGCAGTTTGTGAAAAGAGAATAAGGGTTATTTTCATGTATATCATTAGAAGTAAAAACATCCAATACCAAGCCATTTATATTACTGAAGGAATGTCTAAAAGGGCATCAACTTTTGTTGTCCACTAACATCCAATTGTAGACATAGCCATCATGTACTGAACTTTCTTAACACTGAACGAAGTAACGACAGAGAAGCAAAATCATCAGTTCCCGAAGAGGCAAAGTGGGACCTTAGTTGAAGTTCTAACTTAACTGAATCGAATATGGACAAATCTTTAGCACCAATTTGGGACCTCAAGATTTGAATACTTTCTACTTATACCCAGCAAGTTACTCCCTCCGTTCCAAATTAGATGACTTGATATCCACCACATGTTGATGTATCTAGACATGGTTACTCCGTTCCAAATTAGATGACTTGATATCCACCACATGTTGATACATGACTAAGTTGGACCAAAACTGCACTCCATCTATTGTTGCTAGAATGATTTGCTAGCTTCAGTTAAGATACAGAATAAATAATCAAACAACTGTTTGGTACATCGATGATCTTAACTAAACTAAGGTCAATCAAAGAGGGTCGATTTGTACCAAGAATTTTCAAGAGCTCGGGAAAAACAGAGTTGTACTGTACGGATTCAGACATCCATTCGACTACTTATGCAAACATGCAGCAACGGAGCACCACATAATCAACCGTGCTCCACTCCTACGAGGGACATACAATGGGAAAATTATCTCTAGGCCGCGATTGGATGGTCGGTTCAGAAAACTGTTCAGTAATATTTTACCCGCACGCGTTGGATTTTTAGGATGGGGTCGCTAGCTCCGTGGAAATTTCCGATTGTTTTGGTTAATATAAGACAATCCAATCGGGCCCCTGGGGTCCTACAGAATTAGAGACGCTAATGTCGTAATGCTACTCGTCGTCGCTGCTTTTGCTGCAGAAAGAAAAGGGCAAGCGCTTGGCGCATACTTTGGCATCGATGCTAGACAGACGCCAGGATTTGTGGGCGTAACTACCGGGTTGGCCAGGATTTTCATCCTTGCGTCGGAGGCTAAGCGTCCCGCTGCGGATGCCCTAAGGGCATGTACAGCGCAAGGCGCTTGTAAGGACGCTTAACTGTTAGAAAATAAATGCTATACAATTAATTATCAGCTAAGCGCCTGAAGCCCCAGCGCTGAGCGCTAATGTTGGTCGCTACTGCCTGTTTCGATCGCTGGTCAATCAGTCTTGCTCAGGGGAAAAAAAGCGCAAGCGCCTGGCGCTAAAACTTGCGTCGACGCAAGCCCCAATCCCAGGTTCAGCTGGGAATCGGACCTAACTGCCGGGATATTGATCCTAGCGCCTAGGCTAAGCGCCCCCGTTGCACATGCTCTAAGAGGGTTATGTTTCGTAACTACTCCTAACAGACTTGTACTTCTCCGTAGCCGTAGAGAACCGATATAATCATACTCTCTCTCCGTCCAAGAATAAGTGTCTTAGATTTGCCCAATAGTGGATGTATCTAGACTTGAAACATGTCTAAATACATCAACTTTTAAGCAAATCTAAGACACTTATTTTGAGACGGAGAGAGTACATGTCACCGCTGAAAACGCCATCTCTCCTGGTGCAGGGAAACCGTGAAACACTCGTCACTCGTCCAATACAATACCATGCAAATTGCAAACCACAGACCTGTCAAGTACGTGGACTGACGGCAGGCCAGCAAAATGCGTGAAAGGTAAAGAGAGGAAAGTATCTGGTCGAAGGGAGCAAGAACTGGCAGCCGATACAGAAAAAAAAAACATGGCGCGAGTGTGTCGTTGTTAACGGGCCGACGGATTGGAGCAGCCGGATGCATTGCGTGGTGAGCTTCGAAACGGTCCAAAAAAATTGGCGCCCACTTGGGCTTTCGCTCTGCATGGTCGATCGTGGCCGAAAACGCAGGAGACGTGGCCGCTTCCTTGGCCCCATTTCTCTCACAGTCAAAATGATTTTCCATGGCTTGTTGCTGACTGAACAGTACGTTTTGGATATATATGTTCAAGTACGATAACTGTTTTTTTTCTTCAAACTCTCAGTTTTCTTTGACAAAAGAAAAACTCGGTTGTTAGTTGTAAAAAAAAACTCGGTTGTTAGTGTGCTATTTTACTCATTGGAAGGAAAAGTCCAATCAACATTTTTTATTGTTGTAATAACTCAACTCAAGTACTTAACTTGTCATATCTTCATATACATGGGATAAACTGACGCAGGACGTCAGACATACGCCAACTTGATGTAGTTATTAAGATGAATTGTTGGGCAAATGACTCGGAGAACTGAAGGACACTGAGGACAATTCACAATTTTTTTGTCAACGACATATTTGACAAACCAAACTCTCTCATATGAAGTCATGAACGGCTGGTTCTCATTTTTGACAAGTGTAGTGAGGATTGACCATATGTTTCAACAATTTTCAGTTAGGATGATGATGATGATGATGATGCAAAAATCTGTTTTGAAAAGAAAAAATGCATGGGTGAATGGTTCACATTTGGGCAGCCCAATTCCCGAGGATTTACATCACTTCATTCACAAAATAAATTCTATTAAAGAAAACAGTTGGGAAAGTATCAGGAAGATTCTATGGGGAAATATTGCTAAGTAGTGGAACAAGTTGAAAGCCATGGTTGATGTTGTGAATATGGATTATCAACTTGATAAATCAAGTGGAAATTTGGTGAATCCCTTTGTTTTTATATACAAGGCAACAATCCCATTTTTCAGATTACAAGATAGCAAAGCCATCTAACAGATATCAATTGTTATCATCCAAATGCTTAAAATAAGAGTACGACTAAGTTTATTTTATTGAAAATTAACCTAATCCTTAATCTGATTACATCGTCCCATCTCAATTGTAACTCATGTGTAACTGAGAAATCCTCGGTTGCAATCGATGCATAACTTATATGACATTACAAATCACAATGTGAATCCAATGGTTTTAAAGTCGATTAATAAAAAGCAAAAATGTTAACATAGAGTTTCGGTTATCGAAAAGAAATAAGGAAGCGGCAATCCGAAACGTGAGACGGGAAACGATCCGCGAGGGCAGCCCCGCGGCTGACATTATCTGCAGGCTCACATAAGGCGCAGCCATCGCAGTGCTCACCCTCGAGCGCAGGCAGGCGGAAGCAAAGCAAAGGCCAAGGCAAAGCACGCACACAAAGCACCATGGCCGCCGAGGCACTCCCGCGGGCCGCCGCGCCGGCGCGCCGGCCGTCCGTAGCCGCCGCCGCTTCCGCCTCGCGCCTCCTCCTCGGCCAGCGCCCCTTCCTCGCGCCGTCCGCGTCCCGCTTCGCCGCCGGGCGCGCCGCGGTGGCCGGCCCCGCCGCCGGAATCCGCCCGCGCACGCGTAGGCCGCGCCTCTCGGTCGTCGCCATGGCCGGCAATGGTGAGTGATCGTCGGTTGGTCGGTTCGGCATTCCTTTTGAGTTCGTTCCTTCTTTATGCGTGTTGTTGTTGCTGTAGTGCAAGCGTTCAGGCCTAGCCGCCTAGGTGTGGGTGCGGGAGTGTTCTATGCACTGGCCGTGTTTGACGAAATGACTGAGAGAGTGTTTTTCATTCTTTACCAGAGCTGCACTGGATTCCAATCCAGTATGGTGAATTTAGGCGTGTTCTGTTCGATAGTTCAGTGGGTGCCTGTAGTAGCGCTTATGATTGTTAGTGGGAAGGAAGCTGCTTTTTAAACATGGATGGAAATATTAAACGCTGCGTACTTGGTGTAAAAGCAATGCTGGATTTCACAACTTCTTGTTAGAACTGGTTTGGAAAAGGTAGCGGGAGTAATTTGTGTGTATCATTTTAATTGGATGTCTGAATAAGTGTTACGAAGTCCTTACAGTTCTCAAGAAACCTCATATCGTAATGAGGTTTACTTATTCAAAACGACAGGATGAGCAAAAAAGATGGTACTTATATCAAAGGTTTTGAACTGAATTAGGGGGATAATACAGTGTATCAAAGTTTATTTAAAATTTATGCCTGATTTTATTCATAATACTTAACAGTTAACACCATATCTATGAGGAAAAACATGAGTATATAAAGAAGGAAAATTGAGCCAGCCTTGTTAACCGCGGTGGGTAGGAGCATGCTTTGAAAGTGTAACAATTAAATCAAAGATTTGAAAAAGTCTTTTGGTTTGCTGATGTTCGTTAAGTGACATATGTATTAAGACACTACAAAAAAAAAGAGCATGACATTACGTATGGAAGTTCCTCAAAGTTGACTCTATAAGGCTATTTAGCATTGAATGCGAACAGTATTTGAGAAATACTGAACCTTTTCTCAAGTGCTATAGTTCTGTTAGAGTATGGCCATTCCTTTTAGATTATGTCAAGCTTTACTCCTGGCCTCTGCACCAACATACTACGCATACACCCAAAAATCATGACTTCTGCAAAGGCTCTTGGGTTCTTTTTTACACTTGCTTTTGCCACACCTGACCATTTTACCTAGTGAAAATCAGCCGTCTGCTCAGCTTAATGACTCAAATGTTTACTACTTCTCGTTCTGTATCCAGATCGCCAAGTACCTTTGGAGGATTACCGCAATATTGGTATTATGGCCCATATTGATGCTGGGAAAACAACAACTACAGAGCGCATTCTCTATTACACTGGAAGGAATTACAAGATTGGTGAGGTTCATGAGGGGACAGCCACTATGGACTGGATGGAGCAAGAACAGGAGAGAGGAATAACCATTACATCTGCAGCAACCACTGCTGTCTGGGACAAACACAGAATCAACATCATTGACACTCCTGGGCACGTCGACTTCACTCTTGAGGTTGAACGTGCTCTCAGGGTGCTGGATGGTGCTATATGCCTCTTTGACAGTGTTGCTGGGGTGGAACCACAATCTGAAACTGTATGGCGCCAAGCAGATAAGTATGGAGTTCCAAGAATATGTTTCGTAAACAAAATGGACCGCCTTGGAGCTAACTTTTATAGAACTAGGGACATGATAGTGGCAAACTTGGGTGCAAATCCTTTGGTGATACAGTTGCCGATAGGTTCGGAGGACAATTTCAAAGGAGTTGTTGATCTAGTCAGAATGAAGGCTATTGTATGGACAGGAGAGGAACTTGGTGCACAATTTTCATACGAAGACATACCTGCTGATCTCGAAGAGATGGCTCAAGACTATAGAGTTCGGATGATAGAAACTATTGTTGATTTGGATGATGAAGCTATGGAGGCCTATCTAGAAGGAAATGAACCAGATGAGGAAACTGTGAAGAGATTAATCAGAAAAGGAACACTAGGTGCCAGCTTTGTCCCCATTCTATGTGGCTCAGCATTCAAAAACAAGGGTGTCCAACCATTACTTGATGCTGTTGTTGATTACTTGCCATCACCAGTTGACCTGCCACCAATGAAAGGCACTGACCCAGAGGACCCTGAATTGGTTCTTGAAAGACATCCTAGTGACGACGAGCCATTTTCTGGGTTAGCTTTCAAGATCATGACTGATCCATATGTGGGGTCATTAACGTTTGTCCGTATATACTCGGGGAAGCTGATTGCTGGTTCATACGTTCTCAATGCAAACAAAGATAGGAAGGAAAGAATTGGAAGGCTTCTAGAGATGCATGCGAACAGTAAGGAGGATATAACAGTTGCTGTGACAGGTGACATAGTAGCCCTTGCTGGTCTGAAGGATACAATTACTGGTGAAACACTATGTGACCCAGATCACCTTGTAGTGCTTGAACGTATGGAGTTCCCTGATCCTGTCATTAAGGTTGCTATTGAACCAAAGACCAAAGCTGATGCTGACAAAATGGCAAATGGATTAATAAAGCTTGCTCAGGAAGATCCATCATTCCACTTCTCTAGAGACGACGAGACCAACCAGACAGTTATTGAAGGCATGGGAGAATTACACCTTGACATCATTGTGGACAGGTTAAAGAGAGAGTTCAAGGTTAGTATATTTACTAGTTGTATTTATGCAGTACATACCCCACAGCTTCTTCATGTTTATATTCAAGTTATATCAATTAGGTCATCAATCAACGCAATCCAGGCGCTGCACTAGACCTATGAAGCACATTTTTTTCTTTGTGTGCTTGTACTGTCCCTTTCATCAGCTATGAGAAGCTACAGAATTATTCACTTGGCTAATTTATGTACCACGTATATTTTGCTAGCTGTATTCTTCCATCATTCACACTCAAATATCTTATCAAAAGACTTCTGAATTTCGTGTCACGAGTTTTTTGGGTCATGACTGCCTTAACCTGAAAATTATGAATTATCTCTCATTTTAAACTACTCTCATGCAAAATGTCTAAACAGGTTGAGGCAAATGTTGGAGCTCCACAAGTCAACTACCGTGAAAGTATTTCCAAAATTGCAGAGACTCATTATGTCCACAAAAAGCAGTCCGGTGGATCAGGGCAGTTTGCAGATATTATTGTGCGGTTTGAGCCTATGGAAGCTGGAACTGGGTATGAATTCAAGAGTGAAATCAAGGGAGGGGCAGTGCCAAAAGAATACATACCAGGCGTAATGAAGGGAATTGAAGAAAGCTTACCCAACGGTGTCCTTGCTGGTTACCCAGTTGTGGATTTAAGAGCAGTGCTGGTCGATGGCTCCTACCATGATGTTGATTCAAGTGTCCTTGCATTCCAAATCGCAGCCAGGGGGGCCTTCCGTGAAGGATTGAGGAAAGCTGGCCCACGACTCCTGGAACCTGTAATGAGGGTTGAAGTGATTACCCCTGAGGAGCATTTGGGTGATGTTATTGGTGATTTGAACTCTAGAAGAGGACAGGTTAACAGCTTCGGGGATAAGCCAGGTGGCCTGAAGGTATTAAGCAGTGCATTCTCTCCATTTATTTTTGTAGTTATTTATCCAATTAGACTTGTGGTTTAGCAAATGTGCTGTTTGAAATGTAGCCTCAAGACCTTAACTCGCTTTGCTGTTGAGTGCAGGTGGTTGATGCTTTCGTGCCGCTTGCCGAGATGTTCCAGTACGTGAGCACTCTGAGGGGAATGTCCAAGGGGCGCGCGTCGTACACGATGCAGCTCGCCAAGTTCGACGTTGTCCCAACTCATATCCAAAACCAGCTCTCTGCTGCAAAACAAGAGGAGGCTGCTGCTTAATATTCCGGTGAGTTCCGTAAATATATACATTGGCGACGGGAGAGCAAGTGAATAGGACATCAAGGTGTATGTAGCTTTGTAGTGTCGAAACCAGCGGGTGTTAATTATCTGCCATTGTTTTTGGACCTGATAACGTCGTATATTTTTTTGACAAACTGTTAATGTCAATATGACCTTGGCAAGTTCGCACAAACGAGATTGTAAATTTTGTATTCCTTGAGTATTTCCTGTTTTCACCTATGTTGCTGCTTCCTCTCTTTTTAATGAACTGAATCTGCTGCATATGGTCACTGGTGGTGTTCCTACACCTCAATGTCATTGCTACATGAAATGTAAACATTGGGCTGGGACGGAGATAGATTTTTAAAATCCTAGGTCCATTTTTAAGTGCGATAGAGAAGGACTGGATCAGAGAGGGATGAGCTGAACTCTGCTTTCCCTGGGAGGCTGGGATGTTCTCTCTGTTTCCCTCTCCCTGTCAGTCCTATCCTGTGTTTGTGAGTTGCAGATCGGGAGCAGGTCCCTCGTAGCCACCATGGTTGGAGCTCTACTAAGACTAGTTGGCAGAGTGTGTTCCTATGGAAGCACTAGACAATCTGGAGGGAAACCAGATTTCACAGTTCACATGTAAGCCATTAAAGAACCACCACCAAACGTACTTTTACACAAACCCAAATCTGGGAGGGAATGACACCCCAGGATGAACATCTTAAAGCAATTTTGCAGTCAAACTAACTAAGCCTCAACACTTCATTTACTCGGTCTACTTCATTTGGACTATCCCTGCGCTCACTAGCTTCATGATCTTTTGCTTCACGCCGGGGTTCTTGAGGTGCTCCTGCGCAGCCCTTGGATTCTCCTGGAAATCAATCAACACCTGCGGAAAAGAAACCACCAGAATCATCGGATCGTTCGCCAAACTCTGGCTCAAAAATGAGGCATAAACACCAGAAAAGAAATTACCTGCCGCATCACAGGGTCTGTCAGGATGTTCTGGATTTCAGGGTCCTGCATAGCTTTGCCCTGCACAAAGGGGGATAAAAGAACAAAGTTAACCAACATTGCTCCTCCTCAACCAATCCATGAACCAGAAGTAATACCACCACAGTAGCTGGAAGGAGTCTTTACCTGTCTCTCCTTCAGTTCCTCAGGGGTAAGTTCGCCTCTGTTAGCCTTATTGATCTGTTGAAAACATCTGGAAAAAAAGGAGAGGAGATGCTTAGTGGAACTCAGGATGAGAGCGAGTGACTGATCATCTCTTTAAGCACTACTCACCTCTTTACACCGTCAAGCAACTCTTGGTTATTCGGATCATGCTTTAGCCCTTCCTGATAAGTTTCCGTGGCTTTGTCGTATTCTTTCATGAAAAACTGGATTGCGCCCTTCCGTGTGTATCCCTTGGAGAATGTAGGATCTAGCTCGATACACTTCTCGGCATCCTTGAGACCTTCAGGCATGGCGCCCAGCTTGGTGTAACAGGCAGCCCTGTTGCTATATACCTGAAATATACAGTCGACGAGTTGTCCAATAGCTTAGCAGTTAGCAACATAACTATACACCTACACTGCAGAAGCACCTGATGCTCACACTGTATAGCCAGCAATTGAGAAAGGGAATTACCTTTGGATCCTTTGGGTTCCTCCTGAGCGCTTCAGTGTAATGCTTCACTGCTTCTGGGTATTTTTGCTGCTTAAAGAACTCATTACCTGCACAGACGTAGCAAGAATTTTAAATCTCACTGTCAACAGCCGCAGACTTATGGATTAAAGAAGCAAGTAAACAAGTGCCAGTAGAATTCATTCACACAGCTTACCTTTCTCTCGCTCCTCATCAGCTATTTTTGGATCATAGTACTCTTGTTGCTCGAGCTCCTTCTTTGCTCGTTCGGCATCGTTTAGTCTTTTCAAGGTATCTGGGTTTCGATGCTCAGTCAGAGCCTTCTGGAAAGCCTCAATGGCAATATCATAGTCTTTCGAACACTTCGCGAGTTTGGCAAGAGCAGTTCCTTTCCTTGTCAGTGCCCTCGAGATCATCTTGAAGTCAGCACGAAGTTCCCTTCCCCTCTCAACAGCCACATCACAATCCTTAATGCACTCATCATACTGGAATTTGGAGAAACAGAACATTAGCTTTCAGATTACCAGAGGCATAATACATTGCCTGATTAAAACTCAGAAAGGGTTCCTGATCCGAAAAAAGTAACTTGAAACAGGTGGGGGTGGGAAATCATAAGCAAGGCAAACTACTGATTTCTCTAGGCCATGAACAAGATCTTGTGCTTACAAAATTTGCAGTTCATTCAAGCGCCATAAGCCTAATAGACCATTAACTAAAATTAGGAGTCTCTGTGGAATATTAAAACAAATAACAATCCATTAACTAAAATTCATATCTAAAACTATTGGTATCTGCTGATTCAGTGACCCTAAGTAATCAGAAACTTATCAAATTCTTACTGGAGCCACGCACATCAACTTAAATAGCGTCGAAATTGGGAGTATCTGTGCAACATTAGAAGAAATTACTACTGACAGCAGAATTGCTCACCTGTCCCATCTCTAGGTAAACGGCGGCGCGGTTTGTCAGGTAGGAGATGTCCTCATCATCAAGCTCGATGGCTTTTGTGTAGTGCTGAATCGCCGTCTCGAAATCCTTCTTTTTGTAGGCGGCGTTCCCCGCTTCCTTCTCCTTCTGCGCCGCCACTTTCTTCTCCTTCCTCTCCTTCTCCTCATCGGACATCTCAACCGGTTCGGGCTCCGGCTCCTTCGGCTTGGTCTCGGGCTGCTTATGCTGCTTCTGTGGCGAGGGGGGCGATGGAGGTGACGGGGTCGACGGAGACGGCGCCGGCTCAGAGGCTTCACTACTGTTCTGGTTCTGGACCCTGATGTTAAGCATGAGGCTGAGCACCTGGATCATGCGGGGGTCGGAGAGGTAGGTGTTGAGGCTGCCGGGGTTCCGCTGCACCTCGCGCAGCATCCGCGTGAAGTCGGGCTGCTCGAGGTACGGGCGCGTGGTGGGGTCGGCGGCGATCTTGCTCCAGAGGTCGGGTCCCTGGAACACCTTGCCAATGGCGTCCGGGCCGCCGGAGGCCGGGCGGGCGCGCGGGAGGGCCAGGCGGGCCTGGGCGAGCCCGTCCTTGAGGGCCGTGTTGGAGGGCTCGAGGGCGAGCCCCTTCTCGTAGGCCTCGACGGCCCCCGCGGCGTCCCCGAGGCCGTGGCGCGCGGCGGCGAGGCGCGAGTAGCCCTTGGCCCAGTCGGGCCTGAGCGCGACGGTCCTCTCGGCGTCGGCGAGCGCGTCCCCGTAGCGGTGGAGCGATGCGTAGGCCGCCGAGCGGTTGGAGTAGAGGACGTGGTTGTCCGGGGCGAGCGCGATGGCGTCGCCGAAGTGGCGCGCCGCCTCCTCGAAGCGGCCCGCCGAGAAGGCCGCGTTGCCCTTCGCCTTCGCCTCGTCGGCCATCGCGATTTCTGCTTGGGTTTCGATGGATCGGGATGTGCGGGAGTCGAGATCGTCGGATTGAATCGGCTGGCTGTCTTCGTTGGGGGAGGAGCAGATTATATGACGGCGGAGGGAGAAGGTTCCCGACGGGGACGGACCGATCTCAACGGTTCTGGAAGGTTCCTGAGGTAGGAGGAAACGGCAAGTCGCGCGAGACCGCTGGTGGTATGGTCCGGTTCGAATTCAGTGTCTTTTTTCTCTTTGCTTTTTCTTGTTGTGTTTAGGGAAGTGCTTTCTCTTTGCCGAGACGGCCATGAGGTGAGTCCGTCTATGCTTGGAAATTGGAATCAATGGACTCCATAGGCTCATCTTCTGGGCTTCCGGTCAAGTTTCAGTTTAGCACGCATGACCAAAACGTTCCAAGCTTCCCTCTAAAATAATTCAAAAATTTCCAAGCTTCGGGCTTTTTTTTTTTTTTTGAGAACACAGTACAACACAGACGCTCACAAATACGCACATACACTCACCCCTATGAACGCACGCACGCACACCCTACCCCTATGAGCACCTCTGAAGGACTGAGCCGGCAGATCTTGAGGTTGACGAAGTCACCACAGGCGCCTCGCTGTTGACGGGCACGTCACCTACCACTGAAAGAATAGCGCCGGATAATCCTGGAATAAATCCAGGTAAATGCAAACGCCCATGCCAAGTCTAGGACTTGAACCTGGGTGGGCTGGTTCCACCACAGGGAACCCAACCATCAGAGCCAAGCTTTTATGTTCAAAATTATATATCGTTGACCAGCAAAATTTAATAGCGCCTTATATTTTGGGAGGGAGTGAGTAATTCTATTTGCAGTCATTTACATGTATAATTTTAGTTCCTTCCGTTTCTAAGGAGATTGATTCTGATTGGTGAATAATTTTCAGTGCAGGCACGATACATGCAAGTCAGAAGATGACCTTCGACAAACTTATAGTAAGTCACAGGTCTGACCTCATATTCGACCAATCAACATTTCTTACTTCGTAAAGATGTTGGGTTTTAGTCATACATTTCAGTTCATTAAGACACGCTACTGACATGTTGAGTAATATTTTTGGTCCTTTGCAGATTTGTAGTCAAGCATTAGTATTTCACACGGTGGTTGTACAAAAATAGTCCCTCCGTTCCAAAATATAAGTCGCGATATTGTTGTGCAGATCCTTGATGGTGAACTTTAACCAATAATATATATTAAATTAGATGGATTGATAATATATAAATGTTATTGTCCGATTCGTATTACAGAACTCTTTCATTTCATATAATATTATACTAATTTTGTGGACATATTATAGTGAAAACTGTACTACGCTAAGATGCACGTTTCATAAATGAATATTGGGTGAGCATAAATTCAAAGAACATATCGAAGTAAACAAATATGTAGTTTCTGCTTGTGAGAAACCGAGAAAAGTAGACAGAAGAAACCGGGTAATGCTCCAAAACTACTTATCCACTTTCCAGAAATATTAGAATAGGTGCTTGAGTTCGATGTGCAGAAGTGCGCCGACGGCTTTGGTGAATTGAATCACCTACTTAGAATGTACAGAACCTACAAATCATAGCCATCCACGTACTATGTATCTAGACATGTCTGAATGTAAGGAAAGTGCAGCATCAAAATCCTGCAAAAAGTCTTAGGCTCTACTCCCTCCGTTTCAAATTAGATGACTTCCATTTGTGCACATACGGATGTATCTATACTTGTAACATGTCTAGATACATCCGCATGTGGACAAATGGAAGTCATCTAATTTGGAACGGAGGGAGTACTTGCTCGTCAGATACTAAGTCTCAAATCGCAGGAGCGGAACATAAAAGTCCTCACAAAACGAAAACTTACTTCCTTCGTGGTCCTTGTATACCTGCAATCAGTCTGCCATAGTTCCTCCACGCTGCAGCTTCACCACCTTGTCCGTTGCATTGGATCCAGTTTGGTCGGGCATGGAAGGACCTCTTCCTCAGCCAAGATGGATTGCAACGTGGTTGGGGCAGGAATTTGAAAAAGAGGCTCTGTTTGGAGGCACCATACGAGCCTCTACGTTAATCCTCAAGGCTAGAAAATTGTGTCCGTCCGACCTACCCATAATATCTGTCAAAAGCCGTTGGATTGAAATCGTTTGTCCAACGCGCACGCGTGACTCTTCTCCCACCCGATCTTTCTCCTCGCGAGTTCGAGTCAGAAAGGAAACCGTCGTTGAGAATAGTCCTTAATTAATTCGTGACATGGATCCTTTCAGCCGTGGCGGCCGGCCGGAGGTCAATACGAGGCACCCATCAGTTGTACGTAGTAGTTTCCGTGTGCCCTGTACTCGGCTCCAGGATCAATCTCGCTGATCTCAGGTAACGTTCCAGCAGCAAACGTTATCCCAGTTAGATCATCCGTCCAAATCTTTGATCCATAAATTCAAGAGAAGTGGTCCCGTTCGTTCATGGATGCATTGTTGATCGGATCTTCTCGGTGCAAAGACAGACTATGCCTATGCTGCAGTTTCCAGCTCCCCTGTGCAAGTTCCAGGTTAAATTTCTCCTCTATTCTCAATCCTATTACCTTGCTTCTTTTTAGCTTATTCAGAAGCTAATATAGTAATATGGTTGTTATAATTTATTATCGGTGCTTCTCATCTAATTTTCAATCTTCTATCTCTCAAAAAAAAATCAATCTTCTAATGGACATGACCTACATACCTAGCCCAGAGAACGTTGTTGTCTCCTGGGTGCCAACACGTCTGACAGGGAGATGGTTGTGCTATCGTAAATCACATTCTAGGCCATGCACAAGTATGTCATGCCCGCATCTCTTCAAGCCGGAATCAGCAAACAGACTAAACACAGTTTCAATTTGCGGTAGATATTCCATACTACCAGTCGTCCAATAATGATTTCAGACTAAATGCCGTAATTTTGTTAAGTGACATGGCAAGAGAAGCAAATATATTATCAATGTGTATCTTATATACTGAATTAGTTGAGTGTACTAATAAGTTGTAAAAAAAATACCGAATAGTTGTAAAAAAAAACTATATATTTTTCTGTTATCCAGAATATTTAGGCATTGTCTGCCGAGTTTCTACAAATATATATAGCAGGATATGCACGGTATTTACTATTTACATTAAAAAATACTGTACAAAGGCAAACTATGGTTCCTTAGTTATCTCTGTTACATTTTTGCTTCCTTTGTTGGTACTTCAACTAAGATAAGGATATATTTACTCAGTTTTTTTTGTGGAGTTAAAAAATAAAATTAAGTTCGTGGATTCAGGGAGACAAAAATTCTACGGGCTGATATGACAAGGTTCTTATGAGGTTGCATGTTTCTTCGTTAGAAATATCAAATAATATGTCAGTTATACTTCACTGTCTGGATTCAGTGATGAATTTATGAAATAGTGTATGTGAATCTTACCATGCCTGGATTATAATATTATGTCTTTAAAGCAAGTTAGAGTATGGTCAAGGATCGCGTTGTCACATATAATTATATCTTATCCCTGTTATCAGACGCTTTACCCTTTACCTTTTACAAGTTTATTTTGGTGAAGCTCATCTTACCAAATTAACATCTCCTTTGGAATTACTTTGCTATCATACGATGCATGTATAGATTTGGCCAAGCATGTGGCTAAGGCCCATGTTTTATATTTCTAAATGGTATATTCGTACTGCAAAAAATATCGTATCATGTTACTAATTGGAGGCACCGTAGAAAACACCACGTTAATCCTCAAGTTTAAACTATAATTAACCGTAGATCTAAAGATGAACATACGAGATTGCTTCTTCGGTAATCTTTTTTTTTCGGTATAAGCTTTCTTGCCGACTCCGGACTCTAATTGATCTCTCTAGGAGACCACGGTGGTCCAATCTTTGGTACGCCGCCTGATCGAGCCATCGGAAACCGCCGGCAACCTCCGCCTCCTCCGTGTTAGGCCATGTCGCCTCTTCAGGTCATCGCCGCCCCAGGCAAGTGCAGCCGCGGCCTCCTCTTATTTTCTTTCTCTATTTGTTGCAGAGTTCCGTCCCGTCTCCTTCAAGCACATCTCTAGCCCGATTTCGTTGATGCAAGCAAGATGGCGACAAGCACATCTGGCTACCGGAGACAAGTAATAGTAGTGGTTCGTCTGTCAATTTTGTAGTAGTACTGACCCCTCTTGACAGAGAACGGTAGACACTCCAAGATCGTCTCCGGCTCCACACCATTGATGTTCGTCTGTCAATTACGCTCAATTGCTCCTCCTCTGTATAGATGCACGAATTTTGTTTTTGTAGCTGTTTGTGGATCAAATTCGGGATGAATGTATTATATGCAGGTTCGACAGAGAAAATGGTAGTATATATTCATCAGATCTTTCTCTTTCCTTCCATACACGGAAGGTTGAAAATCTGAGCTATGGCCCATCAGAGGAAGGACTACATGAAGATGAACGTTAGATGTCCACCATCCACCATGTGCATGCTTCGGAAGCAGCAGAATATTGACCTCACCGTCAACTACTTGGTTGTGTACGTACTCAAAACAGGTATGTGCTTTCAAGAAATCTGAATTCTATTTATGAAGTTCAAATCATTGCTGACCACTATCTCCTCCTAATTTCGTGGTGTCAGGCAATGCACCCTAGGTGTTTGATGAATTGATACTTGCCAAAGTTTCAACAGGAGTGAACGGATGCATGCATTGAGCGTAATCAGAATTATTCTCAAGTTTATGGTATGCACAGGAGATATATGTATCAGTCTTGATGTTATTCAAGTGTGTTTGTTCTACTACATGCGTGCAGGCAGGCAAGCAGCTATGACTATGGTCCTAAGTCACCTGCTCTTTAGAGAAGCCAATTTTAAGCACAGACAGAGGCGCCAAGACACCCGTCATGTTAGCTAATATATTTATCTTAAACTCCTATTGCTCACTGCACATTTCTTTGTTAGTGCACATATGTGGTGCTCTAGAAAAAGGTATTGCGACTGATAGTTCCTTATTGATTATAATTAGATGAATTAGTTAAATATTACTAAGACTCTGGAAGGTTCATGTTTGTCTTATTTTGAAAGCAAAATCTAATGGCAATCTAATGGCAAGCGCGCCAGTCGGATGTAGGGATGGCTTGCTAGTTGCTACAGCCGCCTTCCACGTCGTCTGATCCACTTAAGTGAACCGATCCCGCGCGTTCGATTTATATATAAAAAACGTTTCGCGTGTATCATTTTTTCTCTGTGTATGCAGCATCGCATGTAGCAAAAAAGATTTTAAAAATGTTGTGTCCGATCAGTGTAGCAAAAAAAGCGAGCGCAACTTTTTTTGTGCATGTAGCACCGTGTGTAGAAAAAAAATTGGATCCGTAAACTTGTAATGAGTAGCAAAACATGTTGTAGCACTTTAAACACAGTCATGTAGCAAAAGTCACCAACATATGCAACAAATCCTAATTTTGTTGTAGCAAAACATTAGTAAAGCGTGTTGCTTTTGTAGCAAAAAAAACCCAGAGCATCCACAAATTTTTTGTGTCGAACTCATCCAACAATATCGAGACACATATGAAACATTGGAGCAAATCAGTGTGTAGCATAAGCCAAAAATCATCGTAGCAATTTGCTCGAGCTTACACAACAAAAACTCTAAACACATTTAGCAAAATTGCACATCGCACGCAATCAACAAAATCCACAAAAAATCTGACCTCCAACGTCGACCATGGAGGCACCACCATGACTGATTCGACCTCGCTGGCCACCAATCCGCCACGCCCTGCACCACCGTGACTGATTCGACCTCGCCGGCCACCAAACCGCCATGCCGGAGGTCGGGAAGAGCAGATTGAGAGAATCCCCACCAATCTTCCCGCAAAAATCGTCTTCTCCTGGGCGTCCATGGCGAGACGGCGGAGGGAACGGAGGTGCGCTGGTCGGGGGAGACATGGAGGAGCAGCAGCGACGGCGGAATCGCGCCGAGAAACTGGCTGAGCATCAACGGCGTCAGGCCACACTGGGAGACCGGCTGTAGCTGTTAGATGATGTAATACATATGTACGTATACGGTACGGAGTAGTACTCCGACCTATATGTACAACTCTTGTATACGCCACGATGGGGGCTTTTCCCACCTCTATAACATGCAACCGAACCCTCTAACGAGGGTATCATTCCTCTCACAAAATCCAACATGGTATCAGAGCCGTCCCTTCCATGAGCTAGCTGCCAAATATCGTCGCCGCCGCTGCTTCTCCAGCCGCCGCCGCCACAACCAAATACTCGCCGCCGCCGCAGTACCACTGCCGCCGCCGCCCAATACCCAACAACCCTGCTGCGGCCGCCGCTCCTCAGCCGCCGTCGCCCTCAAACACAAATACAACGACAACCGAAAACCCTTGCCGCCGCCGCTGCTCTCTAGCCGCCGCCGCCTACATACCCAATATACCACACCAACATCCTGCCGCCGCCGCTTGTTAGCCGCCGCCGCCAATATCCCGATAACCCTACCCTTTTGTCGCCGCCATGATCTCTTCGTCCTTGATTGCTTCTCTGGCCGCCGCCCTCGGGACACCTCCTGCCCAACCGCTCACGAGAGGCAATTTCCTTCTATGGAAGGCTCTTGTCTTTCCAGCTTTCCGTGGCGCCAACGTCATGGGCTTGCTCGACGGCACTGACCGCGCGGCGCCCAAAACCCTCGAAGTTGAAGATGCTGAGAAGAAGAAGTCCACGGTGGAGAATCCTGCGTATCTCACGTGGGTTGCTCGGGACCAGCAGGTGCTGCGGTTCCTGCTCAACTCGCTGTCGCCCGATATTCTGTCTCACGTTCTCGGGATGGATTCCACCGCCGAGGCATGGTCTGCTATCAGCAAGATGACACAAAGAAATCCACTATGAGTGCGCACCAATATTTCACAAAGATGAAAGGTTTTGCCTCAGAACTTGCTGCCGCTGGCAAACCCCTTGAGGAAGATGAGCTGATCGGTTATCTGTTGCATGGACTTGACGGAACATACAATGCTCTTATTACTGCTGTTGATGCCAACCCGGTCACCACTGTAGACGATTTATTTGGTCTGATGTCCTCTTATGATATGCGTAATGATAATTCCGATGAACCTGTTGATGCTTTTCCATCTTCTGCTAATGCTGCTAGTCGGGGTCGTGATTCTGGCCGTGACCATGACTACCGTGACAACCGCTCCCGTGGACGCCGTGATGATAGCCGCGAGCGTGGCCGTGGAGATCAGCGCAGTGGAGGTGGACGCAGAGATGGTGGCTCGCGTGAGTACCACGAGCGCCGTGATGATGGGCGTGATTCCTGTGGTCGTCCTGATGATAGACCCCGTGATCGAGATGATGGTCACCGCGACAACAGTCGTTCTGATGGTGATCGCCGGCGTGATGGAGGAAAGGGCCGAGACAAGCAATACCGTGGCCGTGCACCTACACCCAATGTTGATATCACATGTCAGATTTGCAAAATTCATGGGAATCCTACAAGTGACTATTGGTGGCGATATCAAGGTGGCAATGATGATGATGCTGACCGAGATGATCATAGAGAGAAGGGTGCACATGTTGCATCATATGGTGTGGACACCAACTGGTATCCTGATTTAGGTGCTACTGATCATATCACCGGGGAGTTGAACAAACTCTCCACCCATGACAAGTACAAGGGTCGTGACTCCGTTCGCACTGCTGACGGTAATTCTATGCACATTAGTCATATTGGTCATTCAGTTTTGCGCACCCCCATATTTCTTTTCATCTAAATAATGTTCTCCTTGTTCCGAATGCATCAAAGAGCCTTCTTTCTGTTCATAATTAAACTTGCACTTGACAACAATGTTTTCCTAGAGTTTCACCCTTTTTTTATAAAGGACCAAGCAACACGAAGAACTCTGTTTAAGGGCCCATGTCATGGAGGTCTATATCCTTTGGTGCCCGTCTCCAATGAGTCCTCCAAGCATGCTTTAGTTACAATAAAGCCATCTTCATCTACATGGCATCGTCGCTTAGGGCATCCCTCCTCGTTTGTGGTTCAGCAAATTCTTAGGAAAAACAATTTAGCTTATTCCCCTAAAATAAATCCATATGTATGTGACTCTTGTCAACTAGCTAAGAGCCACCAGTTGCCATATCCTGTCTCCACCAGTGTTTCCACTGTTCCTTTGGAACAAGTTTTCTCTGATGTATGGGGCCCTGCACCTCTTTCTGTTGGAAAACGTGCATACTATGTAAGCTTTATCGATGATTTTAGCAAATTCACTTGGATATATTTGCTCAAGAAGCGTTCTGAAGTTTATCAAGTTTTTCTTAACTTTCAGCAAATGGTTGAACGTAAGTTTGATAGTAAAATTGTGACTATGCAAACAGTGGGCATTACACACCATGTCTCTTGTCCACATGCCCATCAACATAACGGTTCAGCTGAACGCAAACATCGTCATATCAAAACTTCCATCGTCTGCTATCGCCGAGTATCTGGCATGCAATTAAGCCTTTAATTTTTTTCTTAAACTATAATGGTTTGTTTTCGGGTTTTTTCTCCAATTATGCTTGTAGCTTACGAGAATGTGTTGTCTTAACTGTAGCCTTGGAGTTTCAATCAAACATAGAAACGTAGGCTCGAGTCATTAACTTGCTTTGTTGTTGAGTGTAGGCGGTTGACGTGGTTTGGAACACGGCATATGCCACGGGATGGCTAAGGTAGGAGTGGGGACAGCGTTCTGCAACTTCGGCACCCGCAGGGATTGCGTCGGAGCGCGGACACGGGAAGTACCCAGGTTCGGAGCCCTCCCGGAGGAGGTAACACTTCTACTCCTGCTCGATCTCTCTATCATCGGTGGACACAGTACAGATTTGCTCCTCGAGCTGTTCGGTGAGCTCTCCATGGCTCGGATCTCTCTCTAGCTATTTGGGGGTGAGGAGGAAGAAGTGTTCGGCCCCCTCTACTTGGGCACCCAGACAGCCTTATATAGGCCTGGCTGTCTGGCTTACAGGCGGGGCCGGCTGGTCCGTGCCAGCCGGCCGATGTCGGCTATAGAGGTGTATCTTCGTGACGCCGTTCGTCCGTAGCACAGTACGCTACGCTTCGCACAGTTGAACTCCATAGCTGCGTAGGAGATGTCGGGGTAGGCCTGTCGTCGTGGAGGGCTGGCCGGCTGCGATGCCGGTCCCCGCCAACCGGGCAGGCAGCGCGTAGGGTCTCTTGTCGGGCGCTGGGCGGCGCTCCGTGTCTCTCGCCTATCGAGGCAGCTGGGCACTGTAGGAGATATAGGGCTAGGCCTCGCTTTAGCCCATGCCCGGGCAACGTGGAGGGCCGATCGGGCATGGCCCCGACACCCGCCCAACACGGGCCCTTGTCTCCCGCTCGTCGTGGGAAGGCGACAGCCGGCCACCCGGCTGCTGCAGTTGACCTTGGTCGCATAAGGCGGACGTTGCTTGTCGTTATCTGTTTGTCTCTGGGGACTGTGATGATGACGAGTCTGCAGTTCCTCTTGCCCACACCGCTTGGCTGTGCTTCGACAGGCTAGGCGGAGTCCGGCTGCGCTCGCGGCAGACGGGCTCGGCTTAGCCGGACAGCTGGAGGTGGCCGGGCACTTGACTTTGCGTTTCACTCGGGATCTTCTATGGGTCTTTGGGTACCCGGGTTTTATCCCCATGTCACTAGCCCCCGAACACGTTGGAGCGATGCAGCCGGTTACGGCGAGGAGGGCTTCTGCGTGTTCAACAAACCGAAGATGTTCATCCGGACGAGGAGGCGAAACGTCGGGCGCTCCGCCGGCCGGGTGCTAGTGATGACGTAAGAGATGACGGTGGCACGTCCCATCCGCCTGCCAGGTGGTCGCCCGGCAGTCGAGACGATGCCTCGGTTCCTGTTGCAGGATCTTCTGTGGCCACGCAGTAGGGGTGGGACCCTTTGTGGCGAAACTGCCGCCCACGATCTCGTCCACGATCGTGCGGTTGCGCGCCACGCGCCGCGATCTCCGGGAGCGGTGGCCGGGTGCGCGTGGACTATAAATAGGGGGTGATGGCCGCGGTGAGAGGAGTTCGCCTCACTTTTCCCCCTCGCCTCCACTCTCCCGAGCTCTCCGCCGCAACCTCCGCGCTTCTCTTCTTCTTCTTCTTCTCCGGCGAGGCGGTTTCTCCGTCGACGTAGCACCTCTCCCTCCGGCGCGAGGAAGTAGCGGACGTGGCGACCACGGGCCATCGGCAATCGACGCCGGCGACGACTCCTGCTCCCCCCGGCACGCTGGAGCCCGAGATGGCCGAGGGGAACGACGGCGGCGGCGACTGGCGCGGCTCGCACATTACCGCGGAGAATATCGAGGGCCTCCACGCGCGCGGGCTCCTGTCGACGGAGGAGCGCGTGGGGGTGCGCATCGCCGCTGAGGATGAGGTGGTCCCCGTCGTGCACGCCGGCGAATCGGTGGTCTTCATGGACCACTTCAACCACGGGCTCGCATTGCCGGCGAGTCCGTTCCTCCAGGGCTTCCTCCAGCTGTTTGGCCTGCAGCCGCACCACCTCGGAGCCAACTCCGTGGCGACACTGAGCTACTACGCCACCGTCTGCGAAGGGTGGCTCGGCATCTGGCCGTCCCTTTCCCTCTTCTGCCGTCTCTTCTACCTCCGTGGCCGGTACCTCGGCGACAAGGAGGAGCTCGGCTTCGTTGATTGCGGAGCCGCGATCGTCTACCGCCGGTCGCGGACGGAGCTGCCGGGTTACAAGAAACCGGCCGATACGGTGAAGGACTGGCAGCGGACGTACTTCTATGTCCGCAACCTGAAGACGGGTGAAGATCACATCCGCCTGCCAGCCTTCCAGCCGGTCGCCCTAGTGAGGGACAACTGGGGCCTGGAGAAGTACGGCGACCAGACGGACGTCGACAAGATGCTCGAGCGGCTCGAGGCCCTCTTCACAAAGGAGGGGCTAACCACCCGGGACGTGACCCTCTGCTGGTTGTACAACCGGGTCGCGCCGCTGCAGGCCAGGTTTCACAAGATCTGCTTTCTGGATGGGCGCCTCGACCCCACCCGGCTGACCTGGAAGAGGTGGAAGCTGGAGGCGCTGAACGGTTGGCTCCGGCACGTCGCCAAGGAGCAGAGGGTGGCGGAGAACTGGAAATACAGCAAGGCGCCGTACACTCGCAGGAAGCGGGCGCCCAAGGTATGTTGTCTTTGCTTGTGCTCGTGCTTTTTCTTTTGTGCCTTGGCCGGCTGCGCAGATGTTCAAGATCCAGCTTGCGGAGGACGGGCCCAACGGCCCCCAGTTCCGGCCGAACATCCAGCTGGAGATGGATCCGCCTGGGGAGCCCCAGTCGGAGGGCGAGGAGGAGGCGGCAATGGCGAGGGTGACGACGACGAGGTCGTCCGGGGAGACGGCGGTCGCGCCGGGGGCGATCAAGCGATAACGCACCGGCTGACCAGGCGCCGGTTGGCGGTGGCGAGGCGGGCAACGCTCCGCCGGCTGCTCGGGGTAAACCGGTTACTTCTAGCTCTGATGTTGACGAGGTCTCGAAACCTGTGGAAGTCATTGATCTCTCAGACACTGAGAGCGTTGAGAGTGCAGAGACCGCGGGGTCGACCTCGGCCCCTCGCCCGAAGAGAGCGAAGCCGGCTACTCCAACCGGCTTGGAGGAGGAGGAGGACGACGACGAGGAGCCGGTGCTGAGGAAGCGGCCGAGACGGGTTCCGACCAACGTGCGCGGGTAAGTGCTTCTGTTGCTTGCTCTTTCTACTGAACTTGTCTTGGTGGATGAATCTTCGTGTTTTCTACAGGGCGCCGAGGTCTTTGACCGTTGGCGGAGGCGCGGAGACGGTCGCTGCGCCGGCTGCGCCAGTGGATTCGGCCGTACGGGCGGCGGAGGAGCAGGGGGGCGGACGAGGGGAGCAGTGCGAGAAGCCCCCCGTGCCAGATGTGGGCACTAGTACAGAACGACACATCGGAAACGGGCCAAAAACCCCTTCGGCAACGGAGAAAGGGTCCGTGTCCCCGCCTCTGTCACTGATGTGAAGCCTCACAATGGCAACGGAGATTTTTATCGTTTGCAATAAGTTTAGCAACGGGCATAATATATAACCGTTGCCTTTAGTCTTTACATCAGATACAGAGATAAGTTTTTGACCGTTTGTAATGAGGGCTAAAGGAAACAAAAAAAAACCGGTGACGCCTGCTGCACCGTCGAAAGAGCCCTGTGGTTCCTGCTTGACGGCCGCCGGTTCTTCACCTTCCTCTTCGCCCAGCTTCATTGCGTGGTCTTCTTCTACCTATTTAGTACTGCACAAAAGTGTTGCTCCTGGAGGCGCCGGCTTCAGTGGACCGTGTGGACGGAGCCCCGCTCCTACGTCTTCACGGCCGCCGCATAGTCTCTAGGTTTCCTCCTCGCCCTAAAGGAGATGAAAAAAAATCAAAATGTAAGCTCCTTCATCTCTATACACAAGACAGATGCTTCTTCATCGGCATTACATAAAATATAGAACTAATTACAACTAGAACATAGCCTAAACAATGCCTCATATATAGGTAGATTGGACACACAAATTTCAGGGATGGAGCAAGCAAGCCAAGTAGGATGCACAAGATCGATGTGTATTTGTGCATATCACAAGGATCACTAGCGCCACCCCCGGATCACACGGTGTCACCTAATTTTAATCATCGGCATAACAGAAACAAAGCTAAAATCAGAGCAAATGCCTACTAAAAACAGAGCAAATCTATGGATAAACAATTAGCTACTTACAACTAGAAAACAGCAAAAATCTATGTGTAAACAATGCCTACTAAAAACAGAGCAAATCTATGGATAAACAATTAGCTACTTACAACTAGAAAACAGCAAAAATCTATGTGTAAACAATGCCTACTAAAAAGAGCAAATCTATGGATAAACAATTAGCTACTTACAACTAGAAAGCAGCAAAAATCTATGTGGAAACAATGCCTACTAAAAACAGAGCAAATCTATGGACAAACAATTAGCTACTTACAACTAGAAAACAGCAAAAATCTATGTGTAAACAATGCCTACTAAAAACAGAGCAAATCTATTGATAAACAATTAGCTACTTACAACTAGAAAACTGCAAAAATCTATGTGTAAACAATGCCTACTAAAAAGAGCAAATCTATGGATAAACAATTAGCTACTTACAACTAGAAAACAGCAAAAATCTATGTGTAAACAATGCCTACTAAAAATAGCAAATCTATGGATAAACAATTAGCTACTTATAACTAGAAAACAGCAAAAATCTATGTGTAAACAATGCATATTAAAAAGAGCAAATCTATGGATAAACAATTAGCAACTTACAACTAGAAAACAGCAAAAATCTATGTGTAAACAATGCCTACTGAAAAGAGCAAATCTATGGATAAACAATTAGCTACTTACAACTAGAAAACAGCAAAAATGTATGTGTAAACAATGCCTACTGAAAAGAGCAAATCTATGGATAAACAATTAGCTAATTACAACTAGAAAACAGCAAAAATCTATGTGTAAACAATGCCTACTAAAAACAGAGTAAATCTATGGATAAACAATTAGCTAATTACAACTAGAAAACAGCAAAAATCTATGTGTAAACAATGCCTACTAAAAAGAGCAAATCTATGGATAAACAATTAGCTACTTACAACTAGAAAACAGCAAAAATCTATGTGTAAACAATGCCTACTAAAAAGAGCAAATCTATGGATAAACAATTAGCTACTTACAACTACAAAACAGCAAAAATCAATGTGGAAACAATGCCTACTAAAAACAGAGCAAATCTATGGATAAACAATTAGCTACTTACAACTAGAAAACAACAAAAATCTATGTGGAAACAATGCCTACTAAAAACAGAGCAAATCTATGGATAAACAATTAGCTACTTACAACTAGAAAACAGCAAAAATCTATGTGGAAACAATGACTACTAAAAACAGAGCAAATCTATGGATAAACAATTAGCTATTTACAACTAGAAAATAGCTATCCTACTGAACTGATGTCTTACATTAGGCGAGGCGGGCTCGCTTAGCGTCGCCGCCGGCGACGGAGCTAGCGCCGGCCTCCCCTGGCCGCGCCTTGCCCTCGCCGTGGACCAAAGAGAGGGCTATGGCGGCCCGGAGGTCAGACTGGTAGACCGCCTCCTCGGCGCGTTCGACATGGGTCGAGGCCTCGGAGAGGAGGACCGCCGCCTCCAGATCGGCCTCGCCCTGACGACGCTTGGCGTCATCGCGCTCGAAATCGGCGCGGGAGAGTTGGCAAGCGATCTCCAGATCACGACCCTGCTCCTCTTCCTCTTCCTCTTCCTCCTCGTCGGAGGACGAGGACGAGGAGGAGGAGGAAGACGGATGGCGGTCGGGGTACATCGCCTGGCGGACCTCGCGGTAGCTGCAATTGTGGCCAAATGAGCGGGTGCGGCCGGAGCCTTCGCCGTGCGGACGAGCGCCAAGGGCGCGGGACCGGCCCGAGGGGGCCGGATCGGCGGCGGCCTGTTCCGCAAGCTCGTCCCGCAACACCAGCTGACGCTGCTGCTGCCTGAAGGCCCGGAGGGTGGGGCGGCCACGGCCGCAGCCGCGGCCACGGCCGCGATGGCCGGATCTACCAGCGCCGACGGTGGAAGCCATGCGAGAGAGTGGAGAGAGAGGAGACTGTGCGGCGGCTAGGGTTGGAAGTGAGACAGTGAGAGTGAGAGTGAAGGGCATAGTAGGTTCTTATAGGCCGGCTGTCGGGCTGCTTGTAATGGCAACGGAGATTGCGAAACTGTCCGTGTGCGATGAGCCCATATCGGTAACGGAGGTAAACTAACCTCCGTTGCCAACATATATTTCACTATTCACCCGTTGCCTTTGTTGTGGGCCTGCTTTACGGCCCAGTGCGGGCACGCGGGGGATGTCGCGATTTACCGTCGCCTAACTCCTGCCGTTGCCATAGAGGGGTATCCGATGTGTCGTTCTGTACTAGTGGGGGGTCCAGACGGTCGACCCCCAAGCTGTCGAAGTGGTCCCGCCGCCAGGCGGAGGCGAGGTCGGAGAGGCCGGTGATGCCCCGGGGGCAGCCGGAGTCGGAGTGATGGACGCTCTGAAGCCGAAGAAGGTCGGCACGTCGTCTTCTACGAAGAGGGTCGAGTCGGCGGCGAGGAAGAAGACGGGGAAACAGGCGGCGCCTACAGCCGGGGAGAAGGCCAAGGGTGTCGTTGTTTCCTCGCAGCTGCAACTTGTACCGGCTGATCCCTCCATTGCTGCTAACGCCGGGGGCCCGGAGGCCTAGGGACCCGCTGGAGTTTTCCCTGGAGATCCGGAAGGAGCTGGCGGTCCAGCTTAGGGGCTTTGATCGCTTCCTGGAGCTGCTTCAGGTATGCCCTCGTGCTTTAGTCCCTTCGAATTATCTTGGACCGGCTGCGACAGCCGGCGCGAGTCGAGTCTGATTTCTTCTTTCTTAACTTTTAGGAGGAGTCCAACCAGAAGGTTCTACAGCTGGAGAAGGACCTCGAGCTCGCCAAGAGTAAGTGTTTCGCCCGGCTGTGACCTTTCCGCATGGAGCCAGATGAAGGAGCTGAATGCTTCTTTTCCTTGCAGAGAACGACGAGGCGCTGCGCGCCAAGCTGGCTAGCTACCAGTTCAGCGACTTGGCGACGGAGGTGGAGCGGCTCGAGAAGCGCGATCAGGAGCGGCAGGCAGAGCTGGACAAGCTGGTAGAGGCCAAGGAGGCGGTGGAGGCGCGGGAGAATTTTGAGAAGCTAGAGCAGGGCTACAACAAACAACGCCAGGACGACCAGGCGAAAAACAAGAAGCTGAAGGAGGAGGTCACCCGGCTGAAGGAGGAGGTCGTCCACCTGAAGACGGACGAGGACTCGGCGCGCAAGGTGCTGAGCCGGGTCGATCTTTCTGTTCGCGGTAAGTTTTGTCTGGTTGTTTGCACTCTCTTGTCTTGATTCTCCTGTCTTGATGTTTTTGCTTGGCTTGCAGGCTATTACCGTCTGCTAACGTGGAAGCGGCGAAGACCCACCTGTCCCACATGGGACTAGAGGCGACCGATGCTGCCATCGCCGGCTGCGATACGTCGGTGGCGGACCAGGTGGCGCAACTCAGGATCGACGCCACTGCCTTGTCCTATTCCACGAGGAAGCTCTACCGGTACGTCTGGCCCGGCCAGGGAGTTCCAAAGGGAGTGATGAATGCAGTCTTGAGGTGGTCGTCCGGGTGGAGTTTGATCTGGTTGTAGTCGGAATACGCGTCCAGGAAGGACTGGTAGTCGCAGCCGGCTGTGGAGTCTATGACTTGGTCGATACGCGGCAGGGCGAAGGGGTCCTTGGGGCACACTTTGTTGAGGCTGGTGTAGTCGATGCACATGCGCTAGGTATTGTTTTTCTTCATCACCAAGACTGGGTTGGCCAGCCAGTCCGGGTGGTACACTTCCATGATGAAGCTTGCGTCGAGTAGCCGGGCGATCTCTTCTCCGATTACTCTTCTCTTCTCCTCTTCGAAGCGACGGAGAGGTTGCTTGACCGGTCTAGCATCCGGCTTGACATGTAGAGAGTGCTCAGCGAACTTCGTCGGTACACCTGGCATGTCTTTGGGAGACCATGTGAAGATGTCCCGATTCTCACGGAGGAATTCGATGAGCTCGCCTTCCTATTTGTCGCTGAGGGTGTTGCCGATGGTGAGGAACTTCCCGTCCAGCTTGCTCGCGTCCAGCGGGACCTGCTTGCTATCTTTCTGGGCCTAGAATTGCGTCTCGCCCGTCTGCTTCTTTGCACACGGAACTTCCGGGTGCTCGGCTGCTACGGCGCGCCTGATCTCCTTGAACTCTTCACCCGCTACCAGCGACTCGGCGAGCCTCGAGCCGGCCGAGGCGCATGCCATGGAGCGCTTGAAATCGCCGGCTACGGTGATGATGCCGCTCGGGCCCGGCAGCTTCATCTTCAGGTAGCCGTAGTGGGGTACGGCCATGAATTGGGCGAGAGCCGGGCGGCCAGGATGGCGTGGTAGGGGCTGCGGTGGTTCACCACCTCGAAACAGATGCTCTCACAACGAATTTTTTTCTTTTGTCCAAACAAGACGTCCAGCCGGATGGTGCCGATTGGTGTGCAGGACTGCCATGGCACGATGCCGTGGAAGATTGTCCGGCTGGAACTCATCTGGGCCTCGGTTATCCCCAGCTTGTCGGCGGTGTCCTTGTACAGGATGTTGATGCTGCTTCCTCCGTCGATGAGCACCGGGAGAAGGTGACGGCGAACTCTTGGTCGGTGACGAAGGTGGGATCCAGGAGCATGCTGTAGCCCCCGGGATTCGGCATGATGTCCAGGTGGTC
The DNA here is from genome assembly GCA_947311845.1 of Poa pratensis. Lineage (NCBI taxonomy): Eukaryota > Viridiplantae > Streptophyta > Magnoliopsida > Poales > Poaceae > Poa > Poa pratensis. The sequence goes on from CAMZMU010000050.1 coordinate 28,277,215, forward strand.
GCCGGGTCCGAAGGAGATGGGCTGGTTTGCCCAGTCCATCAGCTGCTGAATGGCGGGGATGACCGCGTTCACTTCTGCGACGCGCAGCCGCTGGCTGCAATTGTCGTTGCGCTCGATGATGGTGATGACATATGCGGAGTCCTTGTTGGGGTACATGTCATGAGATGTGTCGGCTGCGGCAGCCGGCTGTCTTGGGCGCTCGTTGCGCTGGTTGTTGTCGATGTTGATGCCGCCTTGAGGGGGTGGACCAGCTGCTGGAGGCGGCGGACCCTCTCCGCGCTGCAGACGGAGAGTCCAGCTGCAGCGCGCCTTCGTATGGCTGGTTGGCTTCCCGGTGACGCTGTGGTACCGGCACGGACCGTTCATCATGTCCTCGAACAGGTATGTTGGCTTCGCCCACTGGCGGTCCTCGTATCGCCCTTCTGGCTTGTTCCACTGGCGGGGATTCTGGTTCCCACCGTCATCTCCAGCCGGTTGGCCGGCCTCGGTTGCGTTGACGGCACGGTTTTCGTACCGCCCGTCTGGCGTACCGTTCTCTTCCGGCTGTCTCGATCTCGATCGTCGCGGCGGTCGCGGTTGCCTCCATTGTCCCGGGTGTCGCGGTTGTCGCGGCCACCTCGGTTGTCGTTGCTGGGGCCGCCTTGCTCTCTCGCAGCCGGCTTTTCTTGTGGCCTGCCGGCTCCGTCTATCTGCATTGGGACCCTCATGGCGGAGTCGGCCGTGGCGTACTTGTCTGCTATGGTCATGAGCTCCGCCATGGACTTTGGCTCATCTAGGAGCTGCCGGTGCTTGAGCATCGTTCCTTCCCGGCAGCCGTTGATGAAGAAGCCGACCACCTGGATGTCGTGGACTCCCTCGCAGGTGTTGCGCAGTCTTGACCATCTCGTCAGGTAGTCACGGTCGGACTCGGTTTTGCCCTAGGTGCAGATGGCTAGCTGGCGAGGGCGAGCCGGGCACTTGTAGGTGCTGGAGAAGTTCCTGACGAAGACCAGCTAGAAGTCCTGCCAGGAATTGATCCAGATATCCGGCATGCTGTTGCGCCACGTGCGAGCTGAGTCCTTCAGCATGAGTGACACATAGCGCACCGCTACGTGCTTGTTGCCGCCTGCGATGGAGATGACGGTGACGTAGTCGGATAGCCAGTCCTCCGGCTTCGTGCTTCCGTTGTACTTGGGCGTGTCACGTGGGAGGGTGAAACCCCGTGGGAAAGGCTCTTTTGCGATGCGAGGTCCGAAACACCGGTGGACCTCGCCCTCTTCTTCTTCTAGCCAGCGGGACTCCTCCAGGTTGTCGAGGCGGCTATGGGCGTCAGGGCCGAACATCGGGCCTAGATCTCCCAGCCGGTCACGGACGTTTCCCCAGCGGGCAGCCGGTGGGTCGGGGTAGTTGTACTGGCCATCGCCGGCAGCCGGCGCGGGATAGTAGTTCTGACCGCTCCCTGCAGCCGGTGCATTGAAGCGACTTGGCCTGGAGATGATGCTGCGCGCGCGATATCCGCCCGGCTGAGGAGCTTGCTGGGGCTGGACATGCGGTGAAGATGCCTGACGATCGCCTCGAGTCACGCCGGGTGGCGGGGGGCCAGGCGGAGGAGGCGGAGGAGGCGGCGTGTTTAGCGCGGACACGGCCTGGTTCTAGGGGAACTGGTGGTCCGCTGTGTCGAGGAGGTCCTGAACGCGCTGATGCTGCGCACGTAGCTCGTCCCCCTCCAGGTTGGGCATCTCTGCTGCGGCGGCTCGCGCTGCCTTCATGTTCTTCGCGGGGGAGCTGTAGACGGGTCAGCGAGTTGGGGTGCTCCGGCTGGAGCAGCCGGCTCGGCATCAGCAGCCGGTCCTCCTGCCATCTCGGTGGCAAGGTTGCGCCTGACGTTTCCTCGCGGGTTGGGCTCGACGGCGACGGGGGTGAAGCCGTGGGTGAAGTTGTACTCGCGGACCTGCGCTTCCATGCCGCGATGCGTGGCTGCGACGCCGTGCGTGCTGCTGAGGAGGCGTTGGCGTGCTTGCTGGAGGAGGATGGCGGCCTGCGCGGGGTCCGCATCAGCGGCGATGGGTGTGACCAGGCCCTGGAGCATAGCCTGGACGGAGTCGACGGGGACATGGTGCTGCTGAGTGCTCGCGGCGTCGGACACCATAACTTCCGCGTAAACGCGGGTCTCGGTGCTGCTCTCGCACGTAACGGGGAAACGGTCGACGCAGGGCTGGATGTTGGCTGGTAGGCGGGCGCGAGGGCGATGTAAAAGCGGTGCTCGCCGAAGTGCAGGACAGTGCCATCCTCGGGGAAGGCGGAGCCGGCGAAGCAGTTCGCGTTGTCGTTGACGAAGTCGATGGAGCCAAACGTCGAGACGAGGCTGGAGGCGACTCGCTCGCCGAGACGGCTGCGGGATCCCGTGCGGAACGTGACTCCGGAAGCTGCTATCTGCCCCACGGTGGGCGCCAAAATGACGTGGTTTCGAACACGGCATATGCCACGGGATGGCTTGGCTAAGGTAGGAGTGGGGACATCGTTCTGAACCTTCGGCACCCGCAGGGATTGCGCCGGAGCATGGACACAGGAAGTACCCAGGTTCGGAGCCCTCCCGGAGGAGGTAACACTCCTACTCCTGCTCGATCTCTCTATCATCGGTGGACACAGTACAAAGTTGCTCCTCGAGCTGTTCGGTGAGCTCTCCATGGCTCGGATATCTCTCTAGCTATTTGGGGGTGAGGAGGAAGAAGTGTTCGGCCCCCTCTACTTGGGCACCCAGACAGCCTTTTATAGACCTGGCTGTCTGGCTTACAGGCGGGGCCGGCTGGTCCGTGCCAGCCGGCCGATGTCGGCTATAGAGGTGTATCTTCGTGACGCCGTTCGTCCGTAGCACAGTACGCTACGCTTCGCACAGTTGAACTCCATAGCTGCGTAGGAGATGTCGGGGTAGGCCTTTCGTCGTGGAGGGCTGGCCGGCTGCGATGCCGGTCCCCGCCAACCGGGCAGGCGGCGCTTAGGGTCTCTTGTCGGGCGCTGGGCGGCGCTCCGTGTCTCTCGCCTGTCGAGGCTGCTGGGCACTGTAGGAGACGTAGGGCTAGGCCTCGCTTTAGCCCATGCCCGGGCAACGTGGAGGGCCGACTGGGCACGGCCCCGACACCTGCCCAACACGGGCCCTTGTCTCCTGCTCGTCGTGGGAAGGCGGCAGCCGGCCACCTGGCTGTTGCAGTTGACCTTGGTCGCATAAGGCGGGCATTGCTTGTCGTTATCTGTTTGTCTCTGGGGACTGTGATGATGACGAGTCTGCAGTTCCTCTTGCCCGCGCCGCTTGGCTGTGCTTCGACAGGCTAGGCGGAGTCCGGCTGCGCTCGGGGCAGACGGGCTCGGCTTAGCCGGACAGCTGGAGGCAGTCGGGCACTTGACTTTGCGTTTCACTCGGGATCTTCTATGGGTCATTGGGTACCGGGTTTTATCCCCATGTCAGCGGTTGAAGCGTTGGTGCCGCACGCGAGTATCCTCGAGTTTGACAGCATGCTGAATATTTTGTCCAAGGGGCACGCGTCATACACGATGAAGCTCGTTAAGTTCATCAGTGTCCCACAACATATCCAGAACCAGATCTTAAAGGAAAGATTATAATAGGCGATCACATGTTTGAAATTAAATGGTATACAACTGAATACCTAAATATATATTTTGGCAAACCTATCAAATCATAAGAGACATAAACTCTGGTTTACTTTGTATGAAACCACTGTTGAAAATATAGGGTGGGCTTTAGGCCCATCTAACAATTTCAGAAAAATCCCTAAAGGCCCATGCTGTCATGGCAAGTGGTGAATGTTTAGTCCCACATGGCTAGTTTGGAGAGATGTACACCAACTTATAAGGTGAGCTCTTCTCCCACATGTATGAGGTGTTGGTTGTGAAGAGAAGGGAGGTGCTCCACACGCGCGCTCCTCCTCCTCCGCCGCCCGCCTCACCACGCCTCGTCACGACACGGCGCGTCGCGTCGCGCCGCGGGTTGCGGTAATCTCGCCGAGCCGATCTTATCTCATGTTAATGGAGAATGAATATGAGCTGAAACATTTTGTCTTAAGTGCTCTTAAGTACGTCTGTTTCCAGTATCTTAATTCTCCCTTAATTGCGTGCGTTTCTGTTGGCCTTCTGCCTGCGTGTGTGCCTACATAAGAGAGGTCGCTCCTCTCCAGCAGATACAACAGATCGCATCTGCTCCACGCGCCGCCACTGTCGTTTCTCTCACTGTTGCTGCCTCCGGTGATCCCATCCCGTCCACCGCGTACACGGCTGACGAGAGAGCAGGCCTCCGAAACCCTGCCTATCGAAATCCTGTACGGGAGAGGGGCGATTAGGTTTTTGGGGAGCGTCTCCTACGCGACTGCTCGCCTACGTTCGTCTGCATCAACTTCGTCTGCGTCGACTTCGTCATCATCATGAGCACCGAGGACGCCACTGCTGATGCTGTTGCCGCTGCCTCTCAAGAGGCTGCCAACGCCGCTGCTGCTGCTGCCTCCGCTGCTGCTACTGCCAACTGGCCTACTGGAGGGTATAATATGCTTATCCCTCTCTTTATAATTGCCTTGTCCGCCCTACTAGTGATTTGCGTAGATGCTTCTACTATTTCTCTAGTATATGGTTATATCATAGAATTTCAGTATGCCATTAGCACTGTTTACGTCATGCTTATGATTTGTACTTGGATTAATTTAATCGGAAAATTGCTTATATTCACAACAATCCAAAAACCTACTGAAACCTGCCCCGTTTACGGGGACATACTTTAAGCGTTGGCAAACCAAAACCACCTTATGGCTCACGGCGATGAACGTGTTCTGGGTCGCCGGTGTAACTCCCACTGGAACGATTGTTCCTGAACAGGAGAAGGCATTCAGGGATGCCACCGTCGTCTTAGTTGGAGCCGTTCTGAGCGTAATCGGAGATAAGTTGGTTGATGCATATTTACATGTGCGGGTTGCCAAGGACTTGTGGGAGGCGCTCGAATCTAAATTCGGTGCAACCGATGCTGGAAGCGAGATGTACACTATGGAGCAGTTCCGCGATTACAAGATGGTTGAAAACCGTTCTGTATTGGAACAAGCTCATGAGATACAGTGCATCGCTAAGGAGCTTGAGCTTCTCAAGTGTGTGCTACCGGGCAAATTTGTCGCGGGATGCATAATCGCTAAGCTGCCTAATTTCTGGAGGAACTTTGCTACTACTCTGAAACACCAGAGGCGTGAATTCTCAGTTGAGGATGTCATCGGCCATCTGAGTGTCGAGCAGAATTCGAGAGCAAAGAACTCGCACGGAAAAGGGAATGAGGGAACTTCTGTCGCTAATTTTGTATAGAAGAACTCCAACTTCCACAAGCCCAAGGGGAAACCTGGTGTCCAACAGAATACCGACTTCAAGAAGAAGGGTAAGAAGCCCTTCAATAAGGATAAGAAGAAAGGAGCCTGCTTCACATGTGGTTCAGAGGAACATTGGGCTCCCAAGTGCCCAAAGATGCTCAAGAAACCCGGACAGGACTCCAAATCCGTCAACATGATTGTGAACAACAATGAGAATGGTGCATCTGGGTACGGTAATTTGTTTACTGTATTTTCTGTTTGTCAGTCTAACGATTGGTGGATTGACACAGGTGCAAATATTCATATATGTTCTGACATCTCATTGTTTTCTTCTTATCAGGTCACAGGGAACGGATCCGTACTGATAGGGAATGGCGCAAGTGCTTCTGTCCTTGGTGTTGGCACGGTCGATCTGAAGTTTACTTCGGGAAGGATCGTGTAGCTCAAGAACGTGCATCAAGTCCCCGCCATCAAGAAGAATCTCGTTAGTGGCTCCCTTCTATGTCGAGAAGGGTTTAAGTTGGTCTTCGAGTCTAATAAAGTAGTTGTTATGAAATATGGACTATTTGTTGGAAAAGGTTATGAATGCGGAGGCTTGTTCCGCTTTTCCCTCGCTGATTTTTGTAATAAAATCGTGAACAATATTCATTCAAATGTTAACGAAACAGAAGTTTGACATTCACGTCTTTGTCACATCGGTTTTGGTTGTATGACACGGTTAGCAAATCTGAATTTATACCCGAGTTTCATTTTAGCCAAAGGTTCTAAGTGTCATTCGTGTGTGCAAGCAAAGCAACCTCGCAAGCCTCATAAAGCCGCGGAGGAGAGACACTTGGCACCGTTAGAACTCATACATTCTGATCTTTGTGAGATGAATGGTGTGTTGACTAAAGGTGGAAAGAGATACTTCATGACACTGATAGATGATTTCACTAGATATTGCTATGTATATTTGTTAAGCACCAAAGATGAGGCTCTACACTACTTTAAAATCTATAAGCCAGAAGTTGAGAATCAACTTGAAAAGAAAATTAAGCGATTCCGGTCAGATCGTGGTGGAGAGTACTTCTCTAATGATTTTGATTCTTTCTGTGCGGAACATGGTATTATTCATGAGAGGACGCCTCCCTATTCGCCCCAGCCAAATGGGGTTGCCGAACAGAAAAACCGTACTCTAATAGATTTGGTTAACACCATGTTAGATACATCGGGTTTATCCAAAGCATGGTGGGGGGAGGCTATATTGACATCATGTCATGTTCTGAATAAAGTTCCGACAAAAGACAATGAGATTACTCCCTATGAGCAATGGGAGAAGAGAAGAACTACACTCTCATACTTACGTACTTGGGGCTGTTTGGCGAAAGTCAACGTGCCGATCCCCAAAAAGCGTAAGCTTGGACCAAAAACCGTGGACTGCGTTAATTTGGGCTATGCTAAGAATAGCGTCGGTTATAGATTTCTAGTAGTGAAATCTGAGGTACCTGACGTGAAGGTCGGTACAATTCTGGAGTCTAAAGATGCTACTTTCTTTAAAGATATTTTCCCTATGAGAGATATGCAAAGCATTTCTAGACAGGAATCTGAAGAGATTCCTGAGCCCGCCATTCCTATGAAATATTATGAACAAACACATGATGAAAATCCCGAGGAGGATGACAAGGAAACCCTTGGTAGGGGCAAGAGACAGAGGACTACAAAGTCCTTTGGTGATGATTTCCTTGTGTACCTTGTGGATGACACTCCCACTTCTATTTCAGAAGCTTATGCATCCCCGGATGCTGATTACTGAAAAGAAGCAGTCCGTAGCGAGATGGACTCCATCATGGCTAACGGGACATGGGAAATTACTGAACGTCCTTATGGCTGTAAACCATTGGGATGCAAGTGGGTGTTCAAAAAGAAGCTTAGGCCCGATGGGACGATTGAAAAGTACAAGGCAAGGCTTGTGGCCAAAGGATATTCCCAGAAAGAAGAGGAAGATTTCTTCGATACTTATTCACCTGTGGCCAGCCTGACCACCATACGAGTATTACTCTCTTTGGCGGCCTCGTATGGTCTTCTCGTCCACAGAATGGATGTTAACACGGTTTTCCTGAACGGAGAGCTAGACGAGGAAATCTACATGCAACAGCCAGATGGCTTTTTATTAGATGGTCAGGAAGGAATGGCATGAGAAGTTCAATACAACTTTAACCTCTGTTGGTTTTGTTGTTAATGAAGCTGACAAATGTGTATACTATCGCCATGGTGGGGGCGAAGGAGTTATACTGTGCTTGTATGTTGATGACATACTGATATTTGGGACCAACCTCAAAGTTATTGAGGAGGTTAAGTCATTTTTATCTCAGAACTTTGAGATGAATGACCTTGATGTGGCTGATGTTATTTTGAACATCAAGCTATTGAGAGATAATGAGGGTGGGATCACTCTTTTGCAATCCCATTATGTTGAGAAAATTTTGAGTCGTTTTGGATATTCGGACTGCAAAACTTCTCCAACACCATATGATCCTAGTGTGCAGATTCGAAAATTCAAAGGCACAGCTAAGGACCAACTGAGATACTCTCAAGTAATTGGTTCACTCATGTACCTAGCTAGCGCTACAAGGCCTGACATCATGTTTGCTGTGTGCAAACTGAGCCGGTTTGTTTCCAATCCAGGTGATGTGCATTGGCATGCTGTCGAAAGAATTATGCGTTACTTAAAAGGTACTGTGAACTATGGACTTCACTATACTGGAAGCCCATCAGTGCTTGAAGGGTATTGTGATGCGAATTGGATCTCTGATGCTGATGAGATGAAAGCCACAACGGGTTATGTGTTTACCCTTGGAGGTGGTGCTGTTTACTGAAAGTCTTGCAAGCAAACGATCCTGACGAGATCAACAATGGAAGCAGAATTAACAGCATTGGACACATCTGATGTCGAAACAGGATGGCTTCGAGATCTTTTGATGGACTTGCCAGTGGTTGAAAATCCAGTACCGGCTATCCTTATGAACTGTGACAATCAGACAGTGATTACCAAGGTTAAGAGTTCAAAGGACAACATGCAGTCCAACAAACATATAAGAATGAGATTAAAAGCTGTCAGACATTTGAGAAACTCCGGAGTAATAGCGTTGGATTATATCTAGTCGGCTAAGAATCTGGCAGATCCCTTTACCAAAGGGCTATCACGTGTTGTGATAGAAAATGCATCAAGGTAGATGGGTATGAAACCCACATGAGGTGCCATGGTAGTAACCCAACCTATGTGATCGGAAATCCCGTGAAGTAGGACCTGGGAAAACAAGCTAGTGGTTAACTAAGCAGAGTAACTTTAGTAACCCACTCCGTTGGAGATGCACTACTCTTGGTAATTGTATGGCAAGTTGACATTTGTCTTAATGTGTTCCAAGGCTTTGTATAAGCAAGATGCTATCCTACAGAGCAATCTTTGGAGGAACACACCTATATGAGCCTGACTGCTGGTCACGGTCTATGAGATTGGGTTGATCTCTAGTGAGTTCATGAATATGTCAGGAGTGTGACTAATATGCTCCACCCAAGGGGTCAGCCTTCGGCAGCCTAGTACTAGTAAGACATTTGGTGAAAGTACTTTACGCCAAATTGACAATTCAAGGCATAGTCCATTGTCATTTGTGAAAGAGTGTAGCTATTTGTTCTAGGTGGATGTTCAACCTTAACGGATCTCCACTGAAAATACTGGTATATCAAAACAGTGTTTGGAACAGAGGACAACGTCATGGGTCTTTGGTATCTGGTGGGGGATTGTTGAAAATATAGGGTGGGCTTTAGGCCCATCTAACAATTTCAAAAAAATCCCTAAAGGCCCATGCTGTCATGGCAAGTGGTGAATGTTTAGTCTCACATGGCTAGTTGGGAGAGATGTAGACTAACTTATAAGGTAAGCTCTTCTCCCACATGTATGAGGTGTTGGTTGTGAAGAGACGCATCAACTTCGTCTGCATCAACTTCGTCTGCGTCGACTTCGTCATCATCATGAGCACCGAGGACGCCACTGCTGATGCTGTTGCCGCTGCCTCTCAAGAGGCTGCCAACGCCGCTGCTGCTGCTGCCTCCGCTGCTGCTACTGCCAACTGGCCTACTGGAGGGTATAATATGCTTATCCCTCTCTTTATAATTGCCTTGTCCGCCCTACTAGTGATTTGCGTAGATGCTTCTACTATTTCTCTAGTACATGGTTATATCATAGAATTTCAGTATGCCATTAGCACTGTTTACGTCATGCTTATGATTTGTACTTGGATTAATTTAATCGAAAATTGCTTATATTCACAACAACCACATACAGGATTGGACACCGCTGGCCATCCACGTGAGGCAAATCATAGTATCTTCAACTCCGACTCCCCGTCGACGGATTGACTCGTCTGTCCGCCTTCTGCTCGTCCCCTTCGTTTCTTATTGTCTCGAGCCCGCATCCACCTCGTACTTTTTGTTCCCCCAAACAGTATTATTCTCTCCGTTTCTAAATATAAGATGTTTTTCTCAGTTTTCTCAGTTCGTATGCATCTGGACACGTTTTAGTATGTGTTTTTAGAAATAGACATGTTTTAGTATGTATATTCACTTATTAATCCGTATGTAGTCCACCTTACAATATCTAAAACATCTTATACTTAGGACGGAGGAAGTAGTAATCATTAGTTTTACCTGCACTTTTCGGTTCCAAATGTATCCCAGCTGCAGCACACAAGGGCATACACGATGTTCCTCCAAAGTCTTGGCACCGTCTATATTTTTATCTAAAAAGTCGGTTCACAATTCACACCATGCGTCGGCGTGAGCACATCATGTTTTCTTTTGCAAAAGCAGCATGGAAATGTCCATTTGCTTGAGGACCTGAGAGAGGAGATCATAGCGTGGGAGGGTTGCACTGCTCTAGTTTTGAACATGAGTTTTGGAGCCTTGCTCATCTTTCTATACGCACTGGAAGCGTCAGTTTCTTCTTCTTTCCTCTTCCGTCATGATATAGCTGGGAGGCTGCGCAAACCACGGAGGAACCACATTGCCGGCTAATTCATGACGCTAAACCACCGTCGCCGCCGATGCCGATCAAGTGCGACTTTGGTTTTTTACATCAATAGCATGATATATAATAGTAGCGAATAGTAGACGGTAAAGATACATACTATAACGATTGCAAAATAAATTCTAACAGAACCGACTAAATATTCGAAAATTTCAAACTCTTTCTTCTTTCATGACAAAATATTGTACCTTTCTGAAAAAAAAAAATATTGTACCTTTCTGAAGGCATTCATAGAAAAATGACAAGATACCAAACCACGGACCTTGTAAATATCAACGAGGGTTCCCCATAATTTAATTTTGAGCCGCAATGCCAAGTCTACGTGCACGTACACGGACATTAAACTAATCAATAACATCGGCAAGAGCACCAACACCGATATTTCAGGGGAAAACAATCAAACAACCTGATTGACGTCGCTGGGAGTCAAGAGTATGAATCACCATTGTCGAGGACATAGCAGCCAGGACAGATATTGCGAGGATAATTCTCCTCACGGCAACCATGAGGAAAAAAATTCAAAATCAATCTGACGAAGCAAAATCTGAAGGACCATACATGATACATAGACAAATTTAATCTTACAAAACCACCATTGACGCCAGGAAGGAGATCTCGTCGTCGAACGAAGGTCCGAAGATAACTTATTGAAGACGATGCCATCTCCATGGAAAAGGAAGACGACTACTAAAATCCTAACCAATCTACGGAAACACTACTTTTATTGAGAACTCCACTCATAAATCGGGTTTCCCTCCCGACGCCGGCAAGGCCGACCGAAGGAGGGGGAACCGATCTATGATGGAGGCGGAGGTGGTGGCGGCGCTAGGTTTCCAGGAGGGACCTTTTTTTTCCTTTGTTAATAAAGAAGAAACCACAAAGCCTTACAAAAAAAATACATCAACCAACCAGAAGCCACCTTCCCGACAACAAATGTAGCTACACCTACAAGCTTGATGAAGGGGGTGGACCTGATCAGAGCCGTGTACCCTGACCTCAAACACCTACGCACATCATCTAAATTCGGATGTCTCAACCAAGCCGCCTAACGGCGAGCCGGGAGCACATCCGTCCAGCAGACCTTCAGCATACACCGCATGCGCACACTTAGAAGCCGCTGCCACCGTCTTCCTCCAACCCATCTTCTGGAGAGATGAATGCAATGACTTTGTCAGGCCTGACGTCTATGTCGCCATACAACACATCCGATCTACGCGCTTCCATCATCACACATCCAACGCCGAGACCCCGCTGCTCCGCGCCGCCGAGACCCGCCGCCGTCGACGCGATAGATGGCACGCCACGCTCCCTCCTGGCCCTCCCAGCCAGCCCTGGTCCAAAAACGATGCCCTAAGGAGGGAGAACGGTGCAGAACATCGTCATCGTCCGATCTGGTAAACCCAGATCTAGGGTTTCCCCCGAAACAGTCCGAGCAAAGGGGCGAGAGCTCCTATGATGACGCCTTTGACAAGGGAGCGACGCATACACGCCGCCATCATCCGCCATGACCGTAGTCGGCTCGGTTTTCACCGGCGGTCCCACCACACCTATCTCGACTGACTGGATCCCCACGGAACCGCGCCATGGAGGCACATGCAGCCGCCGGAATAGGCATAGAGGGAGCTCTCGTACGTATATTGGCTATGTTCTATTGAGTGCGACGTTGTTGGTCTTGGTTATAGCTGATATCAATTACGACACTCTTTTTGTGGCGAACAATCAAGGGTAGTACTCTTGCTAGAATTTGTTTTCCCCAAGTGAATATAAGTTTGAAATTGAAACTTTGTAATGTTGAATGCAGTGAAAAGTGGAAGTTATCAACCCAAGCGCGCGCCGCCGCCAACCCCCCGTCCGCCTCCTCTCCTCCGCCGCTGCCGCTGGCCTCGCCGTGGTGGCGGTGGCTCCCGCCTCCAAAAAGTGGCTGGGAGGGATCCCGCGGTGGACGCGCGTGCTGGCCTGCGTCTCGCCTCCGTCGGCTCCGACTGGGTGGCGCTGGGCGACGGTGCTCTTGGCGGCCGGCGAGTGGTGCCGGCGATGGGAGGTGCGGCCTGTGGCGGCGGTGACTCCCGACGCGGCAGGTGACGGCGGTGGCAACCAGGGCCCGATCTGGGCCCAGATGGGCTTGGCGGGCCGCGGCCGTCCGCGGTGGTTTCCGCCGTGGTGTGCCCTGGTGCTGCCCGAAGCTGCCGTGTAGCTGTGCGTGCGGGGTCTACAGCGCGGCCTCCCTTTGCTCGCGCCCCACGCCGACGCGGTGGACGCCGGGACGGCGGTCCCGGGCGGCGGCTTTTGTCTTTTGCTACTACGGGCTATGGGGTGGCCCTGGTGCGTGGTGTGGTGGTGGAAGCTTGGTATGGACAGCTAGTCTAGTGTGCAGAATAGTGCAGCCGCCGGCGAAAGCATGGCTCGACCTTGGTCGGCCGACGACGGTGACCCCCGTGGGCGTCATCACCTTCCTGAAGGCGTCGTCGAGGGTGGTCTCGTGTTCTTCTCGCATGCTCCAGGGGAAACCCTCGACCCGGTTCTACCGGATCCGGCGGTGGCGGCACTCTGTGTCGTGCTCTCTCTTGAGGGCACCGCTTTGGAGCAGGATTCGGCTGGGGGACCTGTGGCTTTGGTGGTGGTGGTTTCTCTACTTGCTCTCCTCTCGGTGTCGTGTCCCCATGGCCACGATGCTCGAGCTTCTACGGAGGGGCTGGAGTCTCTCCTCTGATGCCGGTTAACGGCCGGGCTAGTGCCGGTGAAGATTCCCGGGTGTCGACTCGGCTGCGTGATGCCCTTCGATTACGCTGTTGGCTGTTGTGTAAAGCCTCGGCGACACATGGCCCTTCGTCCGGGTGTGGACTCGGCAATGTGCTGCCCTTCGGCTGCTCCAACACCATCGTGGCTGATCTCGGCGGATTGAAGCTTTTCGTCTACGACGGTGAAGATTCTGGTGCACTGGCGTCCAACGGTAACCGGAAGATGATGAGAGTTGAAGGCCTTCCCTGCGGGGTTGTTGCTTAGTGTCATGTTGTTCTTCCTTGTTGTAGCTCTTGCTTGTCTTTCTTGTTTCTGTGTAACTCCCCATAATCCAAACCGGCATTTGTCCCGGATTCTTCTTAATATAATGAGGCAGCGCTGGCTGACTTCCATAAAAAAAATGTTTAATGCAGTAGCAGAGCGCCTACTGGTTCGGCTGTGTAACCCATTGCATCTGAACACAACTCAGGATGAAAAGAGTTTATCTGATTATTGGATATTGCTACTGTATAATTTGATGGGCGAAATTTGAAAACTTGCATAATGACCGGCAGGAGTTATTACCATAGCACCGACCCAGTCATTTAGGTTTATCTGCATTTGCTGTTTCTGGTGAGAAGAATCTGAACTGCACGAAGTTTCTGGTGAGCTTCAGTACAGAAGTGCACATGCTGCACCTCTAAAGTCGTCGCACATAATTAAGCACATTCTATATTTCTTGGAACTATTTATTTCCTCTCCAACAAAATCGGTTCGCGTTATGCTTATCTTTCGCAAAAGCTGCATAAAAATGTCGGTTTGCTTGACAAGGATCAGTGGCGTGGGGATGATCACCTGCCACAAAATCTCGTCTTTTCTCCGCACGGCAGAGGCGCCATTCCTCTTATCGTCAGCTAATTCATGACGCTAACCGCCACCGCCGGCGCCGAGTGCGACGTTGTGCTCGGACACGCCCGAAATCCGGTAGAGACCACGGCGCTTTCTTAGCAAGTTTAGGCGTGCATTCCCAAGCCAAGATTGGAGTTTTATCCACGCCACGCCACCCACCTGACAACGGAGGCGCCGCTGCCTCTGCCTGCGCGAGGCGCGAACTGCCTCGCCGCAAGGCGACGACCCGCGCACCGCGACCAGCACGTGTCCGCGTGGAGCACGCCGCCGCGGCTATAAAATGCGGCCTCAGTCCCCACCGGCAAAGATCACACTTGGCTATCTGCTTTCTCTCTGCATCTCTAGTCTAGCACACGCACTTGTTCTCGAGGAGGGTGGCGATGGCTCGGTGGTGGGTTTGTGGAGTCCTCTCGCTCCTGGCGGTGGCCGCGGCGGCGGCCGCTGCGGAGGGGAATGCGGAGCCGCTGATTCGGCTGCCGACGCAGAAGGGGAATGAGGCGGCTGCTGCCCCTGCCGCTGCCCCGTCGGCGGCGGCGGAGGGGGAAGGGGTCACGAAGTGGGCCGTGCTCGTTGCGGGCTCCTCCGGCTACGGGAACTACCGGCACCAGGTGAGACTGTCGGCGGCTTATGTTGCGAGTAGGATTGTTAGGGTCTAGGGAGATTGCTAGCTGAAATTTAAAACTTCCGGTAAAAAAAATCCCCTTTCTTGTGCACGTTTACTTCGGGGATGCTTGAATCTCGCTACTTCGAAAATGTGGGAGGTTTCAAATTAATCTTTGCTCCAAAGTTCTCGGTTCTTCGACTGAGCTCCTTGGGTTTTGGTTTTAAAAATGGCTTCGGCAAATGTTCTGTTCCCCTGGCTAACAAATCATGAGTTATTCTGATCAGCTCTGTCTAACTAAATAATTTAGCGCGAGACAATTAGCTGGAACAGAAATTTAGTTCGAGTGAGAGGACCATTTGGGATAACTTGTTTTATAGATTATGGTCCTACTAATTACTCAGTGCTGCTCTGCATATGAAAATCTGATAGCCTGTGCTCTGTCAGAATTCGACCACTGAACAATTCTATGGATGCTTGCTCAACATTGTGGTGTTCTTGATGCACTGCAGGCCGATGTGTGCCACGCCTACCAGATTCTGAAGAGGGGAGGAGTAAAGGAGGAGAACATTGTGGTATTTATGTACGACGACATCGCCAAAAACAAGGCCAACCCAAGACCTGGAGTCATCATCAACCATCCTAAAGGCAAAGATGTTTACGCTGGCGTTCCAAAGGTATCACCTGGATGTTTTCCCTTTAATGTTAAACAAGAGTGTGCATGTAATTCTGATTTCACACCTTAAAATAGATTGTGCTTTTAAATCAGAAGAATTATTGGTAGCTTTAGTGTTGTTTGGTGTAAGAATGCATGCCGTTGTATTTCGAAGAGACTGATCAACTCAACATGCATTACAGGACTACACTGGTGACCAGGTCACTACTAAAAACTTCTTTGCAGTTCTCATGGGCAACAAAACTGCGGTGACTGGAGGGAGTAGGAAGGTCATAAACAGCAAACCGAATGATCACATCTTTATCTACTACTCGGATCATGGGGGTCCTGGTGTTCTTGGTGCACACTCCCACATAAACTTTATTATTTAGCCGATTTGTACTTGTGTAACTTGGCTAACCTTAGCAAGTTTGTAGGTATGCCCAACATGCCATATCTTTATGCTGGCGACTTCATTAAGGTGCTACGAGAAAAGCATGCTGCCAAGAGCTATTCAAAAATGGTATAATATTCTTTATTTTCCTTTTCCCTAAAAAAATAGTATATTTTTCTAATATGAAACAGTAGTCTTAAAGTCTTATCTGTAATTAAAATTCCATTCTTGGCAGGTTATATATGTTGAAGCGTGTGAAAGTGGCAGTATATTTGAGGGTTTAATGCCACAAGATCTTAATATTTATGTTACAACAGCAGCAAACGCAGTTGAAAATAGTTATGGAACATACTGCCCTGGGATGAAAGCATCACCTCCTTCCGAATACACTACCTGTTTAGGCGACGTCTACAGTGTGTCTTGGATGGAAGACAGGTATACATCGTCTGAAGTATATTATGCTCTGCAGTCTGCACCTGATTTGTGATTTGTTTTCTGACATCTCATAAAACCTATATCCTTCTATACATTTGTCAAAGGTATGCCTATAAGGCTTATATATTTGAGTTTTTTGTTCGCTCTGGAATGTGATATAGTATGCATGATTTACATTAGCAATATTTGGTAACGGTTAAGTTTGTACTGTTGCCCATGTTGAAACTGTTTTATCATTGTTAACCCGCTATATTTTATCTTGCTCAGCTTTTGTATATGTACTGAAAATTTATATCTGCAACCTGATTTTCAGACCCTATTCAAAATTAATTCTTACTTCACACCCTTTACAAGATATGATTTTGTATTTGTTTGTGGTCAAGAAGTATTATCAGCTAGAAGGCATAGCATGAGTGCTGTTACTACTTAGTAGTCATTGGCAACCTGACTAACACATAAAATATAAAAAGGTAGTAACGAAAATGGTACTCCCTCCGTCCAAAAATAAGTGTCTCAAGTTTGCTCAAAAGTGGAGGTATCTAGACATGTTTCATGTCTAGATACCTCCACTTTTGAGCAAACTTGCGACACTTATTTTTGGACGGATGGAGTAGTAACGAATATTTTCAAATATAAAAAGGTAAGTGCTTGGGAGTATCAGCTGCTAGATCAATATAAAACGTGACACTTGCTAGTTTGAACCATTCGATCCAACTTTGCAGTGAAACTCACAATCTCAAGAAGGAAACCCTCAAGGATCAGTACGAGGTGGTAAGTCTCGAGTACACTTTCTTCATTCTAGTCAGTGGCATCTATTCACTGCTTTCTTGTGCAGGTTAAACAGAGAACTTCGAACTCAAATAGGGTCCAGGGTTCTCATGTCATGGAGTATGGTGACAAGACATTCACGGCTGAGAAGCTTTTCCTTTATCAAGGTTTTGACCCTGCAAATGCCCACATCACAAACAGGCTGCTTTTGCCTAGCCTGGAGGGTGCAGTTAATCAAAGAGATGCAGATATTCTTTTCATGTGGAAGAGGGTAAATTGCAGTTCTTTCTTCAGTCTCAGTTAACCCAGTTATTTCCCGTCTAGTTCATAAATTCTCTGTTGTTGGATATAGACCATCACCTTGGACCTTTACTTCTTTCGTCGCTACATGTAGAACAAGCGCTGCTGCTAGAAATAATGTATCTTTCTATGTTATGAGTTATGACTCATGAACAACTACGGATACTGCATGCAAATACTCCAAGAGTACACAGCATGTAGTGGTTCATAAATCTTGAAATTTGGTTAATTAGGATATTTCAATTAGAATGTAGAAATTCTAGCGAAAAGCAGGAGATATTTTGGCATCCAACTTTTTTTTTACTATCATTTTTGGCATCCAACTTGAGAGGGGTTTGAGCTCGTATACTAACTTGCAGTATAAGCGAATGTCTTATCATTACAGGCCCAAGTTGTGCACACCAATTTGTTGTGGCCCATGTTTGTTTTGCTAAATTTGTCTGCTAATGTATATTCTTGCTTTCAGTATGAGCAGTTAAACGGGGGATCAGAGGAGAAGCAGAAGGTTCTCAGGGAACTCAAAGAAACAGTGGTACACAGGAAGCATCTTGACAACAGCATCGATTTCATCGGGAAGGTTCTGTTTGGATTTGAAAATGGGCCTTCCATGCTCGAGGCTCCTAGAAGCTCTGGCCAACCACTAGTCGAGGACTGGGATTGTTTAAAGAGGATGGTGAGTTTTGTAATTTCTTAAACTTTTAATCCCATGGTTATTTCTGTTTCCTGACGAATTACTCTCTGCTGATGCCCATTGTCAGGTGCTGGTCTTTGAGTCCCACTGCGGATCACTGACTCAGTATGGCATGAAGCACATGAGGGCATTCGCAAACGTATGCAACAACGGCGTCTCCGTGGCCGAGATGAAGGAGGCGAGCATCAGCGCCTGCGACGGTTACAACTCGGCGAAGTGGAGCCCGATGGCTCTAGGTCACAGCGCCTGATCCTGCTGCAGTAATACATGGGAGCAACAGCGAGTGCTCCAGAGGTTCCGAGACCTCAGTTGTGTACATAATAAATACCATTGATACAAGAAACCGCCCATCAGTGCGTCCGTCCCTCGTGTGTGTGTTGGGTTAATCAGTACTAGCTTATGGTGATGCATGCCTTTGTACATCAACTTTGACTGCAATCAATTGAAAGGCAATGATTCAGACACAAGTATATATATGGATGTTGTTGCATGACAGTGCGCTCTGGTTTGGTACTAATGAACATTAGGCCATTATTTGTGGACCAAAATTGATGACCCAGTGATCCTCCTACGACAGGTAGCCCTACCAAGATCATGTGCATAATCTATTCCTGAAATGATGTGATTACGATCTTTGTGAAGCTCCTCTGGGCAATGCTAGTCTAGATCAGACTTTTACAGGTCGTTTAGCTTTAGCATGGGGCCATTGTGCCAGAACTGAAGGTTCTTCCAGGAGCCAACCTAGATGAATTAACCTGCGATGACACACCAGTTTTCAGTAGTACACTAGGACAAGAAAGGCATTCAGAATTTCAGATACAGCCTCTCCTAACTGAAAACAGGAAAAAAATGATTCAGAATTGAGGGGTGTAGGATACGTACATGATTTTCTGAGGAAGGAGATGAATACGACGATGAGGGCCAGCCCTGCCAAGATGCCGACGATTATCGCCACGGTCCGCCCGACATCATCTTGCGAATAATCTTATCACCATCAAAGAGTAGCGCCGGATTAGCATATACTCCAAAAGCGCTAGATGCGCACTCTCGCTTAGTGGCTCTTTTGTTTATCAAGAATATAAGAATATATTCAGCATGGAAGTGGTTGGCTGAGCCGGCCGGCAATTCCCACGATGTGCGCGGCCGCCGCCGTCCTACAGCCGATATATATGCTTAGAGATAGGAATGTCGTCTAGTAGCCGGTATATGCAGCTTAAGGAAAAAGCAGTGGACACCTAGCACTCGGCTAGTGTCACTTCAGATCATCTTAATGGTACTCCTGTGTCACCTAATCCAGACCAAGTATATGATATGAGGTCCCCTAGAAAGGCTCTGGGATGATTAGCATATCTTAGGAATACGACTGAATATTGTCTTTGGAACTTAACGGCTGATATGGCTGACCAAGTGTGCAACTGAATTAATGATGACAGGCTTCGGTGCTCTCTGCAATCGAGTGATTGCTCTCCCGTCCCTGTCTCTTGTGATAATCGGGACGCACTGTTCGATCCATTGGCAGCTAAATTTCTACTTAGCATACAGCTGGGTACGGATGATTGTATACAAGTGGACATACTGTGATAAGACCAAAAAGGCTGTCAGGGGACATATTCTGCCTGATCTCTCTCGTCAACTTTGGTAAGTTTACGCAAGGCCAAGCGGAATCAATCCCCACAGTGCAAACCATCTCGCTAGCTGCAACTTGCAGCCAAAGACTCGCAGATTAGCAATTTGTTATCTGGTGGCCTCACTAGGTTGCACTTGCAGAGAACGATTCAAACGCAAGGGCCCAAGTACGTTCATGCGATGGGGCAATCACTTTCAATGAGGTTTATCGAAATTCACTGAATTTAGATATTTTTTTTGAGTTTTTAAGTCAAAGTTTCGGTCATTTGACAGAAATGCAAATGAAAAGCACTGAATTTCAGTGATTTTCGGAAGTGGCCAAAACATTTCCAAACCGAATTTCAAAAGCACTAACGCGCGTACCTTGTGAGGGGCGGAAGTAGTAGCCGCTAGCCCAGTACCTGACGTAGCACTGCGCCAGGTGCACGTCGGCGGCGAGCGCCGTGCCGCAGGTGCCCTTGAGCTGCCCGACCGCCTGCGCCAGGCACGCCGTGCAGTCGGCCGCGGCGAGGTCGCCCAGACACTGCGACACCCCCTGCACGCTGCCCGAGCTGCCCACCTTAAACCCGTTGGCCGCCACGCCCTGCAGCGCGCCCAGCACGGCGTCCCGGTTCGCGAGGAAGCCGGCGTCGCCGCTGGTGCTGGTGCTGCACTTGCGGTACACCATGGCGGTGTCGGGCTGGCCGACGAAGTTGCTGCTGTCGTAGCGCACGTAGCAGCCCTCCAGCTGCAGCGACGCCGCGTACGCGGCCGGGCACACCTGGTTGAGCTGCGCCAGGGCCTCCCGCACGCACGCCGCGCAGTCGCCGTTGCCCAGGTCGCCGCGGCACTGGTACAGCCCGTACGCCGCCGCGCCGTCACCCGTGCCGTTGCTCCCGGCGGTGAAGCTGTTGTACGCACCGTTGGGGGACGCGTTGGTGATGGAGGTGAGGAGCGACTTGAGGTTGCCCTCGAAGGGGCTGCCGGGGTCGTACTTGGACGGCGAGCACCCGGCGTAGATGAACGTGTCCGTGTCCGCCTCCGTGACCGCCGCGCCGAGGCCGAGCACGAGCAGGACGACGACGATGGCGTTGCACCGGTAGGAGAGTTGGTTGCGGCGGTGCTGCTGCATGACTGACGACGCACAAGTGCACATGCGCGCGCGCGTGTTTGTTGCAGAGTTCTTGCGGCCGGGTTTGTGGCGAATGGTTTCCGAAGCTTCACTGTCTAGCGAGTGAAGAGAAGGTGATGGGGAGTATCACGGAATAAATGCAGAGCTTTTGGTTAAGCTGCTAAGCTTGCGAGGATCGGAGGTTCGTGAGGCGTCTACCGATTTATATACCTCGACACGACGGTGTCTGCTCGACTCATCACGATGGGTCCGGGCGTCGGGCGACTCTGGTCTGATCCCATCGATAACCAGGCTCTCTGTCTCCAAAACCGACACTGACACGCAAAAGTAAGACTACGAAAGCCGACTAATATGTTGCCACGTATGTCGGGAGAAAAAATCATGTGCCACACGCAGTAGTCTCGTGCACCCAGCCACCATAAGGTCCCGCTGGTCCGAAGGCAGCAGGAAAGCCCATAACTGTATCCAGTGCACCAAATATAATATCATTTCAACAATTCCAAATAGACCAACAGATAGCAGAGACACCTATACGAATCCTATCTTTGGTCTTCTTGTCTATCCCCTCAATCAATTCCCAAACATATTTGTGACATTAGCAGGGGGAGAGATATTATATGTACAAAAGACAACACGCCATACAAGTTTTGCAAAAGGGTAAGAAATAAAAAGATGATCAATACGCTCATCATTTCCACAAAAAGAACAATGTGAGTTATCCTGCCAATTCTTTTTAGCAAGATTATCTTTTGTTAACAAGACTTTGCGATGAAGGAACCACATAATTATAGTACCGGGGACAGGGAACGTTCGTTTTCGTTCTGCTTACCGGCCAGCTGGGGATAAGATAGTACCATGGCTGTATATGAGAGTGGCGTGGTTGTATGGTTAGAAGATAGATGGTGCGGTTTTCACGAGTGCGCTCGCGTGATGATGTCTCAATGTCCGATCATCGGTTTAAGGCGATTGCGATTCGGTGACTTGTGCGACGTTCCTCGGTGCTTCTACACCACCGGTACAGGAGTGTAGTGAACACCTGCCCCTTTTTTTAGACGACAGGCACCACGTGCCCGTTTAAAACGCTGATTTCATCCCTGTTACATTACAAGGAACACGAGCACCTGCCGTACTATGGTTCTCCGGTGCGGTGGCGTCCATGATTGGTGCTGCGAAAATGATGGTAACGTCTTTTTTCAACCGGGCTACTCTCATTTTAAATTAATTGCTCAACGGAAATACAAAGTCTTGTACATCAAGTCAACATGTGGTGATGGTTCTAAGTGCTCCAAACTTACGGCCGCAGGCCAGGGCTCGATCATATCGCCCAACTTAACTGCCTTTCCATCGGGCCGAAGGAATCAGGAAGCCACCGGAGAAGATTGTTGATTCCTCCCGAGACCCGACAAAGAGCAGCGCCTAGCACGGCAAGTAGGGGTGTAAACGGATCGGATCGGATCGGATAATGCTCTTCCCATA
Source organism: Poa pratensis (assembly GCA_947311845.1). NCBI lineage: Eukaryota > Viridiplantae > Streptophyta > Magnoliopsida > Poales > Poaceae > Poa > Poa pratensis. The sequence continues at coordinate 28,299,291 of CAMZMU010000050.1, forward strand.
TCCTTTCCCATATTTTTTTGTTGGATTCGGAGCGGATCGGATAATGACCGGATGCGGATACGAGTGCGGATAATATCGGACTACGGATACGGATCGGAAGTGGAGCGGATTCGGACCGGATACAAATATTAAGTAGCGGATTAATACGTACAAATAAACAAAACTTTACCGTGCAAAAAATATGAACAAATGAACTATCCAAACACATAACGGAGGAAATATATGTGTGCGTGATGCAAGTGCATGGTTGCACGCAATAAAACAAATACTCCTATATGATTAATAAGTGTAACTGTTACTAGGGTAAGATTAGTTATATATGGAAAGACGTAAACGGGTGATTAGGTCAATGTGCCAATAGATTTGGCTATTTATATGAACTAAATAGGCTAACAAATCGGATTATCCTAATAGAATATATCGGATAATCCGCAAAAAATGACGGATAATCCGCATCCGTCGGATAATAGCAATACCATATCCTCTACCATATCCGTCGGATATCCGCCTAACGAATATCCTTATCCGCATCCGTATCCGGCGGATTTCCATTATTACATACCATATCCTTCAAAACGGATGTGGATGCGGATTCGGTTCGGAAATTATCCGTACCGTTTACATCCCTAACGGCAAGGATATTCAGTCACTCAACAGACACCGGGGGCAGGGTGGGGACGTGGAGTCTCCCGGCGGAAAACGACTGTGCCCGCCTTTCGAGCATACCACTTGTTTCCTGAACGTGCTACGGACGATCCAAACACACCGTGGCGACAACGAGACCCTACAGGTCAGGGTGTGGCTGTGGCCACCGTTGGAGCGTCAGAATCTCTACAAACTTTATATTGTGTTCTAATACATGTACATTGTTAGAGTATACGTGTATAGGATCGGTATGGTAGGTTAGGATAGAGATCGGATCCGTTTCCATACGGACCCAACTTGTCTTGTACTCCAAGTCGGTCCCTTGTACGCCTTTATATACTCGCCCATGAGGCTCAATAATACATCCAATATATTTCGCCAATCTCATAATTCTACATGGTATCAGAGCGGCACGATCTGACCTAGCCGCCGCCGCCGTGCTTCCGCACCGCGCCGCCCCGGGGAGGTCGATCTCCATGATCTCCGCCGGGGGCCGCGCCGCCCGTACCTAGGGTTCGTCCGCCGATCGGTTGATCAGCTGCCCTAGCGTCTTTCTTTTTTCCGATCTTTAGATCGGTTTTCTTTTCTCCGCCGGTCACTCGATCGGCGTTTTCTTTTTTGTTTGCCGATCATCGATCGGATTGCGTCGCCCACCGCCCGTCGTCCTCGCGCCTCTACTCCGACAACGGCATCGACCTGCACCGGCCCGCTCCTCGACAGCCGGCTACCGCGGGCGACTCGCCGGCGCCGACTCCGCACCGGCCGGCTCCTTCCAGCCAGCTACTGCGGCCGACTCGCCGGCGCCGACTCCGCACCGACTGGCTCGTCTTCACCGACCACGCAACAAGGCCGGACGCGCCGTCCAAGGGACGTCTCGACGCGTCGTAGCCGGTTTCCCTCGCTTGCACGGTCTCCATCGCCGGTTCGTCTTCGTCGTCATCGCTCGGGACTTCTTCGACAACGTCGCCCTCGACTCCGATCTGCGCGTCGTCCCCACCATGGCGCGTACAGCACAGCGTCGGTCTGATCAACCGATCGCGCCTGTCTATGCCAAGCACGTCCCCGAGCACGCGCCTACCACCGATCGAGCATCGGGCTGCCGCTGCATCGCCCCTTTGGGCTGCAGCGTCGCCGCCGCCCTGTGGTTCTCCCGGCGGCTGCACCGACCCGCACGTCGCCGCTGCGTGATACGTGCATTTTATATCATCATCTATACCACTTATACCACCATATTAGGATGTTATTTGCATTATTATATCATTGTTTTTACATGTTTTAGATGATTTAGGGGACTTTCCTACAAAGTCCCTATTTTTAGTATTTAATTTCTGGGAGGCAGAAAACCTCCTTTTTCGTGTTTTTATTGTTTCAGGAGCTACGAAGGCCCAATTAATAAAAGGAAAATTGCACAGCTGGTTTTTCTTCGGGAGAACACCAGAGGGAAGAAGAAGCAAGCAAGGAAGGCCACGAGGCCCAAAATGGGTGGGCCCACGCGGCCAGATTCCCTGACCGCGTGGGACCCACCAAAAGGAGCCTCGGGCACTTCCTCGCCTGGGGCTTTTTAACGAGGTCTCCGTCTCGCCCGAAAAGTAACGCCCTAATTTTTCCAAGTCCATCCGAGGCCGCGGCGGCGGCGAAACTCCTGATTCCCTCCGAGGGGGATCAGATCCTGCTGCTCCGGAGCTCCGGAGAAGGGGGAAATCACCGTCATCATCATCACCTCTCCTCCTTGGCGTGGGAGGAGGCCTCTACACATCATCACCATCACCAAGACCAGCACCATCTCCATCATCATCTCCGTGATCCACTCCGTTCCCCTCGTAGTTTGAGAGTTGCTATACCCTAGATACTTGTCGTGCTACTATTCATGTTTGTGATTGAGTACTTGTCATTATTTGTTGGTGGAGTTATACTTTCAGATTGTGTTGTACCTTATGCCACTGATATCACCATGTTTGCACGTTGTGAGTAGTTCCCGTATGTTCCTGAGGGCATAGGATGAATTGGCAATGATTTATATATGACATGTGTTGGTATTTTGTCTAGTGTTTATCTTTTTGTGTGATTCTATGATGGTGTTGTGCGAACGTCGACTGCACAACACTTCACCTATATGGGCTCATAGGAGAACACCGTAGTGTAATGGCGTGAGGGAGACTTGGGAGGACACGAAAGCCTGAGACCGAATCATTAAGTTACTTTACGGGGTATTAGTATCGGGGACCTAGAGCGTAATGCTATGGTGGGATTTTATATCTTAATAATTCTTGTGCTGTCATTTAATTGGCCACATGATCCATCATAAGGGGTTTAGTCTATTTATTTAGCTGTACCTAATAATAGCTCCGTCCGAAGAAGATTAAAACTAGACAAGATATTCAACGTGTTGTTTAATAAATCTATATGCCTAGCAATATCCATGCCGCCCTCGGGAACGTTTTCCACATATAAGTTACACATCACTTGAGCTTGTCCTCTTACACATAGAGGATTGGGCTTTCTCTCTCTTTGAGAGCTTTTACTTGTTACCATTTACCTGCTGCATTGTCACTGTCTTGCAATTATACAATCGAAAATACCAAAAACACTTGCATCTTTTATTGTCTATTTATCATTTCTAATAACCAATACCTTCAGCTCCTCGTGGGTTCGACAACCTTTTCTATTCGAAAGGTACTACAATTGATCTCCTGCACTTGGGAGTCATCAAGATACTTTTCTGGCGCCGTTGCCGGGGAGCGTAGCGCTATTGGTAAGAAGTTTGGTAAGGAAACTTGAAAGGTGAATTTTATTTACTGTTTTATCTCATTGCTACTATGGCATTTATGAATCGTGCCTCGCTACATCTTGCTCTATATGAAAGTGCTTATGCTCCTAAAACTGTTGAAACTACTGTGCCTGAGATACCTAAAGTGGGATATAAAATTCCCGTTGGTCATGTTAAAAGAGTTATGAAAAATCCATTTACAGGGATGGAACTAAATCTGCACGTGAACACATGGAAACAATTGAGGCTATATGTGGTTTATTTAGACTTCCTGGTATTTCTGAAGATCAGGTAAAAAGGAAGCTGTTATATCTGTCTTTATCTGGTAATGCTCGTATTTGGTTCAGGTCTTTAGATGAAGAAGTCACTATGGACTGGAGTATTTTGAGGAAGGTTTTCTTTCTTAAGTATTTTACTCCTAGAGAAGCTTATGAGAACCGCTGCTATATATTTAATTTCTGGCCACATCTGGGAGAAAGTATTACTCAAGCTTGGGGGAGGTTAAAGGAACTCCTCCGCAAGAATCCTTGTCATGATCTTACAAGGAAAATTATTCTGATAAACTTTTATGTGAGGCTACCAAGGCAACAAAAGGAATTTCTGGATAATTCATCTAGTGGAAGCTTTACAAATAATACTGAAGAAGAAGCATGGAATTTATTGGAGACTATTTCTGAGAATACTGGTCATTGGGATCTTGATAAAGGTAATGAGCCCTATCTGGACTATGAGTATTCATGTGTAGAGAATTTCTCTACTTCTACCTTGTTTAAAAATCTGAGTGATACTTTTAATCTTGATCCTTATGTTATAATTGAGGTAGCTAAATCTTTTGCTAATCATATTGGTATTCCTAAAACTGGGTTTGAAGCTTATGTTGAACCTGTTAAACAATCTATTGTTGTACCCAAAGTTATTAAACAGGTAGAACCAGTGTCATCCTTGACAATTGAGGAGTATGTTGAGGCACCACCATATCCAAACCAAGTCAAGGAAAATTTACTTATTGCTGTTTCTAACAAGAGTAAAAGAAGAAGATCTCAGCCTTATGAACAGATGGAAGTCAACAGTCAAATCTCTATTATCAAACAATTAAATGAAGAAGATCCTGTTGATGTTTATCTATGTGAAGATGCTACTAAAGTTGTTAAAGGCAATTCGGCCAAGGTTGGTAAGCCTGTTATATCATGCACTATTGGGACTTCTAGTTATCATGGCTTATGTGATATTGGAGCAAGCATTAGTGTCATTCCATATTCTCTGTATCTTGAAATCAAGCCTGATATTGATCCTATCAGTATGGAAGAGACAGGTATGACAATTCAACTTGCTAATAAAGATTATATTAATCCACTTGGAATTGTTAGAGATGTTGAAGTATTGGTAGGTAAAATTAAATATCCTGCTGATTTTATTGTGCTTGGTTGCCCTCAAGATTCATTTTGTCCTATCATTTTCGGTAGACCATTCTTACATACTGTTGGTGCTGAAATTGATTTGCTTAAAGAGAAAGTGTTTATTAATTGTGCTGGAGAAAAACTTGCATTCAACTTTTCTAAATTTTCTGATAAGCATTCAAAGAAAGAGCCATTTTCTGAAGATGTAATTGAAACTCTTGCTCATGTAGCTGTAGCATAATCAAGATGAACCATTTAATGAAGAAGAAAAAGATGCTTTAGAACAAATACTTTCACAACAGCCACCACAATTACAATTGCATATCCCACCTGATAATTTAGGAGTGCTACCACCACCTAAAGGGGATCCTAGTTTGAATTAAAACCTTTGCCTAAAATCTTAAATATGCATACTAGATGAGAAGAGCATATATCCTGTCATTATTAGTGCTAACCTTTCAGCTGAAGAAGAAGAGAAATTACTTGATGTGCTTAAAGCTCACCGACCAGCCATTGGATCTCTTGATGATCTTAAAGGTATAAGCCCAGCTCTATGTATGCATAAAATTAATTTGGAGAAGATGCAAAACCTGTTGTTGATTATCAACCGTCTCCATCCAAAAATGAAGAAGTGGTAAGAAAGAGGTAATAAGACTTATTGAAGCTGGTATCATTTATCCATAGCTGATAGTAAGTGGGTTAGTCCTGTTCATTGTGTGCCTAAAAAGGGTGGAATGACTGTTGTTCCAAATGATGAGGATGAACTTGTAGCTCAACGCACTGTTGTTGGTTATAGAATGTGTATTGATTTCAGGAAGTTAAAAAAGCAACTCGTAAAGATCATTACCCATTGCCATTTATTGATCAAATGTTAGAAAGGTTATCTAAACACTCTCACTTTTGCTATTTAGATGGTTATTCAGGTTTCTCCAAATTCCTGTTCATAAAGATGATCAAGAGAAAACCACTTTTACATGTCCATTTGGTACATTTGCTTATAGGAGAATGCCATTCGGTTTGTGCAATGCTCCTGCTACTTTTCAAAGATGCATGAATGCTATATTTGCTGATTATATTGAAAAGATAATGGAAGTCTTTATGGATGATTTTTCTGTGTATGGTACTTCCTTCGATAATTGCTTGTTCAACCTTAACAAAGTTTTGCAGCGTTGTGAAGACCAACACTTAGTTTTAAACTGGGAGAAGTGTCACTTCATGGTTACTGAAGGTATTGTTCTTGGGCATAAGATTTCTGGAAAGGAATAGAAGTTGACCCAGCAAAGATAGAAGCTATTGAAAAGCTGCCATACCCAAGGGACTCAAAGGTATAAGAAGTTTTCTTGGGCATGCAGGTTTTTACCGTAGGTTTATTAAAGATTTCTCCAAAATATCAAAACCCTAACCAATCTTTTGCAAAAGGATGTTCCTTTCTCTTTTAATGATGATTGCATTGAGTCCTTTAATATTTTGAAGAATGCTTTAATAAGTGCTCCTATTATTCAACCTCCTGATTGGAATTGCCTTTTGAAATTATGTGTGATGCTAGTGATTATGCAGTTGGGGCTGTTTTGGGCCAACGTGTTGATAAGAAACTGAATGTCATTTATTATGCTAGTAGAACACTTGATGCTGCTCAAAGGAATTATGCCACAACTGAAAAAGAATTTTTAGCAGTGCTATTTGCTTGTGACAAGTTTAGACCTTATATTACTGATTCGAAAGTCACATTGCATACTGATCATTCTGCCATTAAATACTTAATGCATAAGAAAGATGCTAAGCCTAGATTAATAAGATGGGTACTTCTATTGCAAGAATTTGATTTACACATTGTTGATAGGAAAGGGGAAGATAATCAAGTAGCTGATCATCTTTCTAGAATGGAAAATATACCTGATGATCCTATTCCTATTAATGATAGCTTTGTTAATGAACAACTTGCAATTGTTAATGTTTCTAGTGCTAAAGTTGCATCTCCATGGTTTGCCAATTATGCAAATTTTATTGTTGGTAAAGTTTTACCTCCACACTTCACTACTCAACAAAGAAAGAAATTCTTTTATGATCTTAGACATTTTTTGGGATGATCCTTTCTTTATAAGAAAGTGTGGATGGTATTATTAGACGTTGTGTACCTGAGTATGAACAACAGGCTATTATAAGAGATTGTCATGACAGTCCCTATGGAGGACATCATGCAGGAGATCGTACAGGTGCAAAGGTATTACAGTCTGGTTTTTATTGGCCTACTTTATTTAAGGATTGTGCTGAATATGTTAAATCTTGTGATAAATGTCAAAGAGTAGGAAATATTGGTAGGAGAAATGAAATGCCTATGAACTATTCCTTACCACTTGAACCATTTGATGTGTGGGGTTTTGACTTTATGGGACCTTTCCCCGAATCAAAGACAAAGCATACTCATATTTTGGTTGCAGTGGATTATGTTACAAAGTGGGTGGAAGCAATTCCAACCAAAAGTGCAGATCATGCCACGGCAATGAAGATGCTTCAGGACATCATTTTCCCCAGGTTTGGTGTTCCTAGGTTTTTAATTACTGATGGTGGTTCTCATTTCTTACATGGTATTCTTAGGAAAACTTTGGCAAAATATGATGTTAACCATAGAATTGCATCACCTTATCATCCCCAAACTAGTGGACAAGTTGAATTAAGTAATAGGGAAATTAAACTCATTTTGGAAAAGACAGTGAATAAGTCTAGGTCTGATTGGCCACTTAAAATTAACGATGCATTATGGGCTTATAGAACTGCTTTTAAAAATCCTATGGGAATGTCTCCTTATAAAATGGTTTATGGAAAAGCTTGTCATTTACCTGTTGAATTAGAACATAAAGCTAGATGGGCTATTAAACAATTGAACTTTGATTTTAAAACTGCTGGAGAGAAGAGAATTCTTGATTTAAACCTACTAGATGAATGGAGAAATGAAGCTTATGAAAGTGCCAGGATGTTTAAAGAAAAAGTTAAGATTTGGCATGACAAGAAAATTAAAAAGAAAGAATTCAAAGTAGGTGATCAAGTGCTATTATACAACTCTCGTTTCAAGTTTTCTGCAGGTAAGTTAGCTTCAAAGTGGCAGGGACCATTAGTGATACAGGAAGTATACCGTTCAGGAGCTATCCGTCTTCATGGTGATATGAAAGGTAAACCTCATGTGGTTAATGGACAACGCCTTAAACATTATATTGCAGGAAAAAGCTTCATTGGAAAGGTGGAGGAATTCATTTTACAGACACCGGAGGAGGTAATTGCAAAGAAGTTTGCAGTTTCAGAAATCCAAAATCAATAAAAGGTAACTTTTACTCTGGAAAGTTTCTCGGAATTGCGTAATATTTTACGGACATCATTTTTTATGGAAATTAACGTGTGGGACAAGAAAACTGGACGTGACGGAGCTTCGAGAAGGAAAAGAGGGGGTCCCACGCGGCCAGATTCCCTGACCGCGTGGGCCCACTCCTTTTGCCCCTCGGAGTCCCGATTCGTCCCGTTTTCGACTCCGACTCTTCGTCTTGCCCTAAAAACCGTCAATATATACCCCGTTTCGTCAATCTAATCTCGTACCGAGAGCTTTCGAGCGTTCTTTGCTTTTGCTGTTTCTGTCTGTCAGGTTTTTAGCCATGTCTTCGGGAGACTCCTTCCAATGCTCCTCCATGGACAGAGATGATGACGAGCTCGAGGGCCTCAGCCCCACTTCCATGTGGAGGAGGAACAGGAAGAGGAAGGACTACTCAGATGATGAAGACTACGAGCCGGACGAGGAGAAGGTGGAAGAAGAAGAGGAAGAAATCGAGCCATGCCTCGACATCGCGCCTCTGGCTTCAGCACCACCTTCCCCTATCCCTGTTGCTGCTGTGAAGGTGAACGTGTCTCTTGGAAACAAGAGGCAGACGGCGCGCATGAGCACAGGAGGGAAGGCCCCTAGACACGCACTTGCTAGCAGAAACGTAGCTTCTACTCTTATTGACAGGGAATTCAAGCGTGTCACTCAAGAGAACTATCCTGGTGAATGGGACCGTAAGATCCCGAATGTGAAAGTACCAAGCCCGGAGTGGAAGCCTAACAAGAAGACGGTGGAGAAGAATCTCATGGAAAAGCTGGGAAAAGCTGCAAACAAATTTGAGCAAGCCTACAATCTTATGATGGCATCATTGGAGAACTTGAAGAGAATTATTATGAAGACAAAGAGAAGAAATAAAGAGCCTCCGTAAAACGTCAAGCTTGGGGGAGTTCCACCTAGTCTTTATCTTTACTAGTTTATCATATCTATCTAGTCATGGTGTGTTTTGCTTTTATCATTTAGTTATCAATCTCTTTTAGGCTTGTGTGAGCTCATGGAGCATTATCATGTATCCCTATCTTATGGTTTATCAATGAATATTAAAGTATGGTGTCATCCATGATTCTCTTGTTTGGAGATTTATGGGTAACACTCATGCAAATGAGCGTGGTTTATTTTAGAGGTTTCAGTCACATCTTGCCTTGAATTTAATTAACTTGAGTATGTTGGACAATTGTAGAATCTAGCTCAATATAAATAAGAAAAGAGTGAGTCATTATGACTTGAGAATTAATAAGTTTAAGGTTGAGATATAGTCTTGTAGCATAAAAAGTTGGGAATAGTTAATGAAAAGGATATGAAACACTCTTGTTAGAATCTAGTATCTTTTGAGCAAATTAATGATCATGGATGTGTCAATACTTATGCTTTGTAAAGTGTATGAAAGGAAGGCACCCGAGGATTCGGTTAGCCATGGAAAGTGTGAGATAAAGGTTGTTTGAGCATAAGAACTTGATTGAAACATCCATGACTAAAGTTTGCACTAGTTACTAGTGAAGCAAGGGTGCAAATAATTTTATATCTGTCTTTTCATTTGTCTTCTTTAACTTGTTATCCAATGAGAGTTTATCTTGTCTTTAAACTTCAGTAAAGTATTAAACATTATGATGCTAGCCATAAGAGCAAAAGCATGTTAAAAATAGTGTGATTCAATTGTCCAACATACAATGGTTATTTGCTTTCAAAGTGTAAGGGGTGATTGCTAGAGCTTCTACTTATGCTGCCCTTATGTGTATGAGTTTTAATTCATTAATCTTACATTGCAATTGAATATGATGATGATACAATGCTCGTATTTATTTATCAACCATAAGTCCATTGATGCATGTAATGATCTATGTCCTTACTTACTTGAGGACAAGTAAGGGTTTAAGCTTGGGGGAGTTGATACGTGCATTTTATATCATCATCTATACCACTTATACCACCATATTAGGATGTTATTTGCATTATTATATCATTGTTTTTACATGTTTTAGATGATTTAGGGGACTTTCCTACAAAGTCCCTATTTTTAGTATTTAATTTCTGGGAGGCAGAAAACCTCCTTTTTCGTGTTTTTATTGTTTCAGGAGCTACGAAGGCCCAATTAATAAAAGGAAAATTGCACAGCTGGTTTTTCTTCGGGAGAACACCAGAGGGAAGAAGAAGCAAGCAAGGAAGGCCACGAGGCCCAAAATGGGTGGGCCCACGCGGCCAGATTCCCTGACCGCGTGGGACCCACCAAAAGGAGCCTCGGGCACTTCCTCGCCTGGGGCTTTTTAACGAGGTCTCCGTCTCGCCCGAAAAGTAACGCCCTAATTTTTCCAAGTCCATCCGAGGCCGCGGCGGCGGCGAAACTCCTGATTCCCTCCGAGGGGGATCAGATCCTGCTGCTCCGGAGCTCCGGAGAAGGGGGAAATCACCGTCATCATCATCACCTCTCCTCCTTGGCGTGGGAGGAGGCCTCTACATCTCACATCATCACCATCACCAAGACCAGCACCATCTCCATCATCATCTCCGTGATCCACTCCGTCCCCTCGTAGTTTGAGAGTTGCTATACCCTAGATACTTGTCGTGCTCCTATTCATGTTTGTGATTGAGTACTTGTCATTATTTGTTGGTGGAGTTATACTTTCAGATTGTGTTGTACCATTTATGCCACTGATCATCACCATGTTTGCACGTTGTGAGTAGTTCCCGTATGTTCCTGAGGGCATAGGATGAATTGGCAATGATTTATATATGACATGTGTTGGTATTTTGTCTAGTGTTTATCTTTTTGTGTGATTCTATGATGGTGTTGTGCGAACGTCGACTGCACAACACTTCACCTATATGGGCTCATAGGAGAACACCGTAGTGTAATGGCGTGAGGGAGACTTGGGAGGACACGAAAGCCTGAGACCGAATCATTAAGTTACTTTACGGGGTATTAGTATCGGGGACCTAGAGCGTAATGCTATGGTGGGATTTTATATCTTAATAATTCTTGTGCTGTCATTTAATTGGCCACATGATCCATCATAAGGGGTTTAGTCTATTTATTTAGCTGTACCTAATAATAGCTCCGTCCGAAGAAGATTAAAACTAGACAAGATATTCAACGTGTTGTTTAATAAATCTATATGCCTAGCAATATCCATGCCGCCCTCGGGAACGTTTTCCACATATAAGTTACACATCACTTGAGCTTGTCCTCTTACACATAGAGGATTGGGCTTTCTCTCTCTTTGAGAGCTTTTACTTGTTACCATTTACCTGCTGCATTGTCACTGTCTTGCAATTATACAATCGAAAATACCAAAAACACTTGCATCTTTTATTGTCTATTTATCATTTCTAATAACCAATACCTTCAGCTCCTCGTGGGTTCGACAACCTTTTCTATTCGAAAGGTACTACAATTGATCTCCTGCACTTGGGAGTCATCACTGCGTCGCCCCTTCGGGCCGTAGCGCCGTGGCCCGCGGTCCACGCCGCCGCCCTGAGGCCATCCCCGCGGCTGCACCAGCCCGCACGTCGCCGCTGCGTCGCCCCTTCGGGCCGTAGCGCCGCGGCACGCGGTCCACGCCACCACCCCGAAGTCGTCCCCGCCGTCGCCCTGACACGCGCGTCGCCGCCGCATTGCCCGTCCGGCCCGTAGCGCTGCGGCACACGGTCCGCTTCGCCGTCCCCGCACGTTGACGTCTCCGTGGTATGCGTCGCGCCGTCTTCCGAGGCGCGGGAACGCCACCGTCCGTGTTTGGTCTTCGTCATGATGTTGGGCTCTTCTTCGCCTACTTCGAGCACCGTCGCCGCGCCTCTACACACGACTGCCGTGGCCTTTTGCAGGCTATCGCCGCCGTCGTCGCGCTTCTACATGCGACCGTCGTGGCCCTTTACGGGCTACCGTCGTCGCCGCCAACCACAACTTCGTCTCCGTCCAGTACCAGCTCATCGCCAGCGTCACCGTCATCTTCCCCGACCACTTCATCTACTCCGACAACCACGAGCGACATCGGCACTTTCTACCCCACGCCGTTTGGCGCCGCCACCGTCGTCGAGTCCTACTCTGCTGGCCCCTCCGACCTGGCGTACAACTTTCTACTGGTCCCCGTCTACGCATGCCCGGTGCTGGCAACACCGACATGTGCCTTCGTCCACGACGTGTCCCTGGGCTTGGCAATCCTGGTGCGGCGCCTCGTCAACACCGACTAACCTCTGTCTACGCATGCCCGGTGCTGGCAATACCGACGCGTGCCTTCATCCACGACGTGTCCCCAGGCTTGGCAAACCTGGCGCGATTCCTCGTCCACATCATCTTCTACCTGACGCACCACTGCGCCCTGACTACTCGATGCTCCCTTGCGCCCTGACCACTCGGCGCTCCCTTGCGCCCGCGGCTCCACGATGGCTCCCTCGACACCGGCAACCCTGACTCGACATCGACCATGGCGCCCCTCGCACGGCTACCTCAACTACGGCTACACCACCCTATGCTCTCGGCTTCCTCGACATCGGCACAAAGGGCTATCACCTCTCTTGAGCTCCTCATCAGCTTCCTTTACAGTCCAAGCATCGGCGCCGCGACACCGTCCACGACGTTCCCGCTCCTACTGCGGGGGGATGTCAGCCCACTGGACTCTACTTCGGTTTCTCTCCAGTCTGACCGTCCGCGACGTTCCAGTTGTTCACGACGCTACCGCTACGACTGCGGGGGGATGTTAGAGTATACGTGTATAGGATCGTTATGATAGGTTAGGATAGAGATAGGATCCGTTTCCATACGGACCTAACTTGTCTTGTACTCCAAGTCGGTCCCTTGTACGCCTTTATATACTCGCCCATGAGGCTCAATAATACGTCCAATATATTTCGCCAATCTCATAATTCTACATACATAAATATGGTGTGAGGTGGAATGAGGAAATGTCCAAGTGTGACCCACATCAGGTACAACACTTACCCTGCAGGAACGTTCTGCATTAATAGTGCGAAACTCCCATGTCGACGCCACCGGAGGAAATCTTGTGATAACATGTGCTCAAATTTGGTTTTTGTATTCCTATTGACTACCCTAACACAACCAAGGAGAAAAATTCATTGGTCAGTTATTTCGGCGCCGGTCAAAGGGGTGGACGACAGGGGCACTACTTGTCAGGGTTTGGCTGCTGTGGGGGGCGCCGGGCGGTCAGAATCTCACCAAAATTTGCATTGCGTCCTAATATATGTATATAATTGTGGTGGGAGGAGGAATGATGCAATATCCAACAACTCCTAAGTGTGACCAGCTTAGCATACGACACTTATCCTGTAGGAAGACGCTGCACTTAGTGTGCGTGAAAGTCCCGCCTATGGGTCAGGGTTCGGCCGTTGAGGGGCGCCGGAGTGTCGTAATCCGACCAAAATTTCATGTGTCCTAATATATGTACATAAGTGTGAACACAGTGGTGGAGCTAAGTGGAGCCTCCAATGTGCGCAGGACACCGGATAAAAATCAATTTCTTTGTAAAATTGGATTTTTCACCATATGTGCTACCGGTAAAACAAGTTATTTTGCAGCCGGGGTACCGGTGTGCACCCCCATGTTCAGTTCTCTAGCTCCTCCATTGAGTGTGGTGGGAGGTGTATTAAGGCAATATCAAACTCCCAAATGTGACCCGCTTCACGTAGGACACTTCTCCCGCAGGAAGGTTCTACAATTAAAGTGCAAAACTCCCACATCGGCACCACTTGATGGAATCTTGTAAATTGTAATAATATGTGATAAACTTGGTTTTCCATATTCCTATGGTGTACCCTAACACAACCAAGAAGAACAATCTATTTGTTAACCCCTTTCGATGTCAGTCAGAGGGGGTAGACGACGCGGGCACTATGGGTCACGGTTTGGCCGTTGTGGGGGCGCCGTACTGTCGGAATCCCCCAAACTTCCCGCAAATTTGCTTTTTCATACTCCTATGGCCTACCCTAACACAACTAATGATAAAATTAATATGTGATAACAACTTTCGACGCCCGGTCAAAAATGTTAGAAGTCTGGGGACCTACATGGTAGAGTTTCGCCTGAATAAAAGGCATATACTCCTTCTGTCCGGAAATGTTTGACTTATATTTGTCGAAATTCGGATGTATGTACACACTAAAACATGTCTAAATACATCCGCTTTTAGATAAATCCGTGACAAGTATTTTCGGACGGAGGAGTATTTTATATCTAGGGTTTTGGTATATATTTTGATCTGGGGTGTAGTTTTACAGTTTTAAAACTAAAAATTAAAGAGACAAAATAAGAGTATAGTATAGTATAGTATAGAAGAAATTATATGAAGCAATAAAAAGGAAAACATGAAAAAAAAGTATGTCTAGTTTTTTTTTGAGGGAAAAAAGGTATGTCTAGTGGTGCCTCGCATACACTCAGCCCTCGGCATACATGGGCGGAGGATAAGCCGAATAGGCCCACCCGTCTGCTCTGCTCCTTCCCCACTGTCGATCCCCAACCAGTGTCGAGAAAGTGTCCCCATGGAAACCGAGTTCCAGTGGAAACATGGAAACTAGCGTCCGATCAAAAATTGGCGGTCTAGATTAGTCTCACTCACCCCACCACGAGGCAACATATTGCTTTCTCATATTTTGCATAAAGCACACTTGCATTCTCTCTGATTTCTGGACCAGTCCCCAAATCACTCCTGACTAGCGCACGACTGCTCCAACTCCAATACTCCATGAGCTAGGGTTAGGTGTGGCGGCGGCCGTGCTCCACCCCAAAGCGCCGCCGGAGATCTCCCGTCTCCCTCCTTAACCAGAACACGAGGGGCGGCCAGGGGTGCTGGATCAAGAGGCGTCGAGGGGGTCCGTCGGGCGCGCGACAAGGAAGGCCACGGATTTGGGCGGGAGGGCCTCGTCGGGAGCAGGATTGGTCTTCTCCGGTGCCGACCGGGAGAGGGTGTTGGAGGTCGGGAAGGTGAAGAAAAGTTGGGGCAGAGACGGCCCAGGAGCGTAGGAAATCCGATGCACCGGCGACAGTGGATTCATGGCGTCTGTTCTGGCCATATTTTTCCCCATTTTTTTTTTGCAATATGCGATTTCGATCTCGATTTTCTTTCGTTCTGTTCATGCTCTCAGATTTCTTGTATAGATGTTTCTGTTTTTGCTAAAAAGATTGCTGAATCTTTTGTTATAAATGATAGCAAAGAAACGACGAAGTGCGGAACGATCAAACCAATGGGGACACGAGATTTTAATGTGGAAAACCCCTCCAACAATGGAGGAGAAAAAACCACGGGCACCAGCCAGCAATACTTCGCTATAATCGGGTGGGGTTACAAACGCCGTGGGTTTACAATGTATGGCTTACCCAACCGGCGGCTTACAAGATGTATATATGGTGGCATAAAACCCTAGGTCGGCTGCAGTCCGACCCGGAAACGATCCGTACCGTACCGCGGGGGGCTGCGCTCTCCTTCGTCACAAGTTGGCCTTCATCAGTATAAACGAATTTGGATCACCACAAAATAACATCTTTGTTGATAAACTTGATACGGGATTGAAGCTGATGTGTTCTTGTGTTCAGTAGACAACTCAAGAAACTATATAAGGAAACTCCGATCAGAATCATCCATGAAACAAAATAATCCAAAAAATATTGAATGCGTCTATTGAATGTTGTATGGATCATGTCTCGGACTAAATGCTACAAATCTGGGACGGTAGTGTGGCGTCCCCATTAAAATGTTTGAAGCATGCAATTGTTCTTGAGGCATGTTGAGAGGAGAGGACTATGGATGGGGTTTTGTGCAAATATATAGCTGGCAAGCGGGCGTCTTTTTGCAAAATAGTGATGGTTAGGTGACTGTATCATCTCGGCAGTACATTTCGCATCCAATGGTCTGTATCTGGGTTTCCAGGTTTCCACTGTAGATGAGTTTCCACTGGATACTTTCTCCCTAGCTGATGCTCAAAAAAAAAAAAAAAACAGTGTCCTAGCTAGCTCACCCGCGCCGCTACACCCCGTCCATCCCCACCCACGGCCGTGCACCACGCCCGCCTCCACCCTTTCCACATGTACGGCCGCCGGATCTCCTCCCCCTCCCCCCTCCACCGCCGCCCCTCCCCACGTCCCGCAGCCTGAGCTTCTCCCCTCCCCTCCCCTACCTCCGGAGCTCCCGGCCGCCGCCCCATTAGCTCCCGGACGCGCTGCCCTAGGCCGATACTGAGCCAAGCCTCGCCGCCGACCTAGGCTGCACTAGGCGCGGAGAAGCGTCGCTCGGCGTCGACCAAGTTGTGAGCTGCTGCTGCTCTCCTACCTCGCCGTCCCTTATCCTCTCCATCGGCCGGAGCACGAGCTAGAGCTCCCCGAGCTCCACCGCCGTCCGCGTGCGACCAAGGTTGTCAACCACGCCGACCATCGAGCGGCTTGTGTTCAAATTGTGACCAAATTGCTCAATGAAATGATAAAAACATGGAATTTTGACCAAATTGTTGTATGATTTAGCATTTCTTTTACATTTAGTTTTGTTGCATTTTCAGCCTTTGTGGTGTTGCATACTCGAGGAGTGAGGGTCGTTCCAGGAGTTCATGTAGGAGAAGCCTCGATCCCGCTGCCGTCCCCTAGCCCCTGCTGTTCGACTACTTGGACTACGATCGAGGGTGAGCTAGAATTCCATCTCCTCTGTTCCGGCAATCGAGCATGGACTGCTTGTTGGCGAGACGTGTATCGGGCATCAGAGCATGGACCACCTTAGGACACCTGTCTACTGGTTGTGGTTGAGTCTAGAACTTGCTACATAGGAAAAATTAAACCTGAGAGTAAGAAATTGATGCGTTGTTTTCACTTCCCTCCTAACAATTCAAACTAGGATACACGTGTTCGGG
Organism: Poa pratensis; assembly: GCA_947311845.1. Lineage (NCBI taxonomy): Eukaryota > Viridiplantae > Streptophyta > Magnoliopsida > Poales > Poaceae > Poa > Poa pratensis. Next base: position 28,316,299 of record CAMZMU010000050.1, read on the forward strand.
GTTTTCCATAGTACCATAGGTGCATTTTTATGTCGGATATCAACCCTGTTGCTTCAGTTCTATGTTGTTCACTTCAATCGTTCTCTTCCGATGTTGAACTGTTATTCCTTTCGATCCGTTGTTCTACTCAAACCATGCTGTCGTTCTTCTGTTGTTTTCAGCGGCTAACCAAGTCTCTTGCTCTCTTTCAGATGAGCTATGATCAGGTAGTGCGCTTGACTCGTTGTGAGACGACTACCGGCCACCCGGCGATGCTTCGGGACATGGCCTCCTACCTGGGTTTCCGGTGGCTCCCGGAGTATCAGGTCTATGAGGTCGTCAGGGAGTTCAGGCAGACCTCTTACCGAGCTATTGTCCGTATAAAGGCGGACGTTGGGCCGAGGATTATCCACCAGTGTGAGGCTTCTGCTTCCACCTTGGAGATGGCTGTTCAGCAAGCAGCCTACGTGTGCCTCACCATCCTGCGATCGGAGTACCATTGCTTCGACACCTCTCCGTTTCGCCACGTTTCGTTTGGGTTCATTCGTGCTAACGGATCACACTACACCGAGTACAATGAAGTGCATGACTTGCAGGACGAGAATGAGACATGTCTGTTGAAGACAGCACAATTTGCGCACTTCCAAGAGGCTATGACTGAAGCTCTCACCCTCGAGTTGGCCACAGCCCGTGAGCAGCTCCACCAGACTCTGTCTCACTTGGCTACCTACACCAGAGGGTTCGTTGCAGACGACCGCTACGAGCCTCCTCCTGGACGTCGGCTGCCAGATGTTGGTGGCTACACCCCAGTCCGTGGTCCACTTCTCACCGTCGACCCTGACCACGTGGGACCTCCTACCTACGGAGCACAGGGCAAAGTGACTCCGGTTAGTCAACTCTTCACAAACTACTCAATCAGAAGTTATAGTTTTTCAGATTTGTACTTACCATCTCTTGCTCGAACATGTAGGGATCAGCTGCATCCAATCAATTCTTTGATGGTGCTGCCGGTGGTAATGGTCGATCTACTCCTGGTTCAGAGAGCCTAGAGACCCCAGTTTGGACCGGTGGTGGTGGTGCTTCTACCTCGTCTCATCAGCCGATCCCGGTTAGTTCCCTTCACCTCTTGCACCAAACTTATATTTACACCATTTGCCATGCAAAAACTTAGACTTAGACCAATTGCCATGCTAAACAGTTGTCCTACCTCATTTTATAGTGATGGTGCTCTCGGCGGTGGACTTCATGCTCTGGCGGTGCTAGAAAGTTTGTCCTTGGACTTTGTGTTGTGTGCGGTCTGTAGTAAACCTGGTCGTTTTGTGTTCGTTTCGACTATGTGTATGAACTTGCCGTGCTCGTGGTGCATGTCACTATGTGAACTTGTCGTGTCTACGATGATGTGTGTACTTGATGGTCATGTTAATATGTGTGAGCATTTGATGATGATGACAGACCGTATGTGTGTAGAACTGTGGATATGGAGAATTGAGATATATATGCAGTTCTAGGCTTTTTAAATTGCAGGGATGGCCAGGAAAAGCAAAAAAACTGTCAAATTCTATAGCCCTCGGCATATAGCATGTGCAGCGATGGGTCTCTGGCGACTATGGTGTGATACCTTCAATATTTAGGCTCTGTCTCTTGAAATTAATTAAGCAGACAAGACCGGCACAGGGAAACGTAACGAACGTTTCCTGTGGCTCCCGAACGTTGGTTTTGGTTCTGCTTAACCAGCTGGAGATAAGATAGTGGCATGGCTCGATGGGTGTACGTACATGAGAGTGGCATGGTTGTATGGCTCGAAGACTGTTCCTCGGTGCATCTACAGCAGCGGTACGTTGCCGTTTCGAACGCTGATTTCATCCACGTACGCGACACGAGCACCTGTGGTGCTATTTTCTTCTCCGGTGCGGTGTCGTCCATGATTGATGCCCAGTACATGTATGATGGTAACGTGAATCCGGCAGGCATCAGGTACGTGCTCCAAACCGGGGAAGGCTGGATTCCTCGAGATAAAAGAGCAGCACCAAAAAGCTCCGGCGACTGCGACACGGTGCTGTCCAGCCTCGCGGCGGCCCCCGCCTTTCGAGCGCACCACTTGCTTCCGGAACCCACGGCGGCCATGCGCGAATTCGGGTCTTGCGCTCGACTCGTACGAATGAGCGCACAGTGATATGACGCGGCCGTTCTCGCGTGCCGCCCGACCAGGTGTAGCTGCTGCAGATGCAGCCCGGCGATGCTGCATGCCACCTGGCCTGGTCGGCCGTATTGTTAGTTGGCACGTCCGTCTCCAGATGTTCATGACCGATGATAGGAAAAGATCATGCCTCATTTCAGATGCATGACTGAGCTGTTGCATTTTTTAGTGGAACCTGAATTGTTGCACCTGCTGAAAGTGGACGCGGTCCGAATTTCAGTTGTTGGATGGGCTCGTTGGGCTGAAAGGACCCGCATGTATGATTGATGGGCTAGGACGAGCAGTTTGGGCTTCATTATCGGCTCGTTTGTACGTGGTTAATCTTGGCGCCTTAAAAGCCCATCCCGAGCAGAATCCCCGTCCCAGAGCCTGGTTTCTCGGACCTGGCCCGGTAGCTTAAACTTGTCAGAAAAATTAAGGCCCATATGATTCAAATAAATTTTGTATTAGGATTTTGGTGGATTGGAACTTTCCTATGTTGGGCGTATGATTTGTAGGTTTGGATCATATATGATTTTTTTCCCTAAAAAATCATTTGTACTATATCCCATAGCAAATCTAGCATCCACTACAATCTTATTATAATTCCTTTGTTTTTCTTGTGGCATCAAACACTAGCAAATTCAAACTCCTGTTGTCTGGTAGGATTCAAATAAGCATGCCATTTCAATCCTGTATATTTCATGTTCCTACGTTTTGAAATTCCTTTGAAACAAATAGGCCTGATTTCTTCTCATGTGGTTCATTGTAGAAATCACCCGCGATTGTTTACCGGTTGTGCCATGCGAACTAATCAGAGCTCACTCTTGCGCCAGGTGGCTTTTCCCGTAAAAAAAACTAGAGCTCACTCTTGTTTACTTTTACCTGAACAACATAGTAGCACCCCATACTTCGACAGGGTAAAGCTTCACCCTTCTCACTAGCCCAACACGAAGCACGGTAAGCGCCTGTGAAACATTGCAGTGAAACCAGAAAAAATTCTCTCGCCCGACAGTACGTACACTCGATTAGATCTAGCAAGCTGCAACCAAGCCGTTTATCTAGATTGGCATCTCCGATGTAGATCCGTACTATGTTCCTCCCTCTTTGGAACTTCAACTTGACTACAAGGTATTCTGGTCTGCCCCTTTGCATCACATTACCTCCGATAGGGCAATGCAAGAACTAGCAGCCTTAATGGGGTTCCTAAACTCGATATCCTTGGATCCAGGGTCATGTGATAAGGAAGAATGGAGGATGGATATGACTCTCCCCTCCGCGGTCTGTAACCTGTATAATTTGCAGAACTGGGGTGGGATCAAGCAGATATACGATGATTGTTGTGGAATTGTGAGGCGCCAAATAAAGGGCAGATCTTCGCTTGGCTTAGTGTTTTCAAGCAACAAATTGAGGATGATGATACGTGTCCCTCTGGCTGTGGTATGCTGGAAACTGTCGCGCATATTGTTCTCGAATGTGAGCATACTAAAAGAATTATGAGGCGATTGGGTTTTCAGCAGGGGGAATTCGCCATGTGGAGGAGTTGTTTTAGGATACTCAGCTCAAACGTGATGCTGGTCGTGCCAAGGCTTGGGAATTCGTGATCATAGCTACCTTATGGGGAATTTGGTTATCTAGAAACTGAAAGGTCTTCGACAAGCTGGATATCCCAGATGAAAATGTGGCCATGTAGTATGTTGATCTGGTGAAACTTTGGTCTCACAGGGCTAGAAGAGATGAGCGAACAACTATTCAGAGTTGGATAAGCTTTTGGGGAGGATAGTTTTGCCTACTTTTTAGTTTTTCTTCGCCCTAGTGACTATGTTACCCCTTTGTAAGTTTCCTTTTTTTCTGCATCTGCGGTTTTGTAAGAACTCTTAGCTCTCTAAGCTCTGTTTGGTTTTATAAAATTCAGGTAGGGGCCTCCCTCCCGATTGTTTAAAAAAAAACAAGGTGTTCGGTTTAGTTTTCGTTGACGGAACATGTACTATGTTTCTTAGGACATGGACACTCTTTAAACGGAAGGCTCGAAGAGACCGACCATTGTTCTCTTCCCAGGGATGACAAAGTGTACAAATCGATGTTCCACTAGTTGTTAACTTTTGTCATTTTCAAGTAAGGGTGCATAATGCTATCAGGATATTCCTATCTCATAGTAAAAGTGACCAAGCATTTCTTGCTTCAGGATGGGAATGGGCCGGTCGACCCACCGGGTCACTGATCCAGCCCAAAAAATCAAGGCCATTGGGCCAGTTGGGTCGGCCTCATAATCTAATCGGGCTAGTGGGTCCAAGGCCGGGGCCGGGTCGGCCCATTCCCATCTTGATTCTTGCTTGTGCACTTCAAGAGTTCAAGTTGCACTGCGATACATTGATTACATTATTGGCTCGGTGATTCCTATCCTACATGACATCATACTGAACCTATATCGTTGTTAAATCCTTAGACACCAACCGACGTAACCATGGTCCATCCGTCCATGGACTAAATGCGACTGAATCTACTCTGATCCATGACTAGGCTTTGGTCAAAGCTTTTTATATATGCTTAGGCTTCAGTTTCCTATTGACAAACTCGTGCAGTGCAGGTGCTAACCAGCTTGGTCAGCCTAAACAGAGCAGTCATCCACTAGCAGGTAGTAAAACGACTTACTAGTTTGCGTGTCAATAACAAAAAGAACGGCGTATTAGGACTTGATCAGCGTAGAAGACAACAAGAAGAGTTACTACGCACGCGGTGGCACTATCATTTTCTTGTTGTTCTCTTCTACTCAACGGAGAAAGATACAACCTAGGACCAGTTAGCACCATGTACGTTCAAGTACAACGGTTCAGGTATACTAGAAAACAGCAAGTACGGACAGGTACAGCTGCGCGTAATGGCGTACTTTATACTGGCAAGGCTGCATTGTGCTATCTTGTTTTTGAACGTAGTGGTTTTCATTCACCGTGGACTCTTCCTCACCACAGGAGGAAGAAAAACGGGAGAGAGAAGGCGTCAAGCTAGTCGTAGTCGTACAGTCGTACTGTACGTACTAGTACATGCTTCCTGGCTCTCTGTTGATATTAATTCAGGTTTCGTGGCCGTGTTCATCGTCTGTTCAGGTTTTTTCTGAAGAAAAACCCAATTCTGCAGTGAGAACGCAAATATACTCTTTTGTTAGGGTTCGCCGCCTCTGGGCCCCATGGAGATGAACGCCGTCGACAAAGTCAGGAGAAGGGAGAAACGAAAAGGAGAGGATGTGACCGTTTCTGGAACGCCAGTCACAGCTTTGCCCAAAGCCGGAAAGATTACGCGAATCCCCATCTCGGCTTGCGTGGTGAAGTGCATCTCCGCTCCAGCGGCGACGGCGATTGAAGCTGAACGCGTGAGGCGTCAATTCTTTGCCCAACGAAGCGGGCAGGAGGGATGGAGAGCAAATGGAACCATCCGTAAGATGGACAGCAGCGCCAGAGAATCCATCGCCATCGCCGTGGAATTCCACTTGGCAATAAAGATGCTCGCCTAGCTCGGCCGGTGAGGTCCCTGTCGCCGGCAGCACGCGAAGATCTCGCTAGGCCTGCTGCCGTGGCCATGGAGATGCAGAGGCCAGAGGCGCAAGTAGTGCTGATTCAGAACAGCAACGGGCGCGGCGTGAGGAAGACGAAGATGCACGGGAGTGACGACGTGGTGCTGGCTTGTTTGCTGCTTTCCGATCACGCCGGCCGAGCTGCCTTGCCCGGGGCGAACGGGGGCGAACCGGCATGGCATGCAAAAGTGGCATGGCCAAAGCAGCATGCTCCAACGGCCGAATCATGCGTGCGTGCGTGAGCATGGTAGTACGGATGAGGGCGTACGGTTCGTACAGTGGCGGTTGTACTGTTCCCGGCATCCGAGGATAGGAGTAACTGAGCGGCACGGTTCCCCAGTCAGAGATGGATATGCATGGATTGAATGGAGTTGTTTACTGCTCGTCAGAAATTTCTAAAGAAATAGTACTGTATCAGACGACGACGAGGAACCAGAAAGTCCACTAGAGTTGATGGTCCTGCTTCATACTCGTCCTCTGTGTTCATGCCACGCGATCTTGATTCGCGGTGATATCTAGTGTGAATTTTACGCTACATGGTGAGTACAGTACAGTACTCCACCTCGATTCATCTGAAAAGACAAGAATTTTATGGACCCAATTCGTTCGTCCCACTCCGTCGAGGAGATCATCAAATTCTTGAATCGAAAAAACGCCCAAGAACTAGCTAGAGATTCAGAGAACGCCATCCACGCCGAAGAACTAGCTAAATGGAAAAGAATCGATCGAACAAAAATCAGCCCCTTTCTGATGGAAACACATATGTACACCATGTCACCACCATTCGTCTCCACCACACGGCAGCGGAGACGATCTCATATCAGGGCCGGCTCTCCTACTACGGATCCGACGCTACCACTTGGCGCTGCCGAACCGCTTCTTCCCGGCGGCAGCGATGGCGGCGGCGCGCTCGAACCTGGCGACGGGACAGGGGATGGTGATGCCGCCGGGGTGGTGGAAGCCGAACGCCTCCTCGGCCTCGCGCAGCAGCTCCCCGAACATGGGGTGGTTGAAGTACACCACCGGCACCACGTACCTCAGCGGCTCCCCTGGCCCGCCGCCGCCCACGTACACCGCCACCTGCCCCTTGGGCGTCTTCGTCGCCACCTCGGCGCCGGCGTCGAGCAGGCGCTGCCGCCGCCCGAGGCTGAGGAGCCGCGCCAGCGACTGCCCCCACCGCAGCACCGGCGCGAGGTCCTTCTTGGCGGCCCGGTCCGAGGTGGCGTCGGTCGTCTGGAGGAGGCGGAGGTAGCCTCCTCCGCGGCGCTGGCGATGGCGCCGGCCGTAGAGCGCCCACCGCCAGGCGCTCAGCAGCTTCCGGCCGAGCCGGAACCCTCCGCGCGACCGCCGTGTTTTTAGCATCACGCGAGAGAATTCAAGAACTCGCAGAAATCCTGATGGTTGCTCACTTCCTAGGAGTCAGTTAATGGCTGGACGCGAAACGGAAGGATGAGCCGCGGTGAGGTCGGGGAAAGGAGTGTGGTTCGTTTTGGAGGTTGACTCTTTTATAGGGCGTGCGCCGTGCGAGGCGAGTGAGCTGTTGCGCGGTTTTGAGTAAAAAATCTGACGCTGCTTCGAAAGGCTCTTGTCTCCGTTTGGCTCTGGGCTCTTGGCCACTGCCTAGATTCGTTTCGCTTGGGATTTACGGGGATTTTGGTGGCGAGGCGGCGTTTGTTCTGTACTGGGGGCATATCGGAGGGACGGCCGTTGGTCCGCCATTTCTTCGGCTGGAGACAGAGGTCACCGCGCCCGTTCGGCTAGGATGATATCGGCCACAATTTCGAGATAGGGCACACACGTACTTTACGGAAGGATTTTGTACGAACTACTGTATATATGTATTCTCATCTCATTATGTACGAAACGTCAAAGTGGACCACAGCTAGCCCGATCGACCTGTCGACATAGCTACATTGTTCTTCTTCGAGCTGACTTAACAGGCTTGCCCTGCCTTTTTGGCACCATATATATGGGAGATTCCTGGTCCCAGTTAATTCCATCTCATATGAAACTGTGAAGTTGATGTCCATCGGATCAGACCAAAAGTATTTACGCCTCTCCGAATAAGGGCATCTCCAACGAGATCCCGCATTTGTCCCGAACATGTCCGTTTTTGTCTGCCCCGACAGTGGACACGACCCAACGAGACATCCCAAATCGACTAGTGGGCGCGGACACGTCCGGCAGGCCCCATTTCTAGCCCAAAATTGTGCTGGCAATTCACACGCGGAGGCTCTCCCACGTCCACTCGTGTCCGGAAGGGCCCACGCGCTAACGACCTAGCGCCTCCTCGCCTAGCTCGCGAGACTATGCGACGTCTGGCCTTCCTCCCGCAGGATATGAGGGAGGACCCCGCCTACGCCTACAACTCCCCACTCTAGGACCTGGGGTTCATGCAGAGCACGACGAGCGTACGTCGCCACATGTATTTCGTGTTCGTGCCGTCGCGGTTAGCGGAACCCAAGCCCGACAAGGAGTTGTACGTTGCCTTCGTAAGGAGGAGGTGATGGACGAGGCAGATTGGTCCGGCAATCGCGAATCAGTGGCGGCGGTGCTCGCGCCTGCGTTCGAGCCAGACAAGGTCCAGAACGCCACCGAAGAGACCGAGCTCACGGAGCTTGGGATGTGTCCCGGGTGCTCCACGAGTCGGCCATGGCGTCCAATGGCCCGCCCGCTCCGCCTGCTCCACATATGTTGTGGTCACCGTGAGGCTCTATAGGCCTCGGCCCCGGCTCCGCTACCTATGCCTCCTCCAGCTCCCCGCTAGAAACGGACATGGAACTCTGACCTGTTCGTGTCCACCCTAAACGGATCAAAACGTGTCCGGTTTGGGGTACACATGTGGTCAGCCCCACAACTTGCGCTGAAGCTAGCAGTGGTGGTACAGACCCGACATATAAGGTTAGTAATATTCCTTGATTGGAAATTTGTTCTATACGAGTTTAAATACTCGAGTTCAGACCAAACCTGAAGTACTGCCAGAAACGTATCCAACATCCCGTGTGTCTGAACTTTTTAAACACCGGGACGCACCTCGGACAGCAACGCAAGCCGTGGATCTTGTCCAACCTGGGCGAGGTGAATTTTCTTCTTTTGACCGCAACCAAACCTGGGCGAGGTGAATTTTCTTCTTTTGACCGCAACCAACCTGGGCTATCGAGGCGAGTAAATAATGCGCCGACTAGACAATCTCCGGTGCCCACAAAGCACGCACGGCTTCGTCGAAGGCCGTTGGAGTAAAAGGCTTCTAGCTAGTGATTTGCTGATGGATGTATAAAAAAATGTGTTAATCTGCTGATGCAGATTGTCTGCTACTGCTTCTCTTTAAGCTAGTGCTCCGTACAGCGCTTCGGCGCCACTATAATTCGTGTGGTTGATCATCCGTTGTCGACGGATTGCCTCCGCTGTCCGAGGCACGCGTCTGGGCGCTTTCCGGTGTTTCGGCGACATAGCCTAGTGAACACGCATGCCGAAAGTGCGTCTCAGAGATGAACTGAAACGTCTCTCTGTGTGGAGCTGTTCTTGTTCGATTGGGCGGTTCTGCGAGATGACGGAGGAGGTGATGTTTCGTTTCGTTCAGGACGATGTATACAAGACTTTGCATTAACTGTAGAGAAATGAGATGCTTCATGTCTACCAGGGCCGGGCGAGCAATATCCGGGGCCCTGTGCCAAAGTTGGAAAAGAGGCCCTACTTACTCTTTGTCAAAACCCGGAACGGTCGTTGTATGGTAATCGGTCATAGCAAGCACGGAAAAAGTCAGGAAGTAACAGAAGACGAACCGGCGTCTAGCTGATCGCAAGTGTGGAAAAAGTCACGAAGCAACATAACACGAACCGGTGTCTAGCATCCTACACTCGATGCTTCTCGTCAGCTTTGTTGCGAGCCTGATCGATCGACGGCTTGGGCTCACTCCGTTATGTACTTGTACGACCTACATACTTCATGTTTAGACCGGTTTTACAGTTTTCCGAACCCATCAGTAACCGTTAATTCGGTGTCCCTCCGAGAATTATAGCAACCGTATGAAAAAAGATAAATTTTAATCTAAAGGGCTTAATAGTAGCTCAACCGTTAAGTTCGTTTCTCTCTGAGAAATATAGTTACTGTAAAATTTAAAAAAACCTAATAGTAGCTCAGGCAATGTATATGGTTGTTTTCTGTTAGTCGGCAACACATTTTCTTCTTGACAAGGATATAAATGGGACACTAAATGGCGTCATTAAAGCCCATTTACCTGCGCGGGTCCATTTCAAACAATGGAAAAATAAAAATGAGGTGGAGGAGGAATCGAAGCAATAGTCTGCGGGTCGATTTAAAAGAACGGAGAAAGTAAGGTGGACGAGCCCGTTCAAAAAAAAAAAAAAAAGTATGGTGGACTAGGACTCGAAGCAATGAGTTGTTGGAAAGAACAAATTGACCAGACCACTACGCTGTGACTCCTTTTGCATAGATAATTGGATTCAGAAGGGTTTTGTCTCGTTATATGAACTTATAAAACCAAATTTTGGGCCCCCAAAAATTTGGGGCCCTGTGCGGCCGGCACATTCCGCACCACTATGGGCCCGGGCCTGATGTCTACGTTTTAACGTAACGGAGGCTTGAAGATCACTGGAAAGCCGTGTTATCGCTCACGAGCTGTACACTGGACGGCTACGTTTTGTATCTGCGGAAATTCCCCGGAATTTTTGCGGGAATATACAGTACAGTATCTCCGCACAAACAGGACATGACAGTCTGCTCGATCTCTTTCGAAGCATTTTTCAGCCCTTTATTCGTGAGGCCCCGCCGACGTCGTGCTCGGCCTGCCTCCGCGAGCACAAGTTGCACTACGCTGATCGTTCAGCCTAGAGCTACGCGTCCCGGAAAGATTACACGGTGGACCACCGGAAATCCATCCAGATTCCAGGAGCACTGCATACAGCCAGGGAGGCGCGCTTTGAGCTCGCCCGGGCCGGGAGGTCGGTAGAAAGGGACGCACTGAGGGAGGTAACAACCGAGGCAGGACGCTAGCTAGCACGGCCTCTTCTCCCGGGCTGGCCGGCACTCCGTTTTAGCAAGTTGGAGCCGTCTCCTCATCGCCGCGCGTGAGTGCGAGAGATCATCATTGAAGATCAAATCCTCGGACCATACCCAGCAGCCGTAGCCACGACGGCGCCATGGAAGAACGCCTTGCCGTGTGTCCAACGGACACTCCTTGGACATGCGCGCCAGTGGCGGACCTAGGATTTTAGTAAAGGGTATGCCGCTTCAAAAATTTTGGCGTCGGTAAAAATAAATTACAATCCTTTAGTTATTCTGGCTTGCTTCTGAGTCTGCTCTTCCGCCACATTTTCAACTGGAGGACAATTTGAATTAGCGGATTTTCCGGCATTTTTGTTTTGGGCCGTCTTCTACTTAATTGTCTTGGTTTTCTTTTGTTTTAGGCAAAATTTAGAAAATTTGGGATTTCTCGATCGACTAAAAGCATAGGTGTCTGGATTTAGTTGGAAAGCAATCGTGTGGGTATCATAGTGGCAACTCTATGTTGACGATTTTTTTGTACAAAATGTATTCACAATATACATGAGGTATATATATCCACGTTAAAACGTATGCCGGTATGCGTACTTGCTGCAAGTTAGTACTCCTAATTTATGGGCTAATAGCTGGTTAATTAATTAGTATTAGCTATGTTAAGTAATTAACTAGCCCTACTACCGAAACTTCCTACAGGTAACATATTCTTGCATTCGCCCGTAAGTTGGTTACATACAACACCTGCACAAGGCCAGCACTACATGGGCCGTGAGGGATTTAATCGATGCACATGCCCCTGCCTGTCTAAGCTGCGTTGTTTGCGAATTGCGATCAAGTGAAACAAAGCAGGAATTCCCGGGTATGCCACGGCATACCTGGCATAACCCTTGGGTCCGGACAGGTCGACAAGATGGGGCGCGATTGGCTCCCGACCGTCGCCGGTCGATCTTGCTTACCTGTCTGGTTAGTGTTAGGAAACTCCTAGGATGCCAAGTTACAACAACAAAGCACCTGGCGCACGTGGGAGTGTGCTCGACCTGCACGCCTGGACGCACCAACTTTTGTTTGCACTACAAACATAGCCCGGCTGCGCGACGCAGAATTTGTCTGGTTTCTGTCTATTCCGCGGAGGTCAGGCCGTCGTTCACACTTCGTTTGTCTAAGCTATGTGCGAGTGTTCTCCGTTAGATCTGTCTCGTCATTTGAAATATCAATTTGTCCCGATCGAGCTACGACCATGCTAATTAATTTCTGGAGTTGGACACATAGCTACAATACCCTCACTCCCGATACCGGTTGGGGTGCTGAACTCCCATGCCAAAAGCAAGCCGGCCGTTTTTATGAGCCGGCGCATGCAAAGCCACCAGAGGGTAATGTAAAGATTAACTTGTGTAGACCGAAACACTTTGGGAGAGGCCTCGGAATTTTTAACACCATAAAGTTCGCAAGGGTGTTTAGGCTGCAGTGTCCTTGGTTTGAAGAGACGGCTCCACATAAGCTTGGGTGGGGCTTGGAAACCCTTGCGATGCCGATGACATGGATCTCTTCTATGCTGCCACCACCATTACAATGGGTGACGGTATGAAGGTCTGACTTTTGGTACTCACCTTGGTTCCTATGGAACATGTCCAAATATTTTCGCTATCTGTAAAAGAAAGAACCGGACCGTGAAAAAAAAAATCTAAGCAACAATGCTTGGCTTGACCCGATTGACATCTCTACCGGACTCTCCACGGATCACATCTCCCAATTTTACAACCTTTGGCCGAAAGGTCAACTAAATAATCTTGACTCCGACACGACGGATTCCATTCTTTCGAAGTAAACAGGCCAATGTGAAATACTCTTCCTCCTCAGCTTAAAAGATGCAATTTTAGGGCTCCTTTTTTTTTATCTCACACGGGCACCAGGGTTTGGAAGTCTTGGCTCTGTTAGAGATATGCCTAGAGATAATAATATTTAGTATTATTTTATCTCCAAGTTTATTATTAATAGTATATATCTTTATACTACAACTGCATTGGGTACTTGAATAGCGAATACAAAGTATTCAAGAGGAAAACCTCCAATGCACGTGTAGAGATATGAACAAGGAAAATCGTTCCTAGTCTTGTCTCTAAGACTAGCATATCTTGTGATCTGATGATCATGTTTTCCTGATCATGGACTTTGTATAAGTCATATAACTATAGGAGTTTATTATCGGAATGATAATAGTATTGAACCGACCCACCCTATGATCTTGCTATGAGATAAATCAGACAGAGTTTTCATTAGTTAGTTCATATACCTTGAGAACAGCTAGTGACCGCTTGTTCACACTCACGCTTTGATTGTCATCTAACGTCCGGCCGTAACTGGGGACCATAACGATGGCTATTGGGTTTGAACTAGAATAAGTAATGGAATGGAGATTGTTCAAGAAGGGTACTTTCTCCTCCAGGCGATGGAGAGATACATCCTCTAGTCCATCTCAAGCATAATCATGTCTCCCCAATCGTCTGGCCAGACACAATGTGATTTATCACAAGACATTGATAATACGGAATGAGAAAAGAGAATGATATTGGTACGAGTTTCATATGTGTTATGATCAAAGGGTTTTGATCACACTAGAGCACATTGTCTCACACTCTAGGTATCATTGGTATCGTGTACGTAAGAGGATTAGCGTAATGAGAAACATAAAGAGGTTCTGTCATTCACTCGGTAATATGTAGGAGCCAGTACACACGTCTAGGTCCCAATGCTGGTTATTGTCTGGTAAGCTCCCGAACATGTCTATGTGTTAGCGAACCTTTCGGGTCACACACTTAAGCTGCGAGTCAATGTTTTATTGAGAATAAAGATGTAGTATTACTGGTCATGAGATAGTGTCGAAGTAGCTCCGATGTCCCCAGAACTTATTCTAGTGAAGATATAGAGAAAGAGAAGGCAGCCATTTCATGTCTCAGAATAATAGGAAGTGTTTCTATTATTGTCGGATTTATTCCGAAGGTTTATATGGTGAAGATATTTATCCGGAGTATTTTGTTTAGCGGACATTGGGTGTCCCGGATCATGTAAAAGTGTTTTATATGATAAGTAATTAATTATGTAAATATTCTGTAAATATTCACAAGGAGAATTAATTAAACAAAATAAACAATTAATTTATTAATATTTTAATAAATTATTTAAATAATTTGGAAAAATATTAAATAAAAGATTTTATTTGGAGCCCACCAAAAGGGGGCTGCCGAGTGGGCCCGTGGGCCCACAAGGCAGCCGCACCCCACATGTTGGAGCGGGTGGCCGAAACCGACCGGGGGGGGGGGGGGGGGGGGAGACCCCCATGGCCGAAACCCTAATGGGCCATGCGGCCCATGGGGGAAGGCGACGGTGGCGGAGGCCGGGCGGGCCACCGACGGCGGCGGGCTCCACCCGAGGCGGTGCGGCGGCGGCCCCACCTAGGGTCGGTGCGGCCCTACCCGGTTCGGTGCACAAGGAAGGAAGGAAGGAGGGGGAAGGTGAGTTGGAGTTGGACTCCAACTCCCCCTCCCAATCCGAATTGGGCTGGGGAACTTTCCCCTTGCCCAAGTTCCCCTCCCCTTTGGCCACCTATATAAACACCCCCAACCCCATGGGTTGAGAAAAGATAATCCAATCTAAGTTCGCACAAGTTCGTCTCTCTTGATATTGTGCAATTAGAGGATGCTCTAATTAGACGGCGCTCTAATTAGACATTGCTCTAATCTCTCTCTCTCTAGTAGATCTTATGTGTTGATAATTAGATCTCTCTAATCTCATATTGATCTAATCAACTTTGATTAGATCAACCACTAAAACTACATCGCAAAGCAGTCTCTCTTCGTTGGTTGTAAGTAGCTCTGGACGGTGAAGCGCTGACGGATTGGCGCGGTGTACGTGTCGATACTGTTAGAGCGGGGCTACGCGAGTAGTCCCTCGATGACAAGAATCGAAAGGCAATCTCACCTCCTGGTGTAGACGTGAGATTCTTCATCAGGCTTCACCGACATCTATTTCGACTAAACAAGATCTTCCGCAACGGTTGTAGTAAGTTTTCTGGATCTAGCATTATGGGGTGTTGCATATCTTCATAGTATAGATCTTGATATGTTGCGTATTTGGTAAACGAAAATTTTAAGTTTCGTTCCGCAACCCAACAGGCTCCCCCCAAAATGTAATTTGTTCGCTTGGCTCATCACTCGAAATAGAGTGTGTACGGCGGATAGCCGTCGAGGATGGCCGAGTTGTTGTCTTTGCAACCTATATAAGCAAGTTTGATGGCCAAATGAGAGAAGCTGGTGAGCTACCCGCCTATTAATGAATAAAAAATGCAAAAAAAATTGCCATGACAAAAGTTGAGATGTATTGCAAAGAATTAGAGAATTAGGCTACGGTGGTAACAGTAGGTCATTTTGCAAATTGTTGTCTAAAGTGTGACACCCAGGTGTACTATTATTTCTCTTAGTGGAATTTCTTCTTTGCAAATCATTTATATTTTACCAATGGTTCTTTACTTATTTTGTATTTTTTACTCTCAAAATAACTTTATTTTATTTGTACAAGTGGTAGACCGGTAGTTAGGCTTGGTATAGAAAGTCATTGGCGCCAAGAATTTCGACCGAGCATCACGCAAGTAGAGAAATCATTATTTACCGAAGGAACAAATTTTAGTTCTTTTCCCATCATCATTAGTTCTCATAATAAAGAAGACATATCATGCATTAAAAGAAGATAGATCGCCATGGGTTCAGCGTGTCAGTCTTTTCAAGTTGTTCGTAGCTAACATAGAACAATATTAGCCTTAGTTGAAGTCGATCAAGGATTCGTGCATAAATGAGGGGTCATTATTGCTTTACTAGCCTTTTGTTAGCCATTGTATTTAGCCACATTTGACCTAATTCTATGCAAAAGCATTTGTTGGTTATCGTGAAATCGTCAGGTGTTTCATTTGATATCTGGTTAATTAGCCTTCCTCCACGAAGACAACATTTTGAAGTTACTGTATTGTAGATTCTAGAAGCTTAGTTGCTTATGATTCAGTTCACTAATTTGTCCATGTTAAGAAGTATCCAATATAAATCTATATGTAGCAACGCATGGGCATATTTGCTATACACTAAAAAGGCTATATAACAAAGAAAAATGAGAGATTAGCTCTATTGGAGTTTTGGGAGGAGGCGTTTAGGGTGTCGTAACTTCTTCGTCGCAGAATCATCCCATGCCTCCTAGTGATAGTGTACCGCGTCGACTTCTGGATCAGTCATCTCCTTGCATATGACGGCGCCACCCACAAGATGCCACTCCGGCCACCCCGCCTCATCCAAGAAATAGAGTTCCGCGACGCCGAAAGACTCACCACGCGGTGGCCGAGCTCGAGATCGTGCCGCTCGTTGCAGCGACGAAAATCCCCGTGTTCATGCATGTACGAATACATCTGAAAAATGACGTATCAGTCATATTAACATATCAGATAGGGGATACATGCATTTGTGGAATCATGTAGACATCATAAAAACAACTTGGTCCAAAGTTTTGGGGAAGGGGGTCAGGTGCCCCCCCCCTCAGCAGCTTGCATTAAGCTAAGCCACTAGAGTTTAATAATATTTAAAGAAGCATATATCGGGGTGGAAGAGTGGGGGAGGGGAGATGTATGGGAAGGAAAAAGGACCCACCCGTCAGACACAACCAATCAGCTGATGCGCTCAGCATCGACCCGTCTTGCTAGCCAGGCGTACAGGTTTATATAATTTTCCAAAGATATTCAGAAAGAGGATCATCTTGTGCCCAAATGTGACCTGGTTGGGTTGCTTCGTATCGAAGTTGCGGCGACGGAAGAAAAGTATATTATTTGATTGGATATTATATATAGACACACCCTATTGAGCACCTAGGGTGTAGAAAAAATTATTCTGCACCCACGTTTTTTATATCGTTACATCAAAAACATTATGTTTACGTATACAAATTTTCTATATTACAGAGGAAAAGATGAGTGTGTCTGTAAGCAAAAGAGGAATGTGTCATGTGAAGGTTACGGTCAGCTAATGTCTGTAAGGAAGATGGGAATTCGTCAGCGAAGGCCCAAGTGTCGCTTGTGTTGGATGGGATGATTATGCGTTTGAATAGCGCGTTTTTTCTCTCCCGTTGCAACGCACAAAGATAATTACTAGCAGTACAAAATATTCTAAGCGATCAGTTAAGCATCTGCTCTTGAAGCAGCCAATTAGCCATGATCAAGAAAGAATGTAGGTGTCTAGGCCTACTGCACCAAAAGGAGTACGTCATTGTTGAATGACGTACAAAGAGAGGGCTTTGACTTAATCACCACTAATATAAAAAGACACAGAGTGTCAGATCCCAGCAATCTGGACCGTCGAGAGGTCATAATCTAACGTTCCAGAGCGTCCCAATGATGTATGTTGTGCGCGTCAAAACAAAACACGCGAAATAACCGGCGCACCCGCAGGTCCAAAAAAAAAAACAGTCGCGATCCCCAAATTCCTCCCGCACGGCCGCACCCCATTCAGGCCCGCCGCCGCGCCGACCGAGATCCTTGCCCTGTCGCCGATGTCGTGGCCTCTCCGCAGCCCAGGCGTACATCAGCCGTCACGCCGATTTCCTCTCCCTGCTGTAACGCCGTCGTCATGTGCTCAACGCCGCAGTCTGGTAGGACCGCCGCCATCACGCCGACTTATTGTCCCCGTAGTTGCACGGCTTGCGGCGCCCCGTCCTCCATGCAATTCTGTGGCAACTGTATCTCAAGGTCAACCCTGCGTCTTTTCTTGATTATCGAACAATTGTCCTTCCCCTCCGAAATCCTTTTGTGAGTTTGTGTATTGCATCCCTGTGCTGTGCACTTGATTGTTCTAATGTGTCTTGTTCATTTCTTACTTACAGTTACGCTGTGGTGATTTAGAGCTATTTGGAAGAGATCATGGATATGCTAGAGAGCATTCTGATGCTGCCAGAGACGCCTTTCTGGCTGAACCTGCTTTGGGTGCATGATATATCAAAAGACAAGAACAAAATGAAGGATTCTCGGAGACCTAAGGATCTCAAGGTTGTTATGCATTTGAGTATGATCATGTTGTCTATTCTTCACCATAATTGAATTATTTTCTCACGTATTAATTTCTAGGATTTGAGTTGGAGTGAACAATATACTGTTCTCCAGGACAGTGTAGATGAGGAAACTATCCCATGATAAGTAATGCTTCTACTCTCCACATTCTGATGGCTAGACATCCTTCACTTGCCAAAGGACAAGTTTCAAGGGACACCAGATACATTTACTCGAGTTACTTTTTTCTTAACTAACTGCAATGCACTGTACTTGCTCTTTAGTCCAGTGAAATGCTTGAAGTGTTGTTTTCTTTTGCTTTGCATATTTTTGGTTACTCAGCAGTGGCAGATTAAAACCATTTTGATATTTGAGTATATAGCAAGTTTTTTGCATAATTTAAATGTGAAGGGTTAGTTGCAGACTGAATTACTAGGTGGTTATGAGTTATGACCAGTACAAGCATCATATTTGTGCAATTGTTTTTTGGTCTTCATTTCCCTTTCTCGCTACTGAATCCACAAGCTTATTGCTACAATAAACAAACAAGATTAGTCATATCTTTCTCATTTTTTACATTTAAACAAGTATAGTTTATTTTAAGTTTAGTTTTTGCTAGCTGCGCTGAAGCTACTGCTTTGTCTACTTCTCACACGACAAGGTTTAGCTTGGCTGGTTGTTCTCCTGAACAGTAAGTTCCGCGTAAGCGGTGGCGCTATGCTGCTATCACCTGCTGTGCTTCATGGCGAGGGTTGGGGAGAGTAGCTTCCTGCTAGAGATTATGTAGATCCTACCACTACATAATTATGGTGAGAATTGCATTGTTTCATGACTTGTATCCTTCGTAAATATTAATGTTGTTGCATTATATGATGAAAAATAGAATAGAACGGTAATCTTTAACTGATGCACTGAATTTTGGTTACTGATTCTTGAGGTCGTTTTTTTTTGTCCAGCTCCGCCATCGACCTCCTCCACCAGCCAGACGCCATCCCCTCCCTCCTATTGGTTCGGCATAATCCGTGATTAAGCGATTCCCAACACCAGACAGTGGGGCCTACCCAAAGAAAATGGTCTGCCCCAACTCAATTTTTAGGTAGGAAAGAAAGTGGTATAATTCCATCTTTTTTTTGGTGTGCACTGTGTGTAGGCTTCTAAATTTTCTTTGTAGTTGTTATGCATAATATCTTTTATAAATGTATATTTTCATTGATATATGATTATTATGTATTGTGATCTGCCATAGTCCGTAACTACAGACAAACTCATGAGATTTTTTTTCTTCTGATGTTCAGGCATGTACACAATACAAACGTTATTTCATTGTATGCTACATTGGTTGGTAATCGGATCGGAGAGCAATTGTCTTCTGTTTGGACAAATATGAGTAAGTGAAAGCAAAGTGCCAATCTATTCTTGTTGTTTTATTGTGCATCTTTGCTTTTGATACCTCTGATTTTTCTCCGACTTTCTGAAAATATATATAGTTATTTGTAGGTTAAATTTAACTAATAGAATATGTATATCATCTCATACACTAATATGTTCTTTGATTCTTAGCTACGACTTTCATTTGACAATCATCCTTAGTTCTACCTAAAGTTGTCAATGTTGCTTACAAATGATATTAGAAGTGACTGAATAAATCTAATTAGTGGAGTTTCAGGGTATTCACCATTCTTATATAAGATTGTCACGCAACTTCATTGGAGGACTAAGTCCAGCATAATGGGGCAGCCTACAAGTTCTTGTTCTATGTATATCTTGCATGCACATTGAGGGCTGAAACAAAGGAAGTTTGTCATTCCTGGTCTTTGACATCGCCAACTTCAACGTGTTTCTCAATGGCTCTCGGCAGCAGCAGCTCTCTGGGGCAGAGGTTCAGGCGAGTTGATGAAGCTTCATGGTGATAGGCACAAAGACCTCTAAAGAACCATACGTTGTAAAGCCTATGGCTACATAATTAGTAAGTGGTGTGGCGTGACTTGTATATGATTAATGATGTTCTTGCATTATATGAAAAAATTAGAACAATTATCTTGAATTTTATGAAAACAGTGGAATATGGGTGATTGCCCTATTGATCTAACAAATAATACTTTCCAAACTTTTCCAAAGTTGTTGAAAATTAATGGGCCAGCTCATATTATCAGGTAACATTGTGACCCGAATTTTTATATTGTCATCCAATTTAGGCATTGTAAGAACGTGCATGTGCACGTGCTCGATTACTAGTACGTCCAAACTACTCTCTCCATATAATTCCCGCACGGAACCGTACAGTTCTCCATCCATCGCTACAGATATTTAAATGCATTGTTCCAATCTTGTTGAACGACACGTGTGTACTGTATGTGAACTTGGAAGCTATTCGGACATTGAATCGTTCTTGAGCACTGTAGTGCACGATTCCAAGTTCACATACGTTGAACATAACCTTTGAGTAATTTGATTAGAAAAGCGCATTACAGCGCGTAATGTTCAACGTCCAGACAAGCAAATTAATGTGCAGAAGTCTTTGCTTTGCTTGCCAACTACTGCTGGGAAGGATGGTGCTCCTTTTCTTATTTCTTGGGACAAAAATGTAACGCAAAGGTTGAAACATGTCATAGCTGAATTGGATGTTTTTGCAGTAAAGTAGAATTAAGAAACCCTAAAAAAAACTTTGCAATTCGCATTAGTAAGGACTGAATACCTCTAGTTGATTTTTTTCACGCAGCACTACTATAGCCTGTTCTGTCTGGAACTGTGGACTGAACAGATACCACAACGAATTCTCGCTCGTCAGAAATTGCATTAGATACAGCATCACAAGTTAAATCGTTATCCCACAGTGCGTCAGCATCATGGGGTACCAGTGCACCGTGGTTTTCAAGTTGAATAGGTCGACGATAAGGCAAGGGGCGAGCGCCACGCATTGCAACAGTGGACAATGCCATCGGATTACGTCGAGCCGTACAGTTAGCCGTACCCTCCTCATGTCGATGCAAAGGGCCGACTTTGAATGGTCTATTGCCATTATTTTAGGTGTGAATAACGGAAAATGGCGGCTAGTTATAAACGTCAAAGACCCGGACGAGCAGAGCAACTAGCAATCGGTCATTGCTCAACCTGCTTAGGTCAATGGTGGCGACCTAGCCATTAGGATGACTCCAACGGGCCGATGTAAACGGACGCGCGTTTGGTCCGCGTTTTATCCGTTTGCGTCGGCAAACGGACAGGACTATTTCGCCCATATTTGTCGTGGGTGGCAGTGCGTCCAACGGCCCGACGCATCGCAAACGGATACATTTTTTTTTAGTTAACATGCCACATATGGGCCCTTTTCTCTCATATTTAGGGGGGGCCACAAACGGCCAATTTACATATATATTATTAAAACAAAAATAGATAAAACTAAATATTTTGCCCTTCGCGGGTTTCTAATTGTCGTCTGAGAGGACGAAGTACTCCGGCGCCTGCCAGAGGTGCGTTGGTGGGACGACGGCCGGCGGCGTGGGCGGCTGCTCCTGCTCCTGCTCCGGAAGGGGTGGTGGACCTCCCAGCTGCCGCCATTCCAGATCCAGCGGTGCCCGAGCAGGCCGGCTGGAAGGGGCGGCGCCGGTGGCAGGTCCACGGCCATGCCTTGCCACCATTTCGGTGGCTCCATGACCGCGGCTTGCTGCGCCTGCAGAGCCTCCTCCTGCTCCCTGGCGACGTCCTGGAGGACCTTGGCCCAGCGCTTGGCCTCGTCGTCGGCCATGGACTTCCTCGAGGCCTCCTTTGCGGCCTCGAGCGCGGCATCGTCGTCGTCCATGTCCACCTCCATCTTCACGTCTGGTGGAGGAGGCGTTGGCACTGGTGGTGCGTCCCGCCGCAGTGTTTGCGGCGGTGACCAACGGCCACTGGGCGGCGTCGGAACCCGCGTGTATAGGGCCTACCACCGCAGGCTGTGCTCGTCGCTGAACCACGTGACCCAGTTGTGGGACGTGGCCGCGAAGGCGGGGTCATTGCGAAGGGAAGCCGGGAGGCGCGCGCGGCGGCGCTCAATCTCCAGATTCCGCGCGCGACGGCTCGTCGGGAACGGCGGCACCGGGATTCGCTGCGGGTTGAGGTGCCAGTTGTCGGGCAACTTGACATCTGGCCATGGCAGCGGGATTGCGTGGTTCCAGTACCACCAGCAGTCCTCCACGCGCACATAGACGCGGTCGCGCCGCGCAATCTCGGCGCCGGTGGCGTGAGATTGAAGACCGCGGGGAGCGGCGCCGGGGAAGAAGGTGGGGAAGGAGATGGTGATGGCGTCGGAGTGCGGAGGCGGCGGCGGGGGCCAGAGGACGACCCCGCCTCGCGGTCGTTCTTCGCCTTGCCGAACCCCGGCCATCGGAGCGGCATCGTGGCGAGGGAGGGTTTGCTGGCTAGGGTTTGGTCGCCGGAGAGGGAGCGGCAGTGGGGCAGTGGAGTGGGTGAGGGCTGACCGTCCCTATCCCTGGCATTAAAAAGGACTGGGCCAGGGGAGGCTGACCGGCGGCGTGTCGCTGCCAGGTGGGCTCGGGGAGGACACCACGCGTGGCCGCGCAGACGCGTTTCCACTCTGCCGCGCGTCCGCGCCGACGCATCCGTGGCCCAAATTTGGGCCAGGAATGCGTCGGGGCGGACGCGTGGCGGACTGAAATCGGCCACGGTCCGCTTTTGCGTCGCCCCGTTGGGCCCTTGTTTTGGTCCAACATGACCCAAACGGACGCGCGCGGACTCGATGCGTCGCCCCGTTGGAGTCATCCTTAGATGAAACATGGAAGAAAGTTCAGATCCCGGTTAAAACATAGGAATTCACAAATTTATGGAGACATTAAAACGGTTGCAACATGGTAGCTTATGTGTTCAGGAGAAGTTAAACACACCATACTGACATGAACTAAAAGAGGAGCAGAGTATTCCAGTCACGCACAGGGATTACTAGAACTGTCCCCGTGCAGAAAATCAAGTTCATCGAGGACTTCAGTTCATCTCCCTTGTCGTTTGGGAAAGGAGGTCCTTTGCGACTGCGTAAGCATGCACTTCCACATCTCGGATGAGTCCTTCGCCACATAATATCCACGAACCGTTCAGATTTGTGATACTCCTGTCGATTAATTTTTTGGCCAAGTTAGACACAGTCGCGAGCATAAGACGATTCTCCGTATTGACTTTGGTGCTGCGCTCCAATTATCTAGGAGAGTGACTAGCAATCTACTAATTCGATTGACGTCACTTTGACGAAAACAACTCATCCTTATAGTACCTAGGCGTGATCTGAGCTATCCCCGCATGCTGCTAACAATTTTTTTTATGACACTACAAATTTTTGATTGAGAGAATTTTGAGACGAAAACATGGTACTACTAAAAAATTCTGCACAAAAGAAACAAGAGTTAGTTTTTAGGAGACACAAATTTTGTTTAGTGCGAGAAAACATTTTGGTTAAAAAATATCCGATTCATGTTTTCTTTGCCGGCCCATGTGGATGTGTCGTACACGCGCGCGCAGAAGGCGAATCCTATATGTCGCCCCTTAGCCACGCGAGAGACTTCCGTCGCTGAAGCGCAGCGCTGATGGGCCGGCGAATTTCGTCTTTTTTCATTTTGTTTCTTCTTTCTTTCGTTTTCAGTTTTTATTTCTGTTTTGCTTTTTCTTTTTGTTTTTGTTTTTCCTTTTCTTTTCTTTCTTTTCATTTTTCTTTCGAAAATGCTTAAATTTCAAAAAATCTAATTAAAAAATTGTTCATCTTTTTTCTTTTTGAAAAGGTTCAAATTCTAAAATTGTTCAAATAATGTTTTGTTCTGAGTTAAAATTGTTCAATATTTTCCTTTTTGAAAATGTTCAAATTCGAGAATCGTTCAAATCAAAAATTGTTCATTTTTCAAAAAAAGTCAAATTATAAATTTGTTGAAATTCAAAAATTGGTCATACTTTTTGAATTTTTTTTTGAAAATTGTTCATATTCAAAATTTGTTCAACTTCGAAAATTGTTCAAGTAATTATTTTTTCTGATTTAAAAATTGTTCATCATTTTTATTTTTTAAAATGTTCAAATGCGAAAATTGTTCAAATCAAAAATTTGTTCATTATTCAAATTTGTTCAAATTCAAATTGAAAAATCGTTCATACTTTAAAAAAACATTTTTGGAAACTTTCATATTTGAAATTTATTCATCTTTAAAAATGTTCAGATTTTCAAAAAATATTCAGCTCTAAAAAATAAAAAATAACATTTCCTTTTGTATTGGGTCGGGTTGAAGCGGCCCATGAAGATGTGTCTTGAGCGACTGAAGTCTCTCGTGTCGCCTTGAGGCGACATACAGGAGCTCCCCGCGCAGAATCATGCGGGCGAGTCTGTGGGTTCGACTCGTAACGGGCAAGGTATAGGGCGATCCGATTTAGGACACACCCCATCCATATATTACGGTCGAGTTGGGCCGAGCAAAAACATGGGCTTTGGCTCAGTTACTACACATATAGCTAAACTCATCGATATAATTTTTGTAGTATATCCAAACAAGCAGTTTGGGTCTAAACTAATTACGCTAGGGCTGAATTAGTTCGCGACCAGAAACCGAAAATAACTGAACAAAATGGACGTATGGAACTGCAAATTGGACCGGAATGCACACACAACCACTCCACAGTTCACACGCCCGATGCGGCACATGGAGAAAGCGGCTGCCGTCGGCAGCTCACCATCATCTATCAAAGTGGTTGAATCACCGCGGTCTCTATTGCCATGGACAAACAAATTCACGGTCTAGGAGCATTGTCCTGACCGCCTTGGATCAGCTGTGTCGCGAGCCCACACCGGCACCGCCATTCCTTCTACCTCACATGGCAAAGGTGGAACGATGACAAGTACCGAGGTCGAGGAAGAAAGCAAAGGGAGGCCAACCAAAAAAACGAGGTGATGGAGAGCATGAAGTGGTTGGGGGGGGGGGGGGGGGGGGGGGGGGGTGAGCTTATGAACAAAATATAAAGTTTATGAGAGTTGATTTTCTAAGCAGACACTCACCTACACGCCCCTATCTTGTCTGACCATAAGTGCATCAATATCTGTGCTAGCTCTTTTTTTCCTCTCAAAGAATTTCTCTTTATATCTCTCAAACCATACAAATTTAAATTTGAAACTTTTCTGCTCAATGAAACATTTTAGACAGAATATGGGATAAATAGATCGGGATTTTTACGACATTTTTTTTGTGGATTTAAATATTTGAAAATTTAAGTTGAGCAAAAAGATCGGAACTTTTTCCCCCACATTCTAGATCTAATTTTTCATGGAGCTGCAAAGTTTCTAAATCTATGTGTTGTATTGTTTGAGGGGGAAAAAAAAGAAAAATCACAAAAGTGTGTTGGTGCAGACGTGTAGTTGTCCTGGGTTTAGTCACAACTTCCCCAAAGTTTTTCTCCCACTTAAGCATTTTTTTACCGTTGCCTGACTATATGCATGGGATATTTTCTTTTATGACGGAAACCAGCGCCGCCGCGTCTTTCTGTTTAATGAAATCTCACAAAGAAGATACACGATAGAGTATCACTCAGATAGTCACTTCATACATACTCCCTCCGTTTGTTTTTTAATATAAGAAGTTTTAGCTTTTGACTAATCACATGCACACAAATGTATGTAGACACATTTTTGTGTGCATGCACACTCATTTTAGTATGCACCTAGACAATATGTGTATCACCTAAAACTTCTTATATTTATGAACGGATGAGTATAATTCTACTACACATATACTTTATTCAATCTGTTGCATCTGTTAGACCGGTGGTGGTATAGAAGATTATTCAGCCTGAGCAAGAACACGTGACGATACTTATACCATCAATTCAATGGCATTTCACCCGCATAGGTGCAGCAGTGGGCACTATCCTGGCAATAGCATCTGTCAGTATTCCAACCAAGGGAGTGGCATAACTTTTTGCACCCAATAACTGAACAGATTTTTTTCATCTTTCTACACCCAAGAATAGGTCCATAGTCCATTGTACCTGCTCAAGATCAGTCACACACAGCATGTAACAACAATTAGTTATATATAAATAAGGTGAATCACTTTGGTCAATCTGGAAATTGAAAACTATGTATTGCCAGATTAAGATGAACTAAAATAGATAAACAGATAAAAATTACGATGAATACAAAGTGCAAAATGATGTACGTATGATGCTACCTGCTGCAAGACAGGACACGAAAGTGTTGGACATGAGAATAAGAGCAATCAAGCACAATGTCCTTGTGTTCTTCATAGGCGCCATCGTTAGTATTAGCAGCTGGCTATTATTCTGCTCCGGCTTGTTTGCCGTTGTGTCCCTTTTGCTAGTGTTTATATAGCGACTTGAGATATTTAGCGTGTACACAAATTAATTGGAAACTTTTAAGTACGTACCAAAGTTTATCATTTGGATATCTTGTTAATAACTAGTTGAATACCCGTGCGTTGGCACGGGCTATCTAGATTGACCAATTTTACCCTCTAACAATGGTGATAGAGGAGGGTTCAAAATAAATACACAAGCCACATGTTTATGGATTCCGACCATTCTGTTTGATTAGGTTTTGTACTATGTTTCAGGACATTTCCTACAACTGAATATCTTGTTATTTGTTCACTATCTCCCAACAACATTGCCGGTGTTTTTCGTTTGTTTGGGAAAAAAGTAAAACATAAATTCGGTCAAATATTTAATTTTGGTCATACAAAACATGTGTCCAAAGAATTACAATATTCTATACGCACCTCTTTTAACTTTGTTAAACATGATATTTTTCGTCTACACAAGTTTTATGATATAGAAAAGAAGCACACTTAAATAAAATCTAAAATTGAATGATTTTGCATTGCTACCAAAGAACAAATTCACAAATTTGAACTACTTCAGATTCAAATTTGAACTGTCCGTTCAATACATGTCTACTTTCCAACTGAACGACACATTTTTAATGAGCAATCCATGTGCACTGCACAAAGGTAATACCACCACCCGAAAGTTTTCAAACGCCTTTAACTTGTACAGTTGTACTTTACATGAAGGAATGACATATTTTGACAACCGGACATTATTTTATTTCCTTATTTTCAAGGGAATAACGTCCTTAAAATGAAATTAAAGAAGAATATGTTGGATCTGAAAACCATTACAGAACCAAACGGGAAGATAATTTCTCTCAAAAGTACCAGGGGATCAGATATACAACAACAATACAAAGGAATATGTAGTCCAGCTCAATGAGGCATTTTCATCAAACACAACACACAAAGAAATATACAGCTAGGGACTCTCACATAAAATGCGTAATTGCTCATCTCTTAGACATTAATGCAACATCTTTTGTGATAGAAACAACAAATCTGCACAAACAAGTGAAGATAAGTATTTTTGCTTTTTGAACGCAAAGACTTGTGCTACTTGAAACCGCAACTGCTCATGAGAATCAAAAGAAAATAAGAAATCTAGCTAGACCATAGATACAGCTAGCAGCCCTCACCTGCTTTGCTCACAGCACTCCTGGGAAGGTCTCAGTGGTGCCTCCAGCAGCGAGGCGGTGGGACGACACACTGGGTAAGGCAGAGGTGCAGAGTCTTTATTTTTTGTGGTTTCAGAATTGATTCATTTTTTTTTGCGAATAGTTTCAGAATTGATTCAGCTAGAAGTAAAATAAACTGGTGGCTTGGCGTGCAACCAGCTAGCTACATGAACATGACATTCAATTATTTTCTGTTGAATAAGCTCTAAATTCGAACAGATAAGTTTACAAGACGAAATTGAGGATATGCAGACATGAGCGCATTGTCGATGCTGCCACTTCCTAGAATCCGCAAAATCCCGACCCATATCTTAGAAATAATGGTCAACCCGATAGCAGTCCTGTCGTGGATCACTTCAGTTTGCTGCAATTTCAGCAACACAACTATACACACAGAGAACTCGCAACCTTAATCACTGAAAGTTCGCTCGTATATCTGTACCTGATATTGGAACCAAGAAATTAATCAGATTCATGCATTAACAAGATGCAATCTCAGGAAAATATATCGAAGAAGAAGAAGAAGAAAAAAATGCTGTGGCATCAGATCCAATCGTGCTCGTGGCTCTGCTCTGCTTTGACATCGTGCACGCGGTCCTGCTCTGCTCGTTGTCCCCGTCCTTGCCGGTGAGGAGCTGGAGAGGGCGGCCGGACCCGTGCCCCTCCTTGCCGGGGATCTGCTGGAGAGTGTAGCCGGACCACCTCGCCCTCCTTGCTCGTGCCGCCGCCGTGTCGCCGTCCCCCGGGCGAGCTCGCCGGCCTCAACCTCCCCGTCACCGTCCGCCGTCCCTCGGGCGAGCTCGCCGAAGTCATGCGGGAGCGCGTCGCCGCCCTCCTCCCAGCCCACCGCGTCGCTGCCGCCGTCTCCCGCGTCCTCATCCCTGCAGGGGCGCCCATGGCCGCCGCCGTCCTTAGGGCAAGCTCGCCGGCCTCGAGCTCCTCGTCACCGTCCGCCGTCGACGGGCTGGGGACGAGAGGGCGTGGGAGGAGAGCGGGCTGGGGGTTTCGGAGGAGAGCGCCCCTCCGACTGAAGTCACAGGCGCCCTCGCGTACGAGCCCGACGACAGCGCCATCTGTGGCGCGTGGACGAGCATGGCGGCGCCGCCATGGACAGGATTCAGTTTTATGCTTATCTCGTGATACCAACGCGAGGCACTGGTTGGAGATAGGAAATAGAAAAACGAACCGTTACGACTTAAGCGTGGCAAGGTGGGTAATATTTTCTGAGACATAAGGATAAAAATGGAAATCTAAAAAACGTACCAACACCTTCTCAAGCCATATTATATAGTAGTGTTAATAATTGGGTCTTAATTTGATATATCGAAATTGATTAGTTTGCTAGAATAAGACTCGTACCATTATAGCTAAAATAAGAGATTAGAATATATACTCCTCCATAGATCTATTTTTAACTTTAAGACAATCCAGATATTTTGCACTATGGTTAAAAAAATCAGGCCCACCTAGGCCTAATGTGTCACGACTAGGGTTGCACGGCGGCGCCCGGGTCCGTCCCGCTTCCTACTAAAAATAGGCTATGTTAGTTATTATTTCGGCAGAATGACCTAGGCAGAGCTAGGGTTCCAGGCGACTCGGCGGCGATTCTTCCCGTCGAGGGTTCAGGTCCCGTTCTCTTCGATCAATCACCACTCCACCTCTCTCGGGCTGATCAAGGGGCTATCCTTGCATAGCTACCCGGCCTTGGTAGGTGTTGTTGGGTGCTCTCGACGGGGATTGATCGGTTTGTCGGGAGCATGCAGTTTGAATCCTCTTGGGCGAAGGGAGAGTCTGAGGGTGAAGAACGGCCCAGGAATTTGAAACTGGGCAAGGTGGATACTCCGCGTATGCGTGGAAGTGTTGGATCGGACTGGGTTGGCACCAGGGGTGGCCGTCCGTATACTGCTGATCGGTATACTGATCGTAAGGATCTACATAGACAGAAGAAGCCAGCTATGACAAGTCAGGCTGGGCGTTCGGGATTTCCGGAAATTTCGGGACGGGAAATTCGGGAAAAACAAATTTCGGGATTTCCAAAATGACTCCTGATTTTACCAGATTTTTTTTGATTCCCGACAATTCGGGATCGGGATCGGGAAATCCTGAATATCCCGAATTACATTGGTTGTTCTTGAGTGGAAGGAAGAGTATTGATACGTCCGGTCGGGGAAGATGCGCCGTCGGCCCATCGCAGGATGCTGGCGACGCTGCGGTCTGCCCAGCCGCGCCCGCACCACGGCTAGGTCGGGGATTTGCAGATGAGACGCTCAGACGCCGGCAGCCGAGCACCTGCTCGACGAGGCGAGCGCGGGAGCCGCCCGTCGATCTGGACGTGGGAGGAGGCGAGCTCGGGAGCTCAAGCCGGCTGCAGGCGGGGCGCCGCCGGGTGAGCTGCTTCTCACGAGGCTGGCGTCCGGGAAGCGGCCGGAGTTGCTGGCGGCGGCGGGTCAGGAGGCCTAGGCGGCGGCTGGCTAGGTCACCCTGTGGAGTTGCACGATTCCTTCTGGGAGAGAGTAAGCAGGGGCCTCGCAGGGAGAGAAAGAACCTGGGATGCTGGGCCTCTCACCTCTGGGCTTTTAATTTTTTCGGATACACAGGATATTCGGGATCTAACACAACATTCCCGAATTTACCTAAATAATTTCGGGAAATCATATCACCTTCCTGAGAAAGCGATCGAAATTTTCGGGTTCGGGATCGGAAAATTCGGGTTTCGAGATTCGGGATCGGGAAATATGCCCAGCCTGAATGACAAGTGAGGAAGAAAAGGGCAATCAAGATAAATCGGCGGGCTCCTCCGAGGAGTACCGCCAACAGCAATGAGTTGTGCGGGATGGAACTGTTGCGGTCTGGGCAATGCTGCAACAGTGAAGGAATTACGCGATTTTGCACGTCGAGTTGCCCCCACCATTCTTTGTGTTCTCGAAACTCAGGTACACAAGACGAGGGTGGAAGGACTTAGCAGTACGCTAGGGTACGATCGAGCTTTTGCTGTAAGCAGTGATGGTCGCAAGGGCGGCCTAGGAATTTTATTGGAACAATGAGATAAATGTTGAGATTCTACCGTATTCGCAGTACCACATTGATGCAATCATTACCGAAAATGGCTATGAGCCATGGCGGCTAACGTGCGTATACGGGGAGGCGACAACGCATCTACGGTTTAAAACATGGGATATGATCAAATACATAAAGTCTGCCTCTGCACTACCATGGGTGTGCATGGGAGATTTTAACGAGGTGCTACATCGATCTGAACATGTTAGTGTGCGGGAGAGGAGTCACGCACAAATAGCAGGGTTCCGAGAGATAGTTGACGTTTGCGGCCTACGTGATCTAGGATACGAAGGTCGCAGCTGGACATACGAGAAGCGAGTAGCAGGAGGATCATACTGTCGTGTCAGGCTGGATCGAGCTCTCGCAACGGCTAACTGGTGCTCACGGTTCCCCTTGGCTAGGGTACATAACATGACGGCCGCGGCATCCGATCATGGACCAATATTGCTGACTTGGGCGCAACGCCCGAGGTTGGTCGAGGTCGACGGCAGGGAAGCAGATTCAGATACGAGCTAATGTGGGAATGCCATGAGGAGTTTGGCCCGATGATTGATCATGCTTGGAAATCTGAAGGTAACGCTGGTACGCTTCAAGAGCTGCAACAAAAACTTGGGAATGTTGCTGGCAATCTAAAGGGCTGGAGCAAAAACACTTTTGGACGTGTTACTCTTGAGTTGCATCGGCTTAAGGACGAGCTTGAGAGGTTGCAGGCTGATCCGCTGCGCATGGGTCCGTCGCACGCGGAGATTAAAACTACTGACCGCATTGTTGAACTTAATTACAGGGAGGAGATCATGTGGCAACAGCGGTCTAGAGTTCAGTGGTTAACTGCGGTGACAAGAATACGAAGTTTTTCCACCTACGTGCTAGTCAACGGAGAAGAAAAACAAAATCACTAAGTTGAGGAGAACGGATGGCACTGTTACAGAAGATGTACAGGAGATGGGTAATCTAACCACCTCTTTTTACAGGGAGTTGTACAGATCAGAGGGCACACGCAATATGGAGGCAGTTCTTCAGACTGTTCCGAATAAAGTCACCTCTGAGATGAATGATGGACTACTAAAACCTTTTGTGGAGAAGGAGGTGAAGGAAGCGTTATTTCAGATGTTCCCCACAAAGGCCCCAAGACCGGACGGTTTTCCAGCGCATTTCTTCCAGCGCCATTGGGAGTTATGTGGGGGCCGAAGTGACCTCAGTTGTTATGAGGGTTTTGAGAGGGGAGGATGACCCAGCAGTGATCAACAATACATTCATAGTTCTTATTCCCAAAGTGGCGAGCCCAGAAGAGCTGGGGCAGTTTAGACCAATCAGTCTGTGCAACGTGATTTATAAAATAGTATCCAAGGTGGTGGCTAACAGATTGAAGGGGATTCTTTCAGAAATTATTTCGGAGGAGCAGTCGGCTTTTGTTCCGGGGCGCTTCATCACAGATAATATCATAACCGCATACGAGTGTTTGCATTTTATGAAGCGCAAGAGGGCAAAAGAGTTAAGGTGTTGTGCTCTAAAGCTTGATATGCGGAAGGCCTATGACCGCGTAGAGTGGGACTATTTGAAAGCTATTATGCTACGGCTTGGCTTCCATCGATTATGGGTGGAGATGGTGATGAGACTTGTCACTACTGTCCCTTTCTCAGTTCTTCTGAATGGTCATCACCTCGACAGTTTTACACCGTCGAGGGGCATATGGCAGGGCGATCTAATCTCACCCTATCTCTTTTTGTTGGCAGCAGAGGGCCTTTCGTGCCTTTTAAAATCCAGGAATCAGTCATCGAACTTAAGTGGTATCAAAGTGGCTCCATCGGCTCCGGTGGTCAGTCACTTACTCTTTGCAGATGATAGCTGCTGTTCTCCAGAGCGAATAGGGAGAGTGCATTGGAGGTGAAGGAGGTGCTACGGTTATACTGTGATGCATCGGGCCAGCAGGTGAATATGGAGAAATCATCAATTCATTTTGCTAAAGGGTGTCAGATGAGCATTAGGGAGGAAATCATGGATCTCCTCCAAGTACATAATGTCTCTCTCAGCGAGAAATATTTGGGAATGCCTTCTGATGTGGGAATATCGATAAATGGTGCTTTCAAGTACCTAAAAGATCGAGTGTGGAAAAAGGTCCAGGGATGGTTGGAGTTGTTGTTGTCGGCAGCAGGGAAGGAGGTACTGATTAAAGCTGTGGCTCAAGCTGTGCCAACCTTCTCGATGTCTTGTTTCAGACTCCCTAGAGGTTTATGCCAACACCTAGACGGCTTGTTGCGGAATTTTTGGTGGGGCAGCAAGGAGGGAAAACGGATGACCTGCTGGGTTGCTTGGGAGGAGATGACGAAGCCCAAATATCTTGGGGGGCTCGGTTTCCGTGATTTTGAGTTGTTCAATATTGCTTTATTAGCTCGACAGGCTTGGCGCATCTTACAGGACCCGAATACGTTGAGTGCTCGGATTCTCAAAGCGGTCTACTTCCCCAACAATGAGTTCCTGGAAGCTGAGGTGGGATCATCGCCATCGCGGATATGGCGTGCGATCATCGATGGAAAAGAGGTACTCAGGCAGGGGTTAATAAGGAGGATAGGCACAGGGGAGAAAACAAAAATCTAGAATTCGAATTGGCTCCCTAGAGACGGCTGCTTAGGCCGGTGGCATGCATACATGACGACCCACCTCAGTTGGTGAGTGATTTGATTGATCCATTCACTGCTACGTGGGATTCTGAAAAACTCCAGGCGTTCTTCCTGCCGATGGATGCGGAGATTATTTCCAATATTCCGTTATGCACGAGAAGACAGGAGGATATCTGGGCCTGGCATTATGATAGGAGAGGTGTGTTTTTGGTCCGCTCGGCTTATCACATGCTGGTCAACACCAAGGAGGTTAGAACGGCATGGCTGGACGAGCATGACGGCTCATCGGATTCTCGAGGAGAGAAGAAAAATTGGACAATGTTGTGGAAGATAAAAGTCCCATCGAAGCTCCGAGTTTTCTTATGGAGGCTCGCGCGGCAATCGTTACCATCAGCTGACGTACTCCACCATAGAAACATGGCGCCATAGAGCTCGTGCTCGATCTGTGGTGCTCCTGACTCGTGGAGGCACTCCTTGTTGGAATGCAACCTGGCGAGGCCGGTGTGGGCTCTAGCACCGGAGGATACTACTGAGTTGATCGCAAACATCCAGGAGCCGCATGCGCGAGGCTGGCTGGCAGCGGTGTTTGATGCACTCTCTCAGAAGGAGCTTACCAGAGTTGTTGTGACGCTCTAGGCATTATGGCATGCGCGGCGGAAGGCGATTCACGAAGGAATATTTCAGAGTCCGCTCTCGACGCATTGTTTCATCGACAAATTCCTGGCAGGCCTGGGTGTCTCTGCACCCACACCAAGAGTGGTTAGGAGGGGTGCAGCTCCAGGACCGAAGTGGATCCCGCCGCCGGCTGGTATGTCGAAAGTTAACGTGGACGCGGCAACGCCCAAGAATTCTACTATCTCGTCAATCGCAGCTGTGGCACGACGGGAGGATGGCGTCTTCATGGGGGCATCGGCGGTGGTGCTTAACGGTATCACAGACCCGGAGACATTGGAATTCCTAGCTTGCAGGGAAGGAATGACTCTCATGGCGGATCTGAACCTGCAGCAAGTTCGAGTGGCGAGTGACTGCAGCAACACGATCAAAAGCGTGCTGTCAGGTGCCAGTCAGAGCAACTACGGTCAAATAGTTTCAGAAATAAAGGCTAGAGCGGCTAGCTTTGGCGTAGTTGTGTTTGCCCATGAAAGGAGGAGGGCAAACGTTGATGCTCATGGCTTAGCGAGAAGTTCTCTTTCGCTGTCAGCTGGTCGGCATGTCTGGCTTCAATTTCCGCCTGATGCGTTTGTATGATTCATAACGTTGAGTAATAAAGGAGAGGGGGGGGGGGGGGGGGGGGGGGGGGGGGGGGGGATCTAAAAAAAGAAGTTATTATCATCCTGCCCATATTTCAGTTTTTTCAACTGATCCATACTTATGCGGGACTTTGCGGGACCGCCGCCTGCAACCCTAATCACACACACCACCCTCACCAAGGAAGCTCCTATACACCGTGTGTTAGCTTGCACCGCCTGAAGGAAGCTTGAGACACGCCGGCCCATTAAAATGTGCTAGCTCAAGCTCGTTGTGGCTTCCGCTCAAAAAAAAAGAAAGCTGGCTGTAGCTACGTACAGGCAATGATGGTAGTTGAAAAATGAGCTATGGCTAGCACGGTGCTAACAAAAATGAAACAGAGAAGAAAAAAGAAAGAACTAAACAGAAAACAGAAAAAACAATCTGCAAAATGGGCTGGCCCATCGTCGCATTCCTTTAGGCGGCGCGAGCATTCTCGCCGCAAGCGAGCGATATATAGGATTTGCCCCTCCTCAAGTTGTTGGCATTAAAGTGGCGGGCCGAAAGAAGACACGAGATACACGAGGCCCATCTTGATGCAAGAAGACTAGCTCAAGGGCCAGCACTTAGAGAAACACATATGAGATTTATTCTGTAAAACTGAACCTGAGTGTTCTAAAAAAAGAAAAAAACTAAACCTGAGTGGTTTGAACTCTCTCGATTTTCCTCCACACAACATGTAGTTCTAGCGGACTCCATCCTCCTGACGAGAGAGTACCATAATAATGCCTGTGGTTGGTATCCAGCGAGCGTGAGCGTTACATATGGTGCCAAAGCCGCCGGCTTAGCTTCAAAAAATGTTCAAAAAAAAAAAAAAAAAATCCACAACCAAATTCCACCGAAGTAGCTATAGACCCACAATTTCGATCAAATTCTGGACTGGCATCGGAGGCGAGTCAGTGGTGGCGACTTGTTCCGGGCACTGATCGAGGCGCACGCAAAGGGTTGGCCAGAGATTGGTGTGGTTGGTAATTGTATAATACGGGTTCTTACCGCGAGTTGAGCTAACCACCTCCCAACGTTGGAACGACAGACAAGCACTATCACCTAGTATGTGCGTAACACAAGGCACGGCGGTGAAAGTTCAGTTAGCCGTGCACAACCAGAATGCTCCCTTAACCCAGTCGAAGAGTCGCAGGTTTACAATATGCGCAACTCGATCGGTAGAAAGAGTGTCCGGCAAGCCGTGTGATCTACGCCGGCGAGGGCCGGGTGGCGGCCGCGCATTGCTTCTTGCGGCTTGCCCTGCGTGGTTGTCGCGGCGGCGCCGGCGGCATATATCTGGGCCGCCCCAGCGAGCACCCGCCAAAAAGGGCAAGTTACAGGTACTGATCATCGAGCTACTAGCAGTTTGATCAAGCAAAGGGAAGTAAAAAGTTACAACCCGTTCGGACAAAGTTATGATTAATGCATGCAAGTGGATTGGGTGTGGGCCGGCCGGTCGCGCGGCGTTTCTTTGGAGTGGTACGTGATGATGATGTCAGTCATGTCGACCATATATATGCACGCGCAGGCAGCGGAAGTGTGTGCTTCAAAGGTGCCGCGTCCACGTTCAAGCTCGAGTGCTGGACCAAGCTAGGCCGGATGGTCCCGATCGATTTGATAAGTGCAGCATGAGTTCGACATGATAAGACCAGCAAATCAAATGGTTCACTTCAACTGAAAAACGGTGCTCCTCTCATGCTCATTTATCGGATTATATATGTTCAGTGCTTGGCGCCATCCAAGTGCGTTTC
The DNA here is from genome assembly GCA_947311845.1 of Poa pratensis. Taxonomy (NCBI): domain Eukaryota; kingdom Viridiplantae; phylum Streptophyta; class Magnoliopsida; order Poales; family Poaceae; genus Poa; species Poa pratensis. Next base: position 28,352,346 of record CAMZMU010000050.1, read on the forward strand.
TTGACATGGCTAATTTTCCAAAATAGAGTTTGGACCGTTGGCCTAATTGTGGCAACTGCACTCTATGTCAGCGGAAGCCAGAGACACAATTTATGATCTCCTATTCAATGCTGCTATTACGTTCGTGTGTGGGAGATGGTCAAAGATTGGATCAGCTTGACATCCTTTCATGGGCTACTGAGACCGCCGAAGAGTTGGTGGTTGCAGATGACTACAAACCCCAACACTCCGAGAAAGGCTATTTCCTCCTTGATCGTGTGCTAGTATTTGGGAAATTGGAACGAGCGAAATAAAAAGTTCAGCTTCAGATCGATTTTGGATAAAAATGCCTTGTGCACGAGTAAACTTTCAGTATTTGGTTCACTTGAGATGGACGTACTTACTCCCCCCCGTTTCTAAATATAAAATGTTTAGCTATTTCAAATATGGTTTAGATACGGACCAAAATGGGTGAACACATATACACACACTAAAACACATCTAGATACATGTGAATATAGAAAAAAAGTAAAAAATAATATATTTAGAAATGAAGAGAGAGTACGTGTCAACGTGTGTGTGGCGTGTGAGGTGACGCACCAAATGGCGTCTACTCCTTTTGCTTCACTTCTCCTCAAATGATACAACAGAACCTATTGCAAAATACTCTGTCGACCACCCAAATAAAGAAGAGTACATCCGAGAATGTATCTCCATCGAAGCAAAAGCGTCAATCGGCATCTCTTGATATCCACTTGCTTCCTTTGTGTGTTCTCAAAGGCTAAAAGTGCTCCCTTCCAGGTACAACGGCGCCTGCTCCGGGTATCTCCATCATTGTATATTTGTATACCCCTACGTACGTGTCGAATGCTCAAAGCTCCAACCGAGGTTCAAGCTAGATAAGCTCCTAGGTTAACTATGGTGAGCTAGGTAATGGAAACAGAAAGCTTGGAATGGAAAATATCTGCTAGATTGTCTGGTGGCGATGAGAGTTTGCTAGATCTGCACACTTCTGGTCGATAGATCGTTCGATCGGAGAGATGAAACGCGCATGTGTAGATTGTGATCTTAACAGCAACTGAAACAGCACCAACAGGCTAGCGCTAGCTCTCATTTTTGCGTGAGATGAAAGGGCGTGCGTATCACACCGAGGACCACAGCGGTGACAGCATCGCGCTGTGTGGCAGATAAGACATAGCCAGGGGACCAGGGTGGCTTGCCCGGTTAATTACTTTGGATCGATGCTCGTTGCTGTAACATATTTTGTGGTTATTTCTCTACTCTCAATTGCAAGTATAGCACTATGACGACATATCAAAGTTTCCCTTTCTATTTCTGGTTCAAGTTAATTTTTGTACTAGTTGTCCATGGAGAATTTTGCGCCACACAAGAGTACCACATGGCTCATCTCAGTCCTGGTTTTGTTGTCGTGGCTGACGCTCACATCGGGGCCGCGAGAGTATAGTTTTCTATTCCCGCAAAATTGTGTCAATTTCTCGAGTTCCATTGTTTTCTGCTCGTGGAGCGGTTCCACAACATGCATTGTAAGGGGTATGTCCTAGGCCACAACACATTCAACGATATTAGGTTCTCACCTATCGGAGATTTGGGGTGTGCGACTCAACCGTCTCTTCAAAACTTTTGAGGTTGGTGCAACCTGGGCAGGTTTGTTGTTTTGTGATTTGTTCAACCAAATCTTGGAGGAACGCCATGATGCAAAAGGATGAGCTAGAGAAGACGACTTAGATTATGCAATTTTTAATTTCATCAGAATTTTTTTATTGAGTGTGTTTTACGTGTCGACTTGGTGTAATTTTGGTCATTTGATCAATAGAAGTCATCAGATATTTTCTTAGAAAAATGGTAGTGATATTGTTCTCAAAATCTCTTGAACTATTCTCAACTGAGGGAGAGTCTTGCTAGCTACGCTAACCGTACGTCAAAACCAACGTCACACCGGGACAAAGATACAAAGCTTACCTACAACTTAGAATCTAAAAACTTAATTTCTTTTTTTTAATAGAAAACTGTATTCTAGACAGATTGCATGGGTAAGTTTCAACTCGGTATATAGGTGCCTGATTTGTTTTTCAAGATTTTGCAAAATTTACAAGATGTGTTTTTTTCTGACATCACCATGAGCTATATTTATTATTCCATCCGTTCCGTTTTCATTGTCGCGGAGTGAACTGACGAAGTGCAAATCCATAGTACAAATGGTGACATGAAAATGGGAAGAGAGGGGTACTTTTTAATTTTTGACACGGGTCTGTAAGAAGGATTAGATGGTGGTTCAGATCTTGACACTCAGCCGTTGTTTCGATCATATGTGTATTTTCGGCTAACTAGCCCCATTGATGCATGGTGCATATATGCGGCTATGGCGCCTTAGCCCTAGTTTTTTTTTTAGGGACGCCTTAGCCCTAGTTTCAGTCGGTTAGTTCCGGATAACAGATAAAGCAGGGTTACTAATAATCAGGTCGAGCGACACCGGACCACCCGGCCGCCTCCGCGTCCATGCACCTCCACCGCCACTCCAGCCGGCCCCACGGCTAGCCCTGCTTACTTACTTCTAATACATCATGCTGAACCCTTAATTCTGGTTAAAATGTAGGCGTGGCACTTATATTATATAGTATACAATGCTATCCAGATCCTTTACAACATTCTATACCTAGTCTCGTTCAAACTACAACGAAATCCATGATGTATCATATATAGATAGATCATTTATAGCTATGCAGGTCCCTAATCTGATGTTACGGGCCCTTAAAGCCTTGATATCCCCTACGTGTCCCACTTTTAGAAAGGATCAGGTATTTGGCTTTGGCTGTTGTGTGTCACTGCATTTCCATTTGGAGGAGGGTCTCCAACCGATATATACTATGGTACTTCCCTTAAAAGGAAAAGAGTAGGAAAACAAATATATTAAGGTCGGTCCAGAAGTATAGGCAGGGTCCAACCTCAAGGTGCTGCCAGACCTAGCAACAAAACAAGTGTATGTCCTTCATATTTAGTTGTATTTTCACCTGTCGTGGTTGGACAACTGTTGTCCTTTTGCATGTTGCTAGTCTATTTTTTTTCACTGTCTCAAAAGTTCGAGGTATTATTCACAAATATAACAATGAGATTTATTTTTTCAATTTTTTAAATGATTTTACATTTTCACATAAATTTGGACCATGATTGGATAAACTTCAAAAAATCTATCTTAGTTCAAAACAGTGTTATAAAAATTGAAGCAGATTTCACTATATTTTTAAGCATATCACTCATTCAAATCTAGATATTAATCATAAGAATCCGTGAGATTTAAATAATTGAAAAAGCTAAATGATTTTATATCTTTCGCATAATTCCCAAACACGATTGGACAATTCTTTACAAAATCAATTTGCTTATAGAAAAAGTACACTAAAGTTTTAATGTAGATTTAATATAATTTTCAACTTGTCACTAATATAAAAAATCCATTGGTTTTACAACGATCTGTATATATTTCACCAATATTTCAAAGAGAATTATTTTTTCAAAACACTTCTAGTGAATGTTTAAAATCATTTGTGGTGAATGTTCAAAATACACAGTTTTAACTAATACCCACAATACAAATGATTTATAAATACCCACAACACATATGATATATAGATTGTATAAAATTATTCGGGTAGTGCAGCATATCTCAAAGGAAGAACAAACAGTGATTTGTCAACTTTACATATCGTGTCTGTTAAAGAAAACCTTGCATATATAAATTCTTTCTTGCGCTATACATCCATTATGCACCAGGGAATTCCATCAACTCAGACGCTCAACGAAATGTTTTGTCCCAATATAGCTAGATGGTTGTTCGCTCAATTACCATGCCCATCATAACCATATTTTCTTTCCTTGCAGGGCCACATGAGCCAAATGCACGTTTCACGAAGGTTCAATCAAATGTTGGAAGGACTAGGGTTTTTCTTGCGTGGAGTGGGAAATATTTGGAAATCATTAGTTGTAGATGATGTAGTTGATGTCTTATACATTAATAAGGCAGGCTAAATTGAATTTGTGTGAAATTTTTGTGGGGCCACGAGTCCATCCTTGTCACATCCCAAATTTTGGAACTAAGAAAAACTTAGTTTTACAAGACCCAAAATTCAGAACCAACAAAAACTTTTTGAAATGTTTCACTGATGATTGTGTTTTCCTTCCCATTGCTATGTTTGGACCTAGTGTGACTTGTTGTTTAAATTGTTTGACTAGTAAAATTAAGACGCAACCAATATAAAAATATATTTAACTTTGGTGATCATGTCATGACAAGAAAAAATTCCATGTATCTTTTCCATTCTTATTTTGGCCAACTCCATTGCAAATGATACTTGGTTGTCAACAACCCAAAATCAATACCCATTATTTGAGAAAGTAAAAGTACTTCCAAAATTATGTGTTTCCAAAAGTATGGAGATCTATATGCATCTCCTATCTATATTTCAACCTTGCTATTTTGCATGTGTATGCAACTCCCATTTTATAAACTCTATTTTTCCAATCCATATTGAAATAACACTAGTGGGAAATATATTACCCCACATATGTCTCTTTATCAAACTTTTGAAAACTATTAAGTTATGAATTGAGATATTCCTCAAACATCATCTTGTCATAATTGAGTGTGATCATTTTTACAAGATAGTATTGTAATTATGTAGATGGTGGTGTGATTAATTCTTGTGGTTTGAATTGTGTGGTCTTGATTGTCGTTGATATTGTTGTGTTATTGTTATGGTGTGGCTGTGGCTTGTGAGGACAATTCCTCAGCTGTGCCTAGCACTAAAATAAAACCCACTGGTCACAAATTTGGAATGTGACTAGAAAATAAAACAAGACCTCTATGTTTCCTCACACCCTCAAAATAAAATCTTAATTAAAAGAAAGAATCTTATTTAATTTCCCTCTCCACCTATTCCTCTAATTTGTTATGACAATTATTTTATAAAATTCAGGAATGAGATGATAACCATCTCATTATCATATTACTCTCTCCTCAAAATATCTAAGCTTCAATTACAAAGATATTTCAATTTGTCAAATTGAATTTACCAAAAATAACCTATTTAAACTCTATGAACAAATTATGTTCAAAACATTTTATTTTCAAAAGCCAATTTTTGTGGAGCTTCTACATGTATATGGGAGGCTACATGAATTTCCTCAGATTTTTAGAAAATGTTTAAGTGCCTCAATTAAATCACTGAACATCTACTGGTTTTAAAAGAAAAATGAGAAAAGGACCTAAGTGCAAATAGAAAAAGAAGTCCAGGGGGTTATCTGCGAAACCTTCATCTTCTTCCCTGTAGCAGCAGTGGCCGCCGTCGCCGTGTCGTCCTCCTGCCGCCGAGCTCACCCAGGCCCCCCTCTTCGCCGTCGCCGTTGTCGCCCGCCCATAGCTCGCCGCCCGGACCCCCCCCCTCTCGCTCCCCTCTGCCGCGTCGATGAAGAAGATAAGGAGGCCCCCCCCCCCCAGCGCTCTGCTCTCCCTCGCTGTCCATGCCGCCGTGCACCCCTCCCGTGCGTCGCACTGCCCGGGCCCCTCCTCTCCGCTGCCCAGGAGGAGGATAAGAGCCCCAAGACGCGCTCCTCTGTTCTGCTCTCCAGCTCTCGCTCCCTCGCTTGCTTCCTCTCCCCCTCTTCTCTTCCCCACGGCACCGAACCCGTCCATGGACGCCGTCACGCATCGCCGGTGATTGAAGCCTCCCCGAGTCAATCCAAGACCACCATCCTCTCTGCCTTGTCCTCTGCTTCATCTGCGTGCAAGGAATCGGACAGGGAAGCAGAGAATCGAGCACATCGTCTTCATCTTCTTCATCCCCGACCGCCGGACTTGAGCAAGCTCCCCACCATCCCCGACCTCCTTCGTCACCGCTGCGAGCACTCACGCGTCGAGGGTGAGCTTGCGATTCTCCTGGACATGCTTGTCGTCTTTAGCTCGCCGTAGATCCTCGTGACCGTCGTAGTCCGTAGCTCACCGCCGCACGGCCTCGTCGCCGGAGCTTTTGCCGGCGACCATTAGGTCCAAACGCCGCCATTAAGTAGCCCGTACTCGTGCGTATCGAGTGCGAGCGTTGGATGGTCTCCGCACGCCGTAGAACCTCGATCCTGTGCACCTCGTCGCCGGTGGTCACCGCGGCCGCGCGCGTCGTCGCCGTGCACGGACATCACCTCAAAACGATGCGCACCCGTATACTATCACCAGCACCGAGCCAGCCCAGTGGCTAGCACACACGCACACGCGCGCGAGGTCGCGAGTTCGATCCCCCGCGGCGCGCTGTTTTTTTTCGTTTATTTTCGCACGCTGACAGGCGGGCCCCACCGGTCAGCGACCGTGGTGGCCAGCGCAGCCTCACCCAGCCAGTCAGCGCCAGCGTGGCGCTCGGGCCCGCATGGCAGTGGCTCTGGCTAGCCACGGACTCAGTACCAAAAGTTTACCACGTTTTTCTGAGAAATAAAATAAATAGACAGATTTGAATATAAACTTCTAAAATCCATATCTTTTTAAATACTAATCCAAAAATAGCAAACAATATATCAAAATGATCAGGAGAAATAACTTCACCTCTTAACATCATTTTCATGTTGAATTAAAACACTGGAAATAACTTTTCCTTGCACTTTAGTAAAAGGGCAGAATATAAAATGATTTTGCAAAATTCATAACTAATTAAATATTGATCCAAAAGTTACAAACAAGATACCAAAATGTTCAGAAGATTAAATCTAGTCTTTTGGTGAAACTCACACATCCAAATAAATTAGTTTAGGTGATGTTTTATTAAATTAAGAAAAATGGCAGAATAGAGAACAGATTTGGAAAATTCATATCTTTAAAAATAATGATCCAAAAATTAAGTTTGAAGTATCAAAATGTTCAGCACTTAATATACTTCATGTTTCACCACTTTCCCAAACATGGATAATTAGTTTTATTGTTGTTAAAAATGATTTGTTAAAATGGCAGAATTAAATCAAATTCTGAAAATGCAATAACTTTTTAATGGCTTATCAGAAAAAGGTGTTCTCTATATCAAAATGCTCAGAAAAATATGAAATGTTCAGTAATCTCATTTACTTGCATAATTAAACAAGATTGCAGCACTGTACCCTTAGAAGTTAGGAAAATCATTGATTTAAAAGGTGGAGTTATAATTTTCTCTTGTTGAGATAATTAATTCTGCACCCCATTTAAATTGCTGGATAATTTTGTAAGTAAGTTCAGTGTGTGAAAATGTCGTTGCCATCATGTGTTTGTGCATTGCACTTGTTATGCATGTGTGGTTTGTTAATTGTTAGTGTATCACTTGTGGTTCTGTTTGGAGTATTGAGTGTTGTTTCTTTTACGACGCTAGATATAAACGCTACCGGAGTGATCTTTGAAAAGGGTTTATTGAAGAAGAATCGGAGTTTATTTCTCTGATCAGTGAGGAAAAGTTAAGGAACATTATGCTGAAATCAGGCAAGCTATTCTCTGAGCTTGCATCTACATACATCTATTTTGATTCACATGTTTTACTTATAAAGAGCATAAGTGATTTATGTGGTGTTTGCCACAAAAGATATGATTTTGAAAACCCTTTTCCAAAATACAAGTATATTATTTTGACACCCTATATGGATATATTAGCGGGAATTTCTTTTCCAAACTATAGGATGGGAAAAATATTGTTTACTCAAAACTCCTTTGAAAATACTTGAGAGGTTGTGGAATACCGAGATGTCGGTGTTGAAGTGGAGAAATGGAGAATGGTGATGTTTATGAAAAATGCACATTGTGTCTTTGTACTATGACGACCAGCCGATAATCTGTGCGACCACATTTACCCCCATATGGGAACGGGGCTTAGTCATATAATTTGCTCTTATTAGTATGGGATACCTCATCGACGGAGATGACTCCGTTATGCGTGAGGGGATGGTTTGTGAACTCCCCTGACCTGGGTCCTCGCTCAAACTCTATGGAAAGATAAGGAGGAGGATTGAAGACTTCATAAATGTGGTCGCCGGGAAAAACATATGAGTCCTCACACTTGGGGTTGCCGACGGGGACCGGACTGAGTGTCGGTGGGAATTATCATATGGGTAGGGTCCTATACTAGCATGAGCAAAGGAGAGGCTAGGGTCGGTGGCTCAACTTCGCATACACCTTGTATGGCGGGACGTGGCTGACACGATGAGTTACCGGATGGGTGTGGGAAAAGCGTGCTACCTCTGCAGAGGGTAAAACTATTCGAATAGCCGAGTCCTCGGATATGGACAGTTGGGAGGCTGTCCTCTGACCATGTGCAAGTTTTGGAAATGTTTAAGATTTAAAAGGAAAATGGAGATGTTGTATTTGTGCAGCTATACCGATGAGTCGGTATGAGGTTGCTGGAAAAGAGGAGGACCCTGAGGGGCTATGATCGAGAAGTGAAGAGTTTTGTGATTTGAAAGGAGAAAAATGTTTTATGCAACTATGCCAACGGGCCGGCATGAGGTTGTGGGTTTGAATGACCATGAAGGGTTATGGTCGAAAAAGGAGGAGTTTTGGGGAAATAAAACCGGGTGATGAATTTCGGGAAAAACCTTTTTAAAGAGACCTCTTATCTTCTCCAATAAAGATATATTTTTGGGAAAAAGTTTTAAAAGAAAATTCTTACAAGATAGATTTATGGAAAAGATCTAAAAGCCTTCCTTTCTTTTTCAGTAAAGATATAGAGATTTCAAAACAAAGTTTTATCAAACAAAAGTCTGTCCTTCCCCTTTTAAACAAGGATATAGAGTTTTCAAAGCAAAGAAAGTTTTATTTAAACAATAAAAAGAGTAGTGCATGCTCATTTCGGGGGTAGTTTGCGAGTACATTCAAATGTACTCATATTGGTTTCGTCCCTGGCTATTGTCTTAGCCAGATTTTGAAGAAGAACAGTTCGAAGAAGAAGACTTCAATAACGTCAATGCGAACTAGGGCGCTTCCCAGTCAGCTGCCTGTAGGGTTGGCAAGTGACTTGGGCTCCACGTTGATTTGGTGATTTCCGCTGCGAGTACCTGTTGAAGTTATGGCTTCAATCAAGTAAGTAATTTATTCGGTATTTATGGGTGTTCTGTGATGCCAATTCGAGTTATGTGCAACAACAGACTGATCACGGGATTGTTGCAGGAAACATAACGAGTATCTCGGATACCTAATCCGGGGTCCCACAGACTTGGTATCAGAGCCATCCTGACTGTAACAGACCTTAGTTAGCATGGACGTTAGTTAGGAAAGAAATATTTTGTTAAAAATATATTGTTACCAAAAAATATTTTTATCTAAGGAAGTCCAAAAAATAGCTTCCACTCTTCTCACCTTCTCAAATATTTCCGAGACTCTCCCTCTATTTAAGATTTTCAAGGATTTCTCTAATCCCTCTTACCCGTTCAAAATACTTGACGATGAACCCAAGTGAGACCTAATTAGCTAGCACCCACAAGAAGAAGCTCCATATCAAATACTCAACATTCAGTCTCAAGGTGATTGATCTGCAAATACCAAGATCGTCGGTATCAACAAAGCAAGAGACCTCGAAGATCTCAACTCAATATCAACAATTCCACTCAGTTACTACCTCGACAATCTCAATTTTTCCTGCTGAAGCCTAAGGTGACAAAGTGAAGACTTCACCAACTATGTTTAACCGAGACCATAGGATAAACCTGATAGGAACCTTGGTATACTACCCGACTACCACGAGTATTAGACGTCCTTTGGTACTAGAAGTACCTTGTGTGTTTGTCTGTGTGCTCTTTGCTTGTGTGTACTCTGCTTGTGTATTGTTTGTTTGTGAATTCTCTGTTTGTGTGTTCACAATCACGCCTTGTCGGCAGCACAAAGTAACCTCAAAATTCTCTTCTTACCAAAGCTTCGTGAAGCTCAAGAACCAAGGAAGTCGACAATGAAGTTCCTCCTTTACTCAGCTGAAGAAGGACAAAGGTGAAGACAAATAACCAACAAGTACCCAGAAGAATCAAACGCCGGAAACACCTGCTATGGACAACATCAACCAAAGCAACCTCAGACGCAACCAGAAGTGTCCAGATGCAATTAGAAGTTTTAATCTCCTTCTTCTAACTAGAAACCGGAGAAGTCGAGTACATAGGCTCGACGCATCCTGAAAACAACGCGTCCCCATCTGTGACCCTCGTAAGGAGAAAATATCTGGAAGTGATATCTGCACCAACCCCAAGCACCAAGGCGCGACACCCAAGACGAAGAATGTCAAGCCACCCAAGAAGAACAATGCCTCCAAGTCAACTCCAGCCGCAACCTTCAGGATGACCCTTCAAAACCCCTTTTTAAGGGGGGAAGACCTGCAATAGGTATACAAGAAGGTGTTAATAATTAGCTCCTTGCGCCTTAGTCTTGTAGTATCTGGAAACAGCCAACCACGACTATCTCAGTCTCGATCATCAAGTCAACCACATCGCCAAGGATCTGAACTCAGCACAGAAGTTTATCGACAGAGAAAGCCTCGCAACATCAATTGTCAAGATCTCACATGGCACCTCACTGAAGAAGCAACGACCTCGGAAGTATAGTCAGCCCAAAACCCGTGCCCTCGTACTCCCCTGTTACCACCGGGCAAATCTCGAGGACGAGATTTATTTTAAGGGGGGAAGAGCTGTCACATCCCAAATTTTGGAACTAAGAAAAACTTAGTTTTACAAGACCCAAAATTCAGAACCAACAAAAACTTTTTGAAATGTTTCACTGATGATTGTGTTTTCCTTCCCATTGCTATGTTTGGACCTAGTGTGACTTGTTGTTTAAATTGTTTGACTAGTAAAATAAGACGCAACCAATATAAAAATATATTTAACTTTGGTGATCATGTCATGACAAGAAAAATATTCCATGTATCTTTTCCATTCTTATTTTGGCCAACTCCATTGCAAATGATACTTGGTTGTCAACAACCCAAAATCAATACCCATTATTTGAGAAAGTAAAAGTACTTCCAAAATTATGTGTTTCCAAAAGTATGGAGATCTATATGCATCTCCTATCTATATTTCAACCTTGCTATTTTGCATGTGTATGCAACTCCCATTTTATAAACTCTATTTTTCCACTCCATATTGAAATAACACTAGTGGGAAATATATTACCCCACATATGTCTCTTTATCAAACTTTTGAAAACTATTAAGTTATGAATTGAGATATTCCTCAAACATCATCTTGTCATAATTGAGTGTGATCATTTTTACAAGATAGTATTGTAATTATGTAGATGGTGGTGTGATTAATTCTTGTGGTTTGAATTGTGTGGTCTTGATTGTGTCGTTGATATTGTTGTGTTATTGTTATGGTGTGGCTGTGGCTTGTGAGGACAATTCCTCAGCTGTGCCTAGCACTAAAATAAAACCCACTGGTCACAAATTTGGAATGTGACTAGAAAATAAAACAAGACCTCTATGTTTCCTCACACCCTCAAAATAAAATCTTAATTAAAAGAAAGAATCTATATTTAATTTCCCTCTCCACCTATTCCTCTAATTTGTTATGACAATTATTTTATAAAATTCAGGAATGAGATGATAACCATCTCATTATCATATTACTCTCTCCTCAAAATATCTAAGCTTCAATTACAAAGATATTTCAATTTGTCAAATTGAATTTACCAAAAATAACCTATTTAAACTCTATGAACAAATTATGTTCAAAACATTTTATTTTCAAAAGCCAATTTTTGTGGAGCTTCTACATGTATATGGGAGGCTACATGAATTTCCTCAGATTTTAGAAAATGTTTAAGTGCCTCAATTAAATCACTGAACATCTACTGGTTTTAAAAGAAAAATGAGAAAAGGACCTAAGTGCAAATAGAAAAAGAAGTCCAGGGGGTTATCTGCGAAACCTTCATCTTCTTCCCTGTAGCAGCAGTGGCCGCCGTCGCCGTGTCGTCCTCCTGCCGCCGAGCTCACCCAGGCCCCCCCCTCTCGTCGTCGCCGTTGTCGCCCGCCCATAGCTCGCCGCCCGGACCCCCCCCCCTCTCGCTCCCCTCTGCCGCGTCGATGAAGAAGATAAGGAGGCCCCCCCCCCAGCGCTCTGCTCTCCCTCGCTGTCCATGCCGCCGTGCACCCCTCCCGTGCGTCGCACTACCCGGGCCCCTCCTCTCCGCTGCCCAGGAGGAGGATAAGAGCCCCAAGACGCGCTCCTCTGTTCTGCTCTCCAGCTCTCGCTCCCTCGCTTGCTTCCTCTCCCCCTCTTCTCTTCCCCACGGCACCGAACCCGTCCATGGACGCCGTCACGCATCGCCGGTGATTGAAGCCTCCCCGAGTCAATCCAAGACCACCATCCTCTCTGCCTTGTCCTCTGCTTCATCTGCGTGCAAGGAATCGGACAGGGAAGCAGAGAATCGAGCACATCGTCTTCATCTTTCATCCCCGACCGTCGGACTTGAGCAAGCTCCCCACCATCCCCGACCTCCTTCGTCACCACTGCGAGCACTCACGCGTCGAGGGTGAGCTTGCGATTCTCCTGGACATGCTTGTCGTCTTTAGCTCGCCGTAGATCCTCGTGACCGTCGTAGTCCGTAGCTCACCGCCGCACGGCCTCGTCGCCGGAGCTTTTGCCGGCGACCATTAGGTCCAAACGCCGCCATTAAGTAGCCCGTACTCGTGCGTATCGAGTGCGAGCGTTGGATGGTCTCCGCACGCCGTAGAACCTCGATCCTGTGCACCTCGTCGCCGGTGGTCACCGCGGCCGCGCGCGTCGTCGCCGTGCACGGACATCACCTCAAAACGATGCGCACCCGTATACTATCACCAGCACCGAGCCAGCCCAGTGGCTAGCACACACGCACACGCGCGCGAGGTCGCGAGTTCGATCCCCCGCGGCGCGCTATTTTTTTTTCGTTTATTTTCGCACGCTGACAGGCGGGCCCCACCGGTCAGCGACCGTGGTGGCCAGCGCAGCCTCACCCAGCCAGTCAGCGCCAGCGTGGCGCTCGGGCCCGCATGGCAGTGGCTCTGGCTAGCCACGGACTCAGTACCAAAAGTTTACCACGTTTTTCTGAGAAATAAAATAAATAGACAGATTTGAATATAAACTTCTAAAATCCATATCTTTTTAAATACTAATCCAAAAATAGCAAACAATATATCAAAATGATCAGGAGAAATAACTTCACCTCTTAACATCATTTTCATGTTGAATTAAAACACTGGAAATAACTTTTCCTTGCACTTTAGTAAAAGGGCAGAATATAAAATGATTTTGCAAAATTCATAACTAATTAAATATTGATCCAAAAGTTACAAACAAGATACCAAAATGTTCAGAAGATTAAATCTAGTCTTTTGGTGAAACTCACACATCCAAATAAATTAGTTTAGGTGATGTTTTATTAAATTAAGAAAAATGGCAGAATAGAGAACAGATTTGGAAAATTCATATCTTTAAAAATAATGATCCAAAAATTAAGTTTGAAGTATCAAAATGTTCAGCACTTAATATACTTCATGTTTCACCACTTTCCCAAACATGGATAATTAGTTTTATTGTTGTTAAAAATGATTTGTTAAAATGGCAGAATTAAATCAAATTCTGAAAATGCAATAACTTTTTAATGGCTTATCAGAAAAAGGTGTTCTCTATATCAAAATGCTCAGAAAAATATGAAATGTTCAGTAATCTCATTTACTTGCATAATTAAACAAGATTGCAGCACTGTACCCTTAGAAGTTAGGAAAATCATTGATTTAAAAGGTGGAGTTATAATTTTCTCTTGTTGAGATAATTAATTCTGCACCCCATTTAAATTGCTGGATAATTTTGTAAGTAAGTTCAGTGTGTGAAAATGTCGTTGCCATCATGTGTTTGTGCATTGCACTTGTTATGCATGTGTGGTTTGTTAATTGTTAGTGTATCACTTGTGGTTCTGTTTGGAGTATTGAGTGTTGTTTCTTTTACGACGCTAGATATAAACGCTACCGGAGTGATCTTTGAAAAGGGTTTATTGAAGAAGAATCGGAGTTTATTTCTCTGATCAGTGAGGAAAAGTCAAGGAACATTATGCTGAAATCAGGCAAGCTATTCTCTGAGCTTGCATCTACATACATCTATTTTGATTCACATGTTTTACTTATAAAGAGCATAAGTGATTTATGTGGTGTTTGCCACAAAAGATATGATTTTGAAAACCCTTTTCCAAAATACAAGTATATTATTTTGACACCCTATATGGAGATATTAGCGGAATTTCTTTTCCAAACTATAGGATGGGAAAAATATTGTTTACTCAAAACTCTTTTGAAAATACTTGAGAGGTTGTGGAATACCGAGATGTCGGTGTTGAAGTGGAGAAATGGAGAATGGTGATGTTTATGAAAAATGCACATTGTGTCTTTGTACTATGACGACCAGCCGATAATCTGTGCGACCACATTTACCCCCATATGGGAACGGGGCTTAGTCATATAATTTGCTCTTATTAGTATGGGATACCTCATCGACGGAGATGACTCCGTTATGCGTGAGGGGATGGTTTGTGAACTCCCCTGACCTGGGTCCTCGCTCAAACTCTATGGAAAGATAAGGAGGAGGATTGAAGACTTCATAAATGTGGTCGCCGGGAAAAACATATGAGTCCTCACACTTGGGGTTGCCGACGGGGACCGGACTGAGTGTCGGTGGGAATTATCATATGGGTAGGGTCCTATACTAGCATGAGCAAAGGAGAGGCTAGGGTCGGTGGCTCAACTTCGCATACACCTTGTATGGCGGGACGTGGCTGACACGATGAGTTACCGGATGGGTGTGGGAAAAGCGTGCTACCTCTGCAGAGGGTAAAACTATTCGAATAGCCGAGTCCTCGGATATGGACAGTTGGGAGGCTGTCCTCTGACCATGTGCAAGTTTTGGAAATGTTTAAGATTTAAAAGGAAAATGGAGATGTTGTATTTGTGCAGCTATACCGATGAGTCGGTATGAGGTTGCTGGAAAAGAGGAGGACCCTGAGGGGCTATGATCGAGAAGTGAAGAGTTTTGTGATTTGAAAGGAGAAAAATGTTTTATGCAACTATGCCAACGGGCCGGCATGAGGTTGTGGGTTTGAATGACCATGAAGGGTTATGGTCGAAAAAGGAGGAGTTTTGGGGAAATAAAACCGGGTGATGAATTTCGGGAAAAAACCTTTTTAAAGAGACCTCTTATCTTCTCCAATAAAGATATATTTTTGGGAAAAAGTTTTAAAAGAAAATTCTTACAAGATAGATTTATGGAAAAGATCTAAAAGCCTTCCTTTCTTTTTCAGTAAAGATATAGAGATTTCAAAACAAAGTTTTATCAAACAAAAGTCTGTCCTTCCCCTTTTTAAACAAGGATATAGAGTTTTCAAAGCAAAGAAAGTTTTATTTAAACAATAAAAAGAGTAGTGCATGCTCATTTCGGGGGTAGTTTGCGAGTACATTCAAATGTACTCATATTGGTTTCGTCCCTGGCTATTGTCTTAGCCAGATTTTGAAGAAGAACAGTTCGAAGAAGAAGACTTCAATAACGTCAATGCGAACTAGGGCGCTTCCCAGTCAGCTGCCTGTAGGGTTGGCAAGTGACTTGGGCTCCACGTTGATTTGGTGATTTCCGCTGCGAGTACCTGTTGAAGTTACGACTTCAATCAAGTAAGTATATTTATTCGGTATTTATGGGTGTTCTGTGATGCCAATTCAAGTTATGTGCAACAATAGACTGATCACGGGATTGTTGCAGGAAACATAACGAGTATCTCGGATACCTAATCCGGGGTCCTCACAATCCTCCCCCCCCCCCCCCCCCCCCCTCAGCAAAAAAACATAGACATCAAATCAAATCTACGATCAAAAAGTAATTATAATGATATGATAGGGATGATGTGTCGTTTGTTAAGACGTCTGACGTGCCTAATTTTATATGCAAGTGTTTCAAGTTAGATATCTTTTCCAAATTGTTTGGGGGTCATTACCACATGACCCATGTAATAGACCGTATGCAAATATTTTGGTACTGATCGACGAGCTAGGTAAAGGAAACGTCGTTACGTTGTTACACCCACTTAACCTCTCCCCCACCTATTCGGCCACCCGTGCAACACTTCCAGACCATCCATCTATATAAACCATCTTACCCTTCACCTCCATACATCTTTCTCAGATCATTGGAGATCTCTAAAAAAAAATACATCATAAAAATGGTAAGCTACACTCCACCGAGTTAGTTTATACTAATTGGACTTCATAGTTCATATGATAAAATCTTAGTTGCCTACTACTTAAACACTTCTGAATAAAATCTCAATGTTTCTTCAACTTCTGTTGCATAGCTTCCCATAATGTATGGGAATGCCCAGATGCGTAGAGGGGAAAATGTCACCGTAGCCAAAGAGTTCAACATACCCTCCTCTTCTTAAGGCAGAAATTGATTTTCGAGACTAGATAGCTGCTCGAGCACTCACGGAATGAGTTTTAAGTTGGTAGCCTTTTCCAAGTCATTTTCGATCCATAGAAAAGAAGGGTATCGTCTTTGACCCTCATCCTCCAAATGTGGATCAATCCACTGAAATACCTTGTTTTTTGTCTCTTTTGAAAAGGAGCACTAACATATTAGCCGCCATACATTTGTGTTGGGTACAACTCCTACGTTTTCGAAAAAAAATAATGAACATCTTTTATCCATATGTTGAATGCATGAATTCGATTTCGTACCCTATAACCACTAAGCACCAGGCATCACCTCCTCTGAAGACGCGTGACAATATGTGTTTGGTCGCAATATGGCTAAGAGCATTTCCACCGGCACCTCCCAAAGCACAACTGAAGGCCCATTGGGGGACCGGACACGAAAAATGGTCACACCGGCACCCTCAAGTGTTCGGTCCGACCCAAATTCTGTCCAGCACCCACGAGAGGGTCTCCAAATTTAGGGGCCTACTCGGGGATACCGGACAGTGGCCGGACAAGCCATCTGACAGGCGGAGTCCACCTGCCATAGACACATAACGAAATAGGTTGGAATGAAGGGGATCGCAGGCAAAAAAACAAAAAACATTCCTAACAACGATAACCGTAATCTAACCAGAATCTAATACTATGCAAATATACTATAACGGAGGTGATCGATGTACATACCCTTGTGGAACGAAAAACGGGGATTACGTACCTGCACAAGAATTGTTGATGAAGCCGACGTAGCCGACCTCGAGGTCGTGAAGATGAACTCCTCCAAGCGCCCCAAGCATGGCGCCTCGCAGAGCTTACACACGTACAGAGAAGATGACGACCTCCGGGCTCCTATCCAGCAAAGCAGCGGAAGTACAAGACTTGGACCGGAGAAACCAGAAGCACGGCGGAGTGCGTATGGTGGAGAAAACACAACCCGTGTGTAGCCCCAATTGCGGAATCACGTCTAAACGGATGAGACAGAGAGAGGGAATGATGCAATTTTCAAAGGCATGGGGGCACCCCTATTAAATGAGGAGGAGGGATGCAAATCCTCTTGGCTTAGCCATGTGGGACTATTCCCACATGGTGCGGCTGGCCAAGGGGAGCCGCCGGTCCTAGGTGGGCCCCATTCGGCCCACCTAGGGTTGCCCCTCCCAATTCGCACCATGGGGGAAGTTTCCCTCTATGGGCCTTTTCCCTTTGGTCAAGGCCCATTTAAGTGTGCAGATTTAATAATTCTGAAAATAAATAAATGAAAATATATTTAACTATTAATTACACTAATTAATATTAAATACATATTATCTAATTTATTCCGGCTCTGAAAACCATTTCGTCGGCCCCCGAACTCTGTCGGATATGTCCCGGAACATTTCCGGTGTTCTTCTCTCTATTTTTTCTTCTGCGTCCAATCTAAATAAACGTCACCTACCCTTAAGGGCTTCTTTGATTTGGAGGAAATCTGGAGGAAATGTACAGGGTTAGGAATATTTCCCAAGATAGCACTGTTCACTCCTTTGAATCATAGGAATGGTGCAAGGGAAAACTAAAGGAAACTTTCCTTCAGATCTCACTTCAAGGCAAAACGTAGAGGAAAAATAAAATCCAGTCTGACCTCATTCTTTCAATCCTATGCACAAGGAACGATGAAAGGTTTGCATATGCCATCCTTTCCTTTTCCTATCCCATTCCAATTCCTTTGAATTTCCTATCCTATGATTCAAAGAGGCCCTAAGTGTGAGACCCTAGCGGTTCGGGATCACGCCAGACATGATCGAGACTCATTTTCCGATCAATGACTAACAACGGGGTCCTGGATACAGATGATAGTCCCTGTGCGTTCACGAATAACTTTGTCGTTTGAACCTTAGACATCAAGTCTCAGGCCTTTTGCCAGGCGATACTTAGTTTGTCCGAGACTCGATCTCCGGTATCATGATACCGAGCTTGATCTCGTTACTTGACAATACTATCTTTACTCATCTGTGATATTACATCCTCGTGACCTAGTCACATGCTTGCAAGCTCATTGATGTAATCTCACCGAGTGGGCCCGGACTATCTATCCTGCTATGCGGATTGGCAAATCCTGCTCTTGATCCCTCGCCTCAACATACTTCCTTCCGATACCCGAGAGGGATACCTTTATTGTCATCCCATGTAAGAAATGACGTTTGATACAATCAAAGTATCTTTCAGAAGTAGCAATTAAAGTTGATCTCACGGTCGAATCCGTAATGACTACGTCCTATAAATATTGGGTGCGTCCATCACATCATTCACCTAATGATTGACTCCATTGTCAACTGATATAAATGTCACATGATCAGGAAATCTCAATCATCAATCGCACAACAGACTAGTAAAGAGGCTACTAGGGGCCTGGTTGTTTACATACCACACGTGCATTAATGTTTTCGCTTAATACAGTTATAGCATGGTATAAAACGTATTATGAACAATCGAGATATGACAAATAAATATCTTTATTAATTGCCTCTAAGGCATATCTCCTTCACGGAAGTCATTTGCACCCTCACCTCATCCTCCAGTATCCCTGACCGGCGATACGCGGCATCGCAACTGGCCCTTGCCGTCGCCATTTCCCAACCACCTTCTTTTCGCCGACACTCCCTGCCCCTCCGAGTCGCCGCCGCTCATCACCACCATGAGTCGACTTTCAGCGCCACTCCCTCTCGCCCGCCTGTAAGGTTTCGACTGTTTGCCAAAGTATTTTTCTTTGCTACCCATATTTTGCATAGCTCGATAGTTCATTGACTGGTCTTCAATAGGCTATGGATAGCAACGATGATATAATGTTTTACTAAATGATGGAAGATGCGACTTTTTTTATGATGAAGATAATAATCTTATTCTCGCCGTTCTTATGGCTCCAAAGGCTGTCCTGGAGGCCACTATCAAATGCGGAGGGTCGAAAAAAAGGGAAGAAGGCCAACAAGAATCGGTTCAGAACAACTGGTCATGTGATGCTTTACAGTGACTAATTTGCGTTTAAACCGGCAAACAATGATCTTGACTTACGTCGGCGCTTTAGGATGAAGAGGAAAGAGTTCATGAACATTGTGCATGTTCTTCGAGGCTACGATGACTACTTTGAGTTGAAAAAAGATTGCACTGGTCTTATTGGATTCCACAACCGTTGAAACAACCTACATGTTTTGCAAGGCATTATATACAATATTCGAAGCGAAATATCTGAGAGAACCAAATGCAGAAGACACGGCTCGGCTCCTAGCACAAGGTGAAGCGAGATGATTTCCTGTTATGCTTGGGATTATCGATTGCATGCACTGGAGATGAAAGAATTGCCCATTCGCTTGGCAGGGGATGTACAGGGGAGGACATGTTGGAGCATGCAGTGTTGTGCTCAAGGCTGTGGCAGATTATGACCTGTGGATTTGGCACGCATTTTTTGGCATGGCCGGTTCTCACAATGACATCAACGTGCTGCAATGCTCTCCGGTGTTTGCGAGACTTGCCTCGGCCTAGCTCCCGAGTGCAAGTATGTGATCAACAGCCATGAGTATGACAAGGGATACTACCTAGCAGGTGACATCTATGCTCGTTGGTCGACATTTTCAAGACCATCCGCAACCCTGTTGGTAAGGCAAACTGTAGCTTCGCAAGCAAGAAAGAGAGTGTCTAAAAAGAAGTAGAGAGAGCATTCAGTATGCTCCAAGCCCGGTTTTGCTATTGTCAGGTACCCTTTCTATCTTGGTCCCTGGAGCAAATGTGGGAGTTCATGAACGCTTATGTCATCATGCATAACATGATGATCGAGAGTAGCATGATGCCAACTTGGTCACGGATGAGCCCTATGAATTTCAGGACCCTTGCCGAGCCATATCTGTGCGTGCCGGACAAATTTTCTGAATTCCTCGGTGCTCATATTCAAAATCTGAATTCGAGATGAAACAACTCATATTCAAATTTAAATTCAAATTGTTATAATAACTATATGTTTAAACTATTATTGGAGTATGCATTCATTTTCCTACGTTTTAGATAGAAATTAATTCATATTAAGAAAATGGATATGGGGTGCCGTTTGGGGGTGGTGGTGTGACGACAACTGGGAATTGGCCGGACAAGTGTCCAGCAGCGACTAAAGCAGACACAATTTGGGATGTGACGGGCAAATTTCCGGGTGTCGATGCTCTAAGTGGTCGATAACTTAATTGCACTGCAGACATGATAACCATGATTTACTTGTCTTTGAGGGCCACACTCGCCAGATGCACGTTTCACCTAAGGTTTAATCAAATGTATACGCACCGATCGACACGAGCCAAAGAGCAGCGCCTTTACACCGTTAATTTGAACTCCGCGGTTTAGTAGAATTAAAGGTGGCGGCTGGTGCCCGGCCTTTTCAGCTCGCTCGCCTACTGAAGCCATCATTTCTGCGTCGCTCTGAAAAGCTTAGCTTTCTACTTATAGATGAGCATAGATAACTTGCACCGGGAAGGATCAAGTGGAAGCCGCTCGTGATATCCTTTCGGTTTTGGCTGGAGGAAGTTGATCGGAGGGAGGAGGAGCGCGCCGCCGGCCGGGAGTGATCCATCGACCGCGCTGGAGCCGGGGAACTCCGGTCGCTGTCGTTGGCGGGTGCGGGGAGGTGGCGGTTACGGCGAAGAAGGCCAATAGAAAACGCGGGTGCGTAGGGAGGTGAGAGAGATCGTGGCAGATCCCGGGGTCGCCATCTCGCCGCGTCGCTCCTGGATTGCAGCCAAGCCTTGGCCCGCAATCCATCCGCGCTTTCCGGCCGCCCGCGCCACCCACCCAGGCCACCGGTATATATACCCCGCCATTGCCTCCCCTCCATCGATCGGCCGCCCGGGGAAAGCTAGCCGGAGTTGCATGCTGGCAAGCTAGCTAGCTTACTTCGGGCTTCAATATCGGGCATCGGAGACTGAAGGCCAGCTGCTGCAAGGTAGCAGCTGCGAGCGCAGGCGTCGAGCTAGCTAGCCAGGTAAGCTGCAAGCAGAAGAAGCAGCATCAATTTACATCGTGATTTCTGCTTTGTCTTTTGCTTCCTCGATCCTCATGCATACCCGTGCTGTGTGTGCGCGCGCTGTAGTTCTGTGTTCTGACCGAAGCGTGCTGTGTCGTTTCAGCTCTGTCGTCGTGGGTGTAGGGTTCGCGAGGCTCAAGGTGTTTGTCGGAGAAGGAGGCGTGCTAGGGTGTCAATCTGCACGCGCCAAGGCGTGCTGAAGCATCTGTACGTTCTTCCTGCCTATCTAGATTCCTCTCTGTCTCTCTCAGACACACACACCTTTTTTAAGATCGTAGTATGAATAGATAATAAGGAGAACTATGCCATTTTCTTTCTTTCCTTCCAGTGTTTGAAACTTTGAATAGTGCACTCCCGTTTATATATACACCATGAATCGTTTCAGTATGGTTCTATTCCACGGAGTCACATACTCATGGCAAACATAATTAGTGTATTGACTTGTGAGCGACTGTTCTTTGGAGTGCATTCATTGAGTTTAGCGTCTACCACACAAAAGAAAATCAGCAAGCAAAATGTGGTCCTCAATCTCATATGGTCCGGTAATCTTATGCATGATGAAAGTACTGTACTTTCCGCTGTAGGGCCGTATTTATTCAATTTTTATTTTGTTGAGAAAACAGCAAATGTCTACTGCATTTTTAAATACTGGGTTTAATTTGTACAGAGCTAACTAATATTTACATAATTAATTGATGTAGTCGACCCAAGCATGAAAATTAACATGTTTCGCCAATTTCTCCGTAATTATTATATGCATCGTCTATTTCTAGATACCATTAAATCTGAATCAGATATCAAGTCTTCGGATCAACATCGTAGATTTGTTATACTCCCGCTGATCCTGTTTAAGTGTCGTGATCAGTTAAGAAACTTGTATGTACATAGTTCAGTTTCCACGTCACTGTTTCCGGATCGGAGTGAGTAATTAACTTGCACCAGAAACATTTTGTAGACTTGAAATTACTAATATTTGGCTGAACTTGAACACTTGTTCCAGATAATAATTTTACATTAAATAATGTGTAATTTGAGGTGACTAATAAATAGTGTAAAATAATATTATTCTATCCTGGTATACCAATTTCTGCGAGATCATTTATATGTTTTATCTAGTAGAAGGCTACATTCTTTTATCATTGGAATAACATATGTACGTCTAAACACACACTCCCCAAAGCTAGCTATCCTAATTTATCCAAGAAGGTTTTTCATAGCATTGACAAAAAAACATAATGCAACAAGAAAATAGAAAACCCGTATATTTGATGAAAAATAGTTATGTCAATCAACATAGTTTGTCTACAACTAATAAACCATCTGATGTATGCATGAGCTGTGCGTTTTAAGAGGCACCTCTAGTTTCATCGCTCTCTAAACAGAGATCCATCAGAATGTGGTGAGTTCGAACTAATATACAGTCATAAGGTTTACAGATTAATTATTGGCACATGCTTGCAACAACAATAACAAAGCCTTTCATTCCCAGCAAGTTGGGTAGGCTAGAGGTGAAACCCAGAAGATCTCGAAACTAACTCATGGTTCTGCCACATGGATAGCTAGCTTCCACGCACCCCTGTCCATGGCTAGTACTTTGCTGATATTATTGACACATGCTTGCATTTCAATAAAACTTTTGATAGTCGTTGCTGCCATAATTAATTGAAAATCTCAGTGACCTGTAGTTTTTAAGCCTAAGAGCACCACTTGCAGTTGTACAAGTTTAATTAAATCTTAGTGCAATTTTTAGTTAGTAAGTTATATAGAAATAACGGTCTACCTATCCAAAGTTCTAGAAATGTGACTAACAAGACATATTAATAGAATGTACAGTCTCAGCCTAATTCTACAAGAACTCACATATGCATGAAGTAACCACTTATAATTAGTAATAACACCCATGAATTAAATATTTTTTATATCAGTCAAGTGTCAACTAACTTGCTTCAACCTATATTACTCTGATCAGGCGGAGGAAGATGAACGCTTTCTCCCATGTCCCCCCTGGTTTTCGTTTCCACCCCACTGATGAGGAACTGGTGGATTACTACCTGAGGAAGAAGGTAGCACTGAAGAGGATAGACTTGGACATTATAAAAGATGTTGATTTGTACAAAATTGAGCCTTGGGATCTACAAGGTAATCACAAGTTCAAAACTCCACTCATAATGATAGCTCGCTTCTGTGCGACCTTGCAACAGTGTGATTTTACTGCTGTATATGACGCATGAAACTTAATATACGATGCTTACACAGAACAATGCAAGATTGGGACCGAAGACCAGAGCGACTGGTTTTTCTTCAGTCACAAGGACAAGAAGTATCCGACTGGCACTCGCACCAACAGGGCAACCACCGCTGGATTCTGGAAGGCTACGGGCAGGGACAAGCCGATCTACGTCAAGCACTGCCTCGTCGGGATGAGGAAGACGTTGGTTTTCTACAAGGGCCGGGCTCCTAACGGGCAAAAGTCGGACTGGATCATGCACGAGTACCGCTTGGAATCAAACGAAAATGGAGCTCCCCACGTACGTAAAGCCTATCTCTCAATGTGTGATGGTACATGGCACATGTGAACCTCACTTGTTCATCTAACAACAGATTAATTAATCTCTGGAATATACCGTTCTATTAATGTAGGACGAAGGATGGGTGGTCTGCAAGGTGTTCAAGAAGCGAGTGGCGACGGTGCAGAGAATGGCCGCCTCTGACTCACCCTTCTGGTTCAGTAACGACCATGTGGCGTTCATGGCGCCCCGCGTCGACCAGAACGCGGCGTACCATCACGGACACCACCAGAGCTACCACCACCCTTGCAAGGTGGAGTTGGAGTACCATCACCTCCTTCCCCAGGAGCCGGCCGCCAGATTTCTGCAGCTCCCCCAGCTAGAGAGCCCCAGACTTCCAGACCTGATCGGCGCTGTAGCTGCCACTCTCCAGCCGTGCAACCAAACCCACGACGGCCAAGCTCCTCGGCATGTTCAAATCGAGCCGGTTTATGCGACGGATCATGCATCTTCCGCGGAGTGGAGGGATCTTGACAAGTTCATGGCGTCTCAACTCAGCCACGATGGCTCCACCCGAAGGAGTCCAGCAGCTACTCTAACCCGGTGCAGGAGTTTCAGGTAGAGGGGAAACATGAAGAGGCCTTGGATTACGTGTCGACATCTGCCTCCTGCGGAGGGGAGAATGACTTGTGGAAATAACGGCATACATACACGTACGCGATACAGATACCAAACATATACTACTACACACTAACGGGCAGCACTGGCACTGTATACAGATTAATAACATTGTGTTGTGATGCGATTAATGTAGCTAGCGATGCCATCATAATTAAGTTGTATGTACTAATTGATGTCAAAAGAAGTGGTGTGTATAACCGAATTGGTTATACTTACACGCACAATTTGTATTCAGGCATACGGGTCTCATGTTCATACATAACTAGGCGATTTGTAACAGCAGTAGTCTCATATTGTATAGTAAAAATAGTAGCTGCTATAATGCATTATTGATATCATGAATTGCTACTGGTTATAAATTCAAATTCAGGTACTCCGTTCACAATTATTATATGTTCAGAGTTTATTCAAATTTAAACTTTGTAAAATTTGACCAAATATATAAAAAAGTCAACATCTACAATATAAATTAAGTATTACTAAAATCATCATAAAATATTTTTCATATTATACATTTGATATTATAGGCGTTCATATTTTTCGTATATAGTTATTCAAACTTTCAAAAGTTTGACTTTGAAAATTCTGTAAATAAAAACGCAAGATTATTGTCCTATAATTTTGTGTGTAACTAATTAATTGTGCCGCCAGACATTGCAATGTAGTAATTCTCTATACAAGTGCAATACCAAGAGGACATACCTATATCGATCTACATCACATCAGCAAGTAGCTACCTGACCCCATGGTGCTGTACCGAGCAACCCGAGTGGACGGAGTGGTGACCCTAGCTACCGATGCTTGTCCCGTCACCCCCTCCTCTCTCATTGTCGTTACTCGAGGAGGTCGTCTTACAAAACCCGACTAGTAGCAGAAAGCCTTCACCTACCGTTAGTTATGTCTTCCTTGTGTATATGTGTGTGATACAGTGATGATTATGCTTTCCTTGCAGCAATCATCACAGTGGAGACATAACCGCGGATGACGTGCCCCTCACCTAGTATCTTCGACCCATATAGAGGGACAACATCGATGTGAGAGTGGGAATGCTGCTCAGACACTAGGTTCTTGATCCCAATTGATGAAAGAACTCGGGAACACGAAGTTTGATTCATGAAGAGTACGAGACCTATACCAAGTGTTCATGGTGTCACCGTTGTAGGGGCAGATGAGGGGCGCCGATGTGCGGCAGTTCCACTCTCGTGATCTACGAACAGATGGTATTTACCTATGTAGAGGCGAAATAGGCGAATAGTGATGGGATTAGCAACATAGAAAACAAAAAAAATACTACGAGATGCGAACGCACATCCAAAATCTAATCTAGGAGAATACTTGTAACGAGAGAGAGAGAGTAGTTCTTCATACCCTTGAAGAACATGAGCGGAAACGTATTACAAACGTGGTTGGTGTAGTCGCCGCCGATTCCCGCAGCTAGGCGATTCCTCCCAGCCGCGAGAATGTATTCTTCTTGTCAAAGGCGACTCCTGCCCGAGACCGCGTCGGGTCCCGAGTCGGAGCACGACTCCCTGCTGACTCCCACGCCGATGCCGACTCCCACTCACAACAGCTCCCACGATCAAGTGTCGAAACTACAACACCTCCGAGGTATCCACGCGTGCCGGAGGTACCGTCTCCGTGCACGTCATGATGCTCCAGTCCGCTGATGGCACGGGAACGAGATTGGACTAGATGAGATCTCCGGAATGTTCTCTAGATCTGAATTAAGAGAGGTAGAAATTCCGACAGCACCTCCACGAGAGTTGGTGTTGTGGATGAGGAGATCTACAAGAGTGCACTCTTCACTTCTGCGAATGGATAAGCAACCAGCCAGCCTCCCCTTACTTGGCTGAGACAAAGGGATATATATAGGCCCAAGGATCCTTATCTTGGAAGGAACCTACGATGCCACATGGCATGTGCCTGGACACATGTGTGTGTGAAGCCTCGCAAGGTAACACATGTCAATTCTCTTGACACCTTTCAAGTGCATTGTCTCACAATGCGACACATGTCATGGGGCATGCCACATAACCCCGTGGCATGTCACATATGGCTGTCAGCTCACTATCCAGAGCCTTCTACATGTTCTAGACTCTTCTAGAACATTCCATATTACACTGATTATTTTGGACACTCCGGACTAATCCGTGTCACCCCGGAACCATTCCGAGATCACCCTAAACACCTTTTGAGAGTCGTCTCTCATTTAATCTAATCACAAACACGTTCTACTAGAACACTACTCCGTCGGGTTTGATATAACGCAGACATGCACCGGAACCATTTCGGCCAATAACGAACAACGGGATCTAGAGACCCATGAGCGCTCTCACATTATACACGAAGATCTTTATCGTGTGAACCACAATGTCGTTGATTGAATCAATCTGTATTCCATTCCGCGATATTTTACTTACACGAGACTTGATCGTCAGTATCTCAATACCTCGATCAATCTTGTTACCGGTAAGTACTCTTTACTCGTTCCATAATACAACATCCTCTGTGACTAACTCTTTAGCCACGTGCTTGCAAGCGACACTAAATGTGTGTTACCGAGTGGGCCCAGAGTATATCTCTCCATTATATGGAGGGACAAATCTGAAAGGACAAGGATGTCGCCTAGAGGGGGGTGAATAGGCGATTTAAAACTTTTCCGGTTTAGGCTTGATAATTGCGGAATAAAACTAGGTGTTTAAATTAACAAGCCAACAACCTAAATAAACTAGCTCACCTATGTGCACCAACAACTTATGCTAAGCAATACAAGCAACAAAGTGATAGCAATATATAATACTTCAAGCACGAAGGCTATCACAATGTAAATTGCATAAGTAAAGAGCTCGGGTATAGAAATAACCGAGGCACGCGGAGACGATGATGTATTCCCGAGTTCCTCTTTTTAGGGAGTACGTCTCGTTGGAGGGGTGTGAGTTTCAAACACAAACACCACAAATGGCCTCACCCTATTCTCCGATGAACCTTGCCCAAAAGCTCGGTTCACCTTCCACTATTGATTTCCTTTTGGGCGGAAATCGAGTCCCTTACAACAATCTTGAGGCACAACCCACAAAAGGATTGGGAGCTCCCAAGTGACCACAAAAGGCCTCAACCGCTACAAAAGGCGTCTAGGTCCAAAGACCCAAGAGTAACAAGCTCACGAACTTTCACTTCCACGAATCCTCGTGGAGAGCACAAACCGATGCACAAAAGCAATGACAAGAACACAAGAAGTGCTCAAGTCCTTCACTCTCAAATCCCACCAAAAGCAACTAATCTTGTGGGGGGAGAAGAGAGGAAGAACAAAGAAGAACTCAACAAATGGAACTCCAAGATCAAGATCTACTAGGTTCCCCTCACTTAGAGGAGGAATGGATTGGTGGAATTGTAGATCTAGATCTCCTCTCTCAAATCCTCAAAGATATGCAAGAATCATGGGATGAATTGAGAGAACTCAAAGCTTTGGAGGTCAACAATGGAGGAGGAGAGAGAGTGCCAAAGCTTGGGAACCATTGGGGAAGGAGACCCCTTAAATAGGTCCCCACCAAATATAACCGTTGGGGCAGTTTTTCCTGCGCGGGCCGGAATATTCCGGCCCCCACAAAATTTCCGGCCCAAAAATCCGGCCCGTTACAGAGAGCCGCCGAAAGCGACGCAAATTCGAGCTCAGCCATTTTTCCTGGGGGCCGGATATTCCGGTCTGAATTTGGCCCGGAATATCCGGTTTTGCTGAAAACTGACAGAAACAGCAAAACGAAAACTGCAATAACTTTTTCATCCACTCCGTTTTCGATGATCTTGGCTCGTTGGAATCATAACGAAGAGCTCTTCAAGATTATGA
Organism: Poa pratensis; assembly: GCA_947311845.1. Classification (NCBI taxonomy): domain Eukaryota; kingdom Viridiplantae; phylum Streptophyta; class Magnoliopsida; order Poales; family Poaceae; genus Poa; species Poa pratensis. The sequence continues at coordinate 28,380,864 of CAMZMU010000050.1, forward strand.
GAGAAACATCATAGTCCATCATGTGAGGAGGAACCAAATGAGGAAAGTTAAGACCTCTCTATAAAAGACAAACCGGTAAAACCTCCAACATCAAAAACGACACAAGATATGCATATAAAATCCGTTTTTGATGAACTAGAGCTTGGTATGGAGATGAACACAAGCTCTAAATTCTCTCATGGATAAAAGCCAAATAACAACCAAGAAAGATGAAATGCCAAGTATGCAAAGGTTTGAGCTCTCCACAAAGATGCGATCAAGTTACTCACTTGAGAGCCCCTCTTGATAGTACGCCGTCTATCCTATCACCCGGTCTCCCACTAACACCATGAGACCGGTAAAATAGAAACCCTATCAAGATCATACCTTTGCCTTGCGCATTCCACTTGAGCTAGATGAAGACGATCTTGACTCCCTCAAGTTGGAACACCTTTCTTGATTGAGCTTGCTAGCACATGCTTGATGAAGATTTCTTCAAATACTCCCCATACTCCGTTATGGGAGAGCCTCGCTTAGCTCCGTCTTCATGTATCCACTTGCACTTTATCTTCTTCTCTTGATATAGATGATGGCTTGGAGATAAACATGAATGTTCACTCAATCTTCTTTTCCAAGCCATGCTTGCAATAAGCTCAACTCTAGATGACCATTCTTCATATAAACCCATTGGATAGAACCTTGGTCATCATATAATCTTCTAGAGTCCAACACATGAACTCCAATCTTCTTCATGGACAAGATCTATAAAGATATCTCAATGCAAACATTAGTCTATAGAGATTGTCATTAATTACCAAAACCACACATGAGGGCACATGCACTTTCAAAATCCCAGTCTTGAAATACGTAACCCAACAAGTACTTTTCGATTAACTTGTAAGCCACCTTTATAATCACCCAGTTACGAAGTGACGTTTGATATCCCCAAGGTTACTTCCGGTACAGGGAGTTACATAATCTCATGGTCTAAGAAATAGAACACTTGACAATATAATTTAGGTCTGTCCATCACATCATTCTCCAATGACATGACCCTTTGTTAATTTGACAACTCCTTGTCCATGGTTAGGAAATGTAACCATCAATTAATCAACGACCTAGTCTAGTAGAGGCTTACTAGGGACACTGGGTTGTTTATTGCATGGAGTATAAACATTTATCATGAACATGGGAAATATGATAATAACAACTTTATTATTGCCTCTAGGGCATATTTCTAAAAATAGATGGTTCTCCAATATTGGCATGCCTTGGCCTTGGTGCCATCTACCCATCCCAATGGTCTGAAGTCTGCCATCACGTTGATTGCTTGGGAGATTTAGAAGGAAATAAACACGAGGGTAATTCAATAAAATATTCTCGACGCCGCCGCCCTTTTTCAGAAGATCAAAGATGAGAGTAGGAACTAGATTCTTGCGGGATCTAAGTATCTAGCGTAATTATCTCTTAAATTTAGTTTCGACCTTCATGGCCCTTTTTATTATGGCTTAGGCCATCGCATGTTTGCTCATTCTATCTAAACTATTTATAAAAGAGCAAACATGTTGGATAAATTAAATTTCAGCCATACAATATCCGATCAACCCCAGATCATTCTAATGTTTGACAACTCAACACATATTTTTGTTTTCGTGAAAATTACATGGATTGCCACCACCTAAAAGGTTCATTAAAAAAAGTGGCACCCTCTCTTCTGCTTCCTCCCAATTCTCTACCCGTCGCACAAGATGGTTGAACTCACGCCGATCGAGATCTGGTCGACCGGGATTCGCCAGTATTCTCGTGGAACGTACTGCTCTATGTTCCCGGCACGCAGTTCCACCTCATCAATCGCCGCCTCAGCCACCCGTTGGCCGCCAATGGCCTATCCCTGCGTCGAATCCACGCCGCGACACCTCCTTCCAACCATCACTGTCCTCGGCACCATCCCACTAGCGGTCCCCCTTCAGTAATTCTTTAAAAAGCTAGGGGGCAGTGGCCCCCTGACATGTGCATAGCTCCGCCATTGGTTACTCTTGAGTTGTGTATGTCTAGAAATTGAAGGAGCCTAATAGGTCCATATGTTGTAGTCAAAATTGATTTATTTTTTACAAAGGATGTTGTCCATTAGATAATTTTTGATTTAAAATTCTGGGTCAAAATGAGGCTTTGAGCCATTGCAAATAACCATGGAAAATAACAATGTATTTCAGAAGATTGAGGAAATGATCGCCAACTAGAAGGTAAAGTGCAAGTCAGGTTTATTATTTGCCTTACTATAATGATATGGCTTTCCGTTTTAGGACTGCTGAAGTTGATTCGAATGATTTCTATGCTATCTCATATTTTTCCTTTCATTAAAGGAGCTATTGTGTATACTTGTTATGAGTAGGAGCTGCGGAAGGCCAAATTCAGCTCGCATGCATAATAAACAATAAATGGTTTTATTTTCTACTATTAGCATTATCTTTTGATGTTAAAGGATTAAACCTTTCCATCAGTACAATGCATGAATTATAGTTATCGTGATTTAATCCCATATGAGCTCCATGTGTCCAAGTCAAAAAAAAAACTTGCATGTTCACATATTTTGATTGTCTAATTTGTTTTAATCTACACCGTTATTGTCTCATTCAAATGGGGGAGGTTTTCTGTCACGGGTCATCATCCTTTTTAAGACTTCATTCCAGGTGCAGTTAGATCATGTTAATTTCGAGTTTCAGCATGAGTTTGTATTCTACTATTTTCTGAAGTAGTTACACTTATTGCAGGGAAGAAGCTATCCATAAATTGGATGGTGGAGAGATTTAAAAGTTAGGCTCAAGGCGACTGTTGTATACATGGCCATGTTGAGTTAACCATGCTGAATTCGCTTCTGCATGGTAATTAATCTAGACGCATTCTTTGTGACTGAATTTGCAAAGAAGGTTTCACCATATTTCGTTTAGCTAGGACATGCATTGCACGTGCACATTTGCTAGTATCAATATAAAAGACAAAGGTTTCGGAAACTCCAAAGTGCACCCGGGAGCATGTGCTCCCGGTTTTTTCGAAAAAATATAGAAAATTGAAAACTTATCAAAATATTCCGAAAAAAATCATGCACGTACCTGAGCATGTCACGCACCATCGTGTCAAATTTGGCGACGAAACGACATCATGGCCGCCCTGTGCAAAAATGACAAAATGAACTCTGTTGTAAATCTGGGCCAGGACTGAGGCTGGAGTCTGTGCTCAGCTGGGCCAATTTGTTATCCTTTGAACAAGTGCCCTTGGCCCATCGAAGTTTTAGTATCACTAAAAAAATCAGTAACTCTGCTTTTTTGTAACCTCGGAGCTAGTTTTGTTTTACTCTCACTTCATATGCATGTCAATAATATTACAATGGAAACAGCAAGTTTTGCCTTTTCGATTTTTCTATAAAAAAAGGCTATTGAGACAAATAGGCGCAAGAACAATCTAACGAGTCGACAGCAATGTTATATCTATGGCGACCTGCGGATCGAAGCTCTGGATCGATCGCCGGCGTGACATTCTTTCCTCGACGCTTGCATTTCTCATACGCATGCTCACTCTTATTTACCCTTTGTTCTGAGTATAAATTACTGCAGTAGTACAGTATCCCGTCCTCTCTCTGGCCTCAATGATGCTACGCTAGATATAGAGGAACCTAGGTGTGCTACAAGTCGCAAAGTAATCTTGGATTCTAGATACTCTGAGCGGCTCCCTCTGTCATCGCCGCTGGGCTCTGTAAGCCAGTAGGCCATCATTTTATCAATCACGGGCTAGTTCCAACGGCATCATTTTTTTACAATAGCTAGCCCACCGTATTTTCGTTTGGTGCTGATACGCAGGTTTTATGAGCATTGGCCCTCACACGCTAGAACCGAGTTCGTACTCCCTCGATCACAGTACTTCCTCCATCCGGATATGCTTGACACGGATTTTTCTAAATATAAATTTATTTAAACATCTTTTAGTGTGTACATACAGCGAGCGGCGCCACCAAGGGCGAGCAGGGGCGGCCGTCCTAGGTCCCCTGTGGTAGAGACGGTACCTTGCCTCCATCCAATCAAATTTGTTGTCCCGTGGCTATCGGGAACGACGGGAAGACAAGAAGGAGGCGCCGAAGCGTTACATGGGCTGTAGGCTGACTATTGTTTCCAAAGGGGTTGTGGCTTATCCCGTCGACAGAAAAAAAACCAGCCCGGCGAACACTATTGGTTGACACAAATACGAACGTCCTTACGTGTTTTTTTTTTTTTGAACGAAGGTAGTAGTTTTCTTTTTGTCACCTTTGGTACACTACGGGAAACCGTCAAAACGCCGACGGCGGGCAGCCGTCGGCGCAGCAACGATCGCCGTCGGCGTAGGCCTTACGCCGGCGTCGGCGTAGGACGCTGTCGGCGTACGAAAACTGCCGTCGGCGTATCCGTCGCCGTCGGCGACGCAGCAGTGGGACCCACAAAACGGACGTCGAACGTCTCCGTCTGCTCCACCTATACGCCGACGGCAGTGCCGTCGGCCTAGGATGCCACGTGTGCTGATCTGGTGCGTCTGGGAGGAGTCGTATGCCGACGGCAATGCCGTCGGCGTAGGGATGACCATATAGGCATCCAGCGTTGACGTGGCGCCATCCTGTGCGTCCCACAGCTCAATGCCGTCGGCGTATCTTAGACCATATTTTCAGTTTCTGAAACTTTTTGCTGCTGGTTTCTGGCGCATTTTAAATACAATTAAAATTGCACAAATTATAAAACATCACAGAAACATCAAATAAACATCACATACATATCCAAATGACACAAACATGATTCAAATTCATCCAAACTCAAAAATGACATAAACATAGTTCGAATTCACACACGCTACACACGAACACATCCTACACCTCCCGAGAGCCCGAGGTATCCATTTCTGACAGCGTGAGAATAGGCAACCGACCGCGTGGGCCAGTCGAATCACACAAGGAATCCGGCGAGGCACGGGACGGTGTGGTCTCACGCGACGAACTAGGCGAGCCACCACCAGTGCCATGCTCCACGAACGCGCGCGTCGAAGTCGGCGAGGCGGAAGCACGACCAAAGGGTGCAGTCCTCGAGTATTCCGATCCCTACATGTTTTGGGTCCAAGTTAGCAACTTGGAAAGCACAGCATGGCGGTAACAACTTGTTTGGCAAATAACTTACCGGAGTCGCTGGCTTGTATGTGCGAGCGACCGACTCCCTCGTTGGGCCGACGGGCATGATCCCGGCCTAGGTGGACGCGTAGGCAGCTGCGACCGCTCTCCAGTGGCATGAAACTTCTCGTCAGCCTACAAGATAGTTTAGATGACAGGAGTTGTAGAAAAAGAAGGTTCAAACTGAGGAAATGGGACTTGTCATATTTTGCAAATATAAAAGTTGAAACTTACAGCATCCCTCAACTCTGCCCACTCCTCATACTCCTGGCTCTTTGATACGTCCAAAACGTATCTATAATTTTTGATTGTTTCATGCCATTTTTATGCTTTTAGCACTTGTTTTATATTAAGTTTATTATTTATTTGGACTAACCTACTAATAGTTGCAAAAGTGCACAATGTTCTTGTTTTACTCTTTGATGTGTAGAAATTATCAAGAATACAAGAGGAAACCTTGTTGGAGTCGAATTGGGACTTTCCTGAAATCTGTTACGAAAGTTGTCACAATTTTCCATACGAAGATTTTAAGCCCGAGATCAGCCCAATCGGAGTTCGGACGCGGCCTGTCGGCCCGTTTTGGTGGAACCCTAAAAGGGGTGACGGAAATCCGAGAAGATATATAAAGGGAGGAAACCTAATTCGTGGAGGACTCCTCCACCCACGAATTTCAGCCACCAAAAGCCACGTTTTTGCCTCCCCCATGGATCCCATCTCCATGGGGGAGGGCTCCCAAGAAGCCATGAAGGAGGGAGGCTAAGGGGCGGCGCTCCCCAAGCTTGCCGGCGGCGGGGAAGGAGTTCCCCGCACCGCCGGCGCCGCCGCCCTGCGCCGCCGCGCTGCCCCTCTCCGCCGTCTTCACCGCCATCTTCATCACCATCTCCTCCTTGTATTCAGTGGTTCATCCTCCCACAAACCTCTATACCGTCCTATGTAAACATGGTGTTTGATGCTATAATATTTATCCTATGATTTACATCATGTTTCCGTAGTTTATTTGTCTTTTGATTGCTTAATTGAATGCATGAGGTTCATTAGAGTTGTATGTCTATATGGTGCTGTCCTTTGGTGTCCATTATACTTGTGCGCGCATGGATCAAACACCCTAGGGTTGGTAGTATTTGTAACGAAGCGGGGGAAGTTCTGCCGGAGTGACAGAAACCTGAGAACGCGAACCGATTAGTTGCACGTATGGGAGTAAGAGGACCTTGAACTTAAGGCTATGATTGGGGAAACCTTAATGCATTGTTAGTTGTTGGGTATGTGATCCCCGGTACCCCAAAGTCAGGTGGTTGTTATGTCGGTAAAAGAGATAGAAACCGGAGTTAAACAGATAAGAGATAAAAGAAAATGCCAAAGAGGCAGTCTGGGCCGAAACTGGTACTATCCAGATCGACATACGCAGTGTCGGGCCGAGGCAACAGCCAGCTTCGGCTGGGCCGAATCGACAGCTAGCCTCGGCTGTGGTCCGAGGTCCACCAGCGACCTGGATGGGCCGAACTCACCTTCCCGCCTCGGCCAGGCTGCTTACCTCGGTCTGGGCCTCGCGCCGCAACCTCGGTTTGGGCCTCACGCTTCAACCTCGAGCGGGCCGACGTGGTTGTCTCGGCTGGGACGAGTTCGACGCTGCACCTCGGCCTGGGTCGACTCTCACGTCTCGGTCCACCTCGCTTTCACCTCGGGCCGGCCAGCAACGTCTCCAGCACCTCGGTTTCGACCGAGTTCTTCTACGCCCCAGGACGGGCCGAGTTTCCTTCGTCAGCTCGGCCAGGCCAGCGTGACCCAGGGCGAGCCGTGTTTCTATCTCGGATAGGCCGGCGCTGGAGTATCTCGGACGGATCGCTGTTATCTCGGAGGCATCGTTGCTTGTATCTCGTACAAGATGCCCTGCCACCTACCAGAGATACCGGAGACAACGACTAGAAGACAAGGAAAAGGACAGCATCTACCGGAGATGCCGGAGACAGACGCTAGAAGACAAAGTTCGGAGTCAACTCTGCTACAGTGCGGTGAACAGTGCGCTGCTACAGTGCACAGCTACAGTGTTCTTAGTCTTTGTCCCTCACATGTCCCTGGGCACCTAGATAAAAGGGCACCAGGGGGAGAGGAGGAGGGGACACGGGCATACGCAGCCCCCTGGGCACTTCTTCCTCCCCTGGGCTCCTTCTTCTTCTTCTTCCTAGAACTCCCTGCCATTGTTGGAATAAACAGCTCGAGGAGCATTTGTAGCCCACGGTATACAAAGAGGAGAATACACCAAGTAGGCTAGTGCTGCAGTAGGGGTTTTACCTCCTCACGAGGGCCCCGAAGCAGGGTACATCGTGGTGTGCATGTGCTTGTGTTTGTGTTCTTGCTTGTTCTTGCTTGTTCTTCGTGTTCTTCGTGTGTTCTTCGTGTGCGATTCCATCGCGCAATCCCTCCCCGAATCCACAAGCATCCGTTCGGCCCCAGAATAAGCCACCCCGTGGCATCTGCGTGTTTCCCACCACGACAGTTGGCGCCCACCGTGGGGCTGATAGTGGCGCTTGCTGGATCAAATTCGGACGGGACATTTTTTGTTGACTCGGGGACTCGACTCCGACATCATCCCCGGGTTAACAGAGCTCAAACCGACATTTGGTTAGCAAAAACCGAGATATACAGAGTCAATCCGAGGTACACAGCAAAAAAGCCATCTTCCACCTCCAGCGGTACGCACGCCTGAGCTCCGGCGTCCGCGCTCCTGCGCCCGCCCGACCTCGTCCCTGCGCGTGTGCGTCCGCGCCCCAGCGCCGCCACGGCCGCGCCCGCGTCCGGCCATCCTCGGCCGCCCTCGCGCTCGGCCTTGCCCGCACCAAGCTCCCACTCCTGGCTGCTCCCATGCCCGCCTCGAGCTTGGCTCGCCCTGGCTCAGGCCCGACCTCGCTTGGCCGCTCTCGCCGCGGTCGCCTCCGGCTCCACTCCACCCGCGCCCGGCCACCCTCGCGTCGCCTCCGCTTGTGCCGCTCCGCCCCTCGCCACGGCCGGCTCCGGCTCCGTCTTGCCCTCGCCGCTCAGCCTCGCCTAGCTGGCCGTGGTTGGCTCTGGAATCCCCCCATGGCCGGCCGCTGCGTGTGAGAAGATAAGAAGGAAAGGAAAAAGGAGAGAGAAAAAAGAAAGAAAGAAAAAGAAAGAGAGAAAGAGATAAAGGTGCGATTCACATCGTTGACTTCCCTGGCCAGGTCGGCCGGGATTCGTACAGCGAGCGAGTCCAGAGATTTGTTTCTGTGTTCTGACATTTCGGTGGGCCGGCGTTTCTGTATCAGCATACCAACGACCTCGGCTATCCGTCGCCGGTGCGCTCCCGCACGTCGGTCAGGTGGATCGAGTACCGATGTCGGTGGCCGACATATTGGGCTGACATTACCTCGCCTCGGTGGACCGGGGTGTTTTTTACTTAGGCTGGGCCGAACTTCTCATCTCGGCTGGGTCGAGTTCGCCAGACCCTGGTTGGGCCGAGGCATCTTTGCTTCGGAGGGATCGACACTGAATTACCTCGGGCCGGGCCGAGATATCCGCCAGCTTCGGCTGGGCAGTCGCAACAACCTCGGCCGGGCTGGGGCTCGCAGTCTCTGACTGGCCGGCGCACCGCAGCCTCGGCTGGGCTGGCGTTGCCAGTGCCAGGGCAGCCTCGGCAACACTGCTGCTACTGAAGCGAAGCAGGTTGCTCCGGGCGATTGCTATCCGACGTTGCTCCATTGATCAAGAGCGCGTGCGTCGGCCGGTGCCCGCGCTTGCTGCTGGGTTTAAGCTGGTATCCGTTCTTAGGTACCACATTACATCAACCGGGATATTTATGCCTACCCTGCGCCGAGACATCTAGGTGAGTATCGACAGCATATGTGTGTAGCATGCTAGGTGGTTAATCTCAAAAATATCTCGGGGACTGCCCCCTCGCTTTTTGTCTGTGTTCTACCCGGGACAAGATGTCTTGACCCGGGGACTGGATAACCAGTCTGTTGTACACCTTCTCCTAGATAAGAAAAGTAACTCGGGGACTCGGTTGAAACCGAGTCTAGTTTTTTGTGCTTAGTATCTGCTGTTAAATTCGTTTTCTATCAAGTACTATAGCTAGTTTGCCTCGGTTAGTATAATTGTTGTTCCCGTCAAATATTCTTCATGATATCTATGTTGGACTAACGTTGAAAGGTGACGTCGGTTTTGTTGAGAATGTTCGTCACTGGGGTATTCCAGAAATCCGAGGTGTATTGTAATCCGAGGTATATTGGAAATCCGGATCATAATGGAAATCCGGATCATATGGAAATCCGGATCATAATGGAAATCCGGGTCATATTGGAAATCTGGGTTATAGTGGAAATCTAAGGTATCATGGTTATATTGGTTATCTCAAATTATCCAAGGTACCCTAGCATTATCGTATTCTCTAAATCACCGTTTACTTCGGTTTACCACAGTATCACGGTATCATTCCCCATCCCGGATCGCCGTTTATTTCGGTTTGTCACAATATCATGACATCTTTCCATATCTCACATCGCTGTTTATTCCGTTTGCCAACGTATCATGGCATCATTTGCATACCAGATCTTTGTTTATGTTTGTTAGTCGGAGGCAACCTTTGAGATATATTTTCTCAGGTTATATGTCAGTCCAGCAGTAGCTGGAGACACTTATGTCGGTATACGCCCGGAGTGGCTAAAACCGACATGTGTGATATGCCAATGAGGCCGAGGTACCGAGACATGTGTGATATGCCAGAGTGGCCGAGGTACCGAGACATGTGTGATATGCCAATGAGGCCGAGGTACCGAGACATGTGTGATATGCCCAGAGGCCGAGGTACCGAGACATGTGTGATATGCCAATGAGGCCGAGGTACCGAGACATGTGTGATATGCCAATGAGGCCGAGATACCGAGACATATGAGATACATACTTGCAGGTTTATGTCGGTCCAGTTCAGGCTGGCGGCATCCAAGTTCGGTAAAAGCCAGGAGGGCTAACCGACGCTGGTGGCATCCAAGTTCGGTAAAAGCCAGGAGGGCTAACCGACGCTGGTGGCATCCAAGTTCGGTAAAAGCCAGGAGGGCTAACCGACGCTGGCGGCATCCAACTTCGGTAAAAGCCAGGAGGGCTAACCGACGCTGGCGGCATCCAAGTTCGGTAAAAGCCAGGAGGGCTAACCGACGCTGGCGGCATCCAGGTTCGGCAAAAGCCAGGAGGGCTAACCGACGATGGCGGCATTCAAGCTCGGTAAAAGCCAGGAGGGCTAACCGACGATGGCGGCATTCAAGCTCGGTAAAAGCCAGGAGGGCTAACCAACGCTGGCAGCATCCGAGCTCGGTAAAGGCCAGGAGGGCTAAAAACCGGCTTATAATGCTGCCCATGCATGAGACACGTTTTCAGTACAAACTGTCCATCTTGTTGTTGATCCGGGTGAGCTCGGTCAACCGGATGTGACATTTGGCCTGGAGGGCATAGCAAAGACGCCGAATTACAATGGTGCCCATGCAGGCAAGATGTGCACGCATGGAGGTTTCGATGGTGGCATTTGTTTTTGTAAGCCTGCGCGCGACTCTGCGAGTCTCCCGCAGCCTCGGGGACTAATGTCGGGTATGTGATCCCCGGTACCCCAAAGTCAGGTGGTTGTTATGTCGGTAAAAGAGATAGAAACCGGAGTTAAACAGATAAGAGATAAAAGAAAATGCCAAAGAGGCAGTCTGGGCCGAAACTGGTACTATCCAGGTCGACATACGCAGTGTCGGGCCGAGGCAACAGCCAGCTTCGGCTGGGCCGAATCGACAGCTAGCCTCGGCTGTGGTCCGAGGTCCACCAGCGACCTGGATGGGCCGAACTCACCTTCTCGCCTCGGCCAGGCTGCTTACCTCGGTCTGGGCCTCGCGCCGCAACCTCGGTTTGGGCCTCACGCTTCAACCTCGAGCGGGCCGACGTGGTTGTCTCGGCTGGGCCGAGTTCGACGCTGCACCTCGGCCTGGGTCGACTCTCACGTCTCGGTCCACCTCGCTTTCACCTCGGGCCGGCCAGCAACGTCTCCAGCACCTCGGTTTCGACCAAGTTCTTCTACGCCCCAGGACGGGCCGAGTTTCCTTCGTCAGCTCGGCCAGGCCAGCGGGACCCAGGGCGAGCCGTGTCTCTATCTCGGATAGGCCGGCGCTGGAGTATCTCGGACGGATCGCTGTTATCTCGGAGGCATCGTTGCTTGTATCTCGTACAAGATGCCCTGCCACCCACCAGAGATATCGGAGACAACGACTAGAAGACAAGGAAAAGGACAGCATCTACCGAGATGCCGGAGACAGACGCTAGAAGACAAAGTTCGGAGTCAACTCTGCTACAGTGCGGTGAACAGTGCGCTGCTACAGTGCACAGCTACAGTGTTCTTAGTCTTTGTCCCCTTGTCCCTCACATGTCCCTGGGCACCTAGATAAAAGGGCACCAGGGGGAGAGGAGGGAGGGGACACGGGCATACGCAGCCCCCTGGGCACTTCTTCCTCCCCTGGGCTCCTTCTTCTTCTTCTTCCTAGAACTCCCTGCCATTGTTGGAATAAACAGCTCGAGGAGCATTTGTAGCCCACGGTATACAAAGAGGAGAATACACCAAGTAGGCTAGTGCTGCAGTAGGGGTTTTACCTCCTCACGAGGGCCCCGAAGCAGGGTACATCGTGGTGTGCTTGTGCTTGTGTTTGTGTTCTTGCTTGTTCTTGCTTGTTCTTCGTGTTCTTCGTGTGTTCTTCGTGTGCGATTCCATCGCGCAATCCCTCCCCGAATCCACAAGCATCCGTTCGGCCCCAGAATAAGCCACCCCGTGGCATCTGCGTGTTTCCCACCACGACATTAGTATTTGCGGATGCTTGCTAAACAATCCAATCATATAGTACTTGTAATCCCAAGTAGTGGAGTGCATGTATATTTAGCCTCTCCCACATAGAAAACTGCATCGAAGACAATGAACCAAGTACCTTCACTAATTAATCTTGGACAAAGCCACCACAATTACCACCACTTTTCCACACTCATGGTACTGTTAGTATATGGTTACTTAGTGTATTTTATTGCTACAGCACTAACATTTACTTTCTTGTATTTATTATCTTGCAAAACTACCTCTCATACCCGTATTGCTACCGTAGTTTTATTTTCTAGATAATGCAAACGTTTAGTGTGCGTAGAGTTGTATCAGTGGTTGATAGAACTTGAGAGAATACTTATCCTACCTTTAGCTCCTCGTTGGGTTCGACACTCTTACTTATCGAAAAGGCTACACGCGATCCCTATACTTGTGGGTTATCACTCTTCTGTACCCACAACTGATACTCTCTCACATAGCTCGCGTAAGCGGCATCGAAGGCCGCCTCGAAATCAGCCTAGAGTTTTAAAAGGGAACGCATCTCGTCAACTTAGCCACTTAGCTAGGAACGAATGTCGGAAAGAGAATGAAATTGAGAAAAACTTACATCGGGGCGAGCTCGGGAAGGCCGACGAGGCAGGACGGGAGGGTCGTCGGCGGTGAGGGTAGCCTTGACACGCGAGAGGCCCAACTCAGGAGTACGTGTGAGTACCGCACTAAGCATGAGAGGACGGCCATGCTCCCAACCGTTCCCGGCAAGGACCACCGCTCTCTCGTCGATGTCATGCTCAAGAGGGTTGTCCACCTCCGGATTTATACCCTTGAACGTCTCGACGTATGCCTTTAGCCCCTCCTTGGCAGTGCCGAAGTAATCGGGCTGCGAGGGCTGAGGCTCAGAAAAATTGGGCTTCTTCATCTTCATCCTCTCCCATGCTTGCATGTCCGAAAGAGGCTCCCCGAAATCGGCCTCCTGCAATGCCAAAGAAGTGTCATGCGTATCAAGTAGGAACATGAGGGGAAATAAATGAAGATTGTTTCATGTATATATATACCAGCTTTGCCTTGAAGCGATCATGGTTGCGGGCACCCGCACGATGTGTCCCCCCGCTCCCGCGGTTTAACTTGTTTCGCTCGCTCAAGGCCTTGAACGTGGGGTCCTCCCAGCCCACCTAGACATCAACGCCCTCCACGCGTCATCCTCGCCATAGGCCCATGAGGGCTTAAACTGAAAAAACAATACTCATGTGAAGAACGGATAATGCAATTGCAACTTAGCAGCAACATGTAATCTCATTAACAATCTACTTACCGCCATGTAGTCATCTACGGTCACCTCAAGTGGGTTCTCCACAATCGCATGCTTCACCGCCGTCTTGCCTAACGTCTCAGTACTGAAATGATTGATCATGGTATGCTTTGCATTGTAGAACTGCTGTCGTGTCAACTTCCTACAAGCACCCTCCAAAGTCTTGTCCGTATCGCCCCGCTGCTCAGGAAGTACCCTATAGAACTTCTTTAATCATGCACAAAAAACAAATTGTGAGAGCATGGTGGGGACATCAAGTATGAACGAAATTCGAAAAGTTCAACTTACCCAAAACTTGTTGATCACGGCGTCAGAACATTTCCCGCCGCTCGCGTAATTGGCGGCCTGATAGTCTACCCAATGGGTGGCTAGCTTCGTCGCGCCGTTGGGGACGGTACTGTACAAGCCCGGCCAAAACTTCCTAATCAAAGCTCCAATCAGGGTGTTAGGCACACGGGCTCCCGCAGGATGTATCCAGTTGCTGCACAATAATTAAACATTAGTACATGTCAAATTGTCCTGACCACAATGAAGTTACCATGTTCAAAATTAGTATATATAGTCACTTACTCTCTCCCATTAGGCGTAATGAGGATCTTCTCCTCCTCGGTAGCAGGTTCCTTGTCCTCATCAGGGACCTGGGATTCCCTCGAATCCTTGGCTTCTTCGGCAGCGCGGAGGGCCCCGCCTCCAAGTCCGTGGAGGGGCCCGTCTCCTCCGAACCCTCGTCGACAGAAGCAGAGGGTATGTCCGAAGACATGTCGCCCCCACCTCGCCCTCGTCCTCCCTCACCTCGCCTTCGTCCTACACCTCGCCCTCATCCTCGTCCTGCACCTCGTCCCCTCGGAGGAACTGGAGCATCGGCACCTCCCCCTCCTCCAGCATCTCCACCCTCACCTGCATTGAGAAAGGGTGAACAATTAAGCATAAAGACATGAACAAATTAATAATTGCATCACCTCTACTCTCACCACTGTCAGACAGGTAACGCAGGTTCGGAATATGTTCTCTTCCACTTTTAGTAACTTTCTTCTGGCGCACCTTCTTCAGCAAGGAGGCCGATGATTCCTTGCCTTGGCTCATCTTGGTCAATCACCTGCATTGAGAAAGGGTAAACTTTTAAGCATAAAAGACATGATCCAATTAAGAAGCATGAAGACGTAATGCAATTAATAAGCATGTTAAAAGACATAATCCAATTAAGAACAAAATTTTATCTAGAGTGCACCAAATGCAGTAGCATCAAATAATCAACAATCAAATTCATCTCAAATTCATGTAATTATCATCAGTCGGTCTCGCATCATTCCTGGAGCCTCCCATTTCCACTTAGATACGTTAAATGATTTCCACCAAGCTTAGTACTAAATTGGTGATCTTACAAAGTGGCTACCTAACATAGTAGATTTTTTAAAGCTCCATAGTAGTTCCATAGTAGTTTCTAAAGCTAGATATTTTTTCATAGTAGTTTCTAAAGCTAGATATTTTTCTAAAGCTAGATATTTTTCTAACATTCCTGGAGCCTCCCATTTCCAATTAAGTTCCATAGTAGTTTCTAAAGCTAGATATTTTTTTCACTTTACAAAGTGGCTACCTAACATATTTCTTATACAAGTCTGGGTAAATTCATTAGCACCTCTTTTTGCAACTCATTAGCACACACAACACACATCAATACAATACACACATTGTATAATTACCATCATGAGCTCACACACCCTGACCACAACAAGTTTCGGCATCCATAAGCTCTAAATTAACAAGAGGAAGGAGAAGAGGAAACAATACCAGACGCACACGTGCAGGGCTAGGGTTGTGAGGGAGAGGAGGTGGCTTGTGGAGGCCGGAGGCGAGCGCACGGTGTCGGGGAAGAACTCGGACGTGCGGCGCGTCGGGGAGGTGGTTTGTCCGTCTGCGGCGTCGAGGAGGAAGAGGAGGTCGCGGGGCAGCTGTACGCGCGAAGGGGAGGAAGGAGGCGCGCGGTATCACGCCGGCGACGTGCTCTGCGCCTCGGGCTTCATGGCGACGGCGGGTGGCGTACGGGGTGGGGCGAGCAGAGGAGCGGCAGCGGCTGCAATCACGAGGTGGGGCGGCGCGGTGGGTGGCGTACGGGTGGGCGAGCAGAGGAGCGGCAGCGGCTGCAATCACGAGGTGGGGCGGCGCGGTGGGTGGCGTACGGGGTGGGGCGGCCGGCGGCGGGGTCGGGGACGGCCGGCGGCGGGGTCGGGGATTTAGGGATTGGGTTTGGGGGATTTGGGGATTTTGTGGCGCGCGAAGCCACTCGGGCCGATTTTGGCTCACATATTCAGGCCCAGGCCTACGTTGCCGTCGGCGTATGGTTTTGCTAATTTTTTTTTTCAAAGAAATCACTTGTTCTTTTTTTTTTTTCAATTCTTCTATTATTTTCTATTTTTTCATTATCAGGGTTTTCTGATTAATGCAACTGAATCTGCATTGCTACATGAATAATAAATAAAAAGTGCAATCATCTGACCGGCAAATCGGCAAAGCCGTCGGCGTATGGTTTTGCTTAATTTTTTTTTCAAAGAAATCACTTATTCTTTTAATTTTTTTTCAATTCTTCTATTATTTTCTATTTTTTCATTATCAGGGTTTTCTGATTAATGCAACTGAATCTGCATTGCTACATGAATAATAAATAAAAAGGGTTTTCTGATTAATGCAACTGAATCTGCGTTGCCTACCTTCTCCAGTGGCCACTCTGACCGGCAAATCATCGCGTGGTCGTGAGACGGCAGATCGGCCTTCGATCCACGGAGCGGCAAGACGTCTCTGATGATTTGCAACCGTCGGAACAAGTGTTGAGAATGTTGCTAATCATCAGAGATTCTTGCCGCTGCTTGGATCCGACCGAGGGAACGGTGGCTCGTGAGTGCCTGCATATCAAATCCTCGTCATACACCCGAATGTTTTGTGTTTGAGCGCCACTTCGATCCAAGCAGCGGTAAGACGTCTCTGATGATCTACAACCATCCGGCAAGACGTCTCTGATGATCTGCAACCGTTTGGAACGGTCGCAGGTCATCAGAGATGTCTTGCCGCTGGTTGCCCAAAGATGCCTCTCCGAGTGACGCTGGATTGTTTTGTGTGAGTGAGTAACCTGTCTGAGGAGGTGGGCTATATATAGGGTCGCATGGCTTACGAAGTGGTCGTGATAGTGCTGATCCGACGGCTCAGAAGCGCTCAAAAGAAACACACCGCTGATCCAACGGCTCACAAGCGCTGGAAGGAAGCACACGATCCGTGTGCTTCTTCCTGATTGGGCGTACTACAGCTCACAAGCCCTGAAAAGAAACACACACCGCTGATCCAACGGTTCCCAAGCGCTCGAAAGAAACACACTGCTGATCCACCGGCTCACAAGCGCTGGAAGGAAGCACACGATCCGTGTGCTTCTTCCTGATTGGGCATACTACAGCTCACAAGCCCTGAAAAGAAACACACACCGCTGATCCAACGGTTCCCAAGCGCTCGAAAGAAACACACTGCTGATCCAACGGCTCACAAGTGCTGGAAGGAAACACACGATCCGTGTGCTTCTTCCTGATTGGGCATACTACAGCTCACAAGCCCTGAAAAGAAACACACACCGCTGATCCAACGGCTCACAAGCGCTCGAAAGAAACACACCGCTGATCCAACGGCTCACAAGCGCTGGAAGGAAGCACACGATCCGTGTGCTTCTTCCCGCCATTTCTCACTATATATATGTATTCATGGCCTCCATTGGCATAGCACATCTAAACTCATATCTGCAACCTCATCACTCTCCCATGGCTTCCACCGTACCCACTCTAACCTACTCGGAGGCGGAGGCGCTTTGCGCCTTGAACTACCCCTGCCCACCCGGCTACAACGTCCCCGCCGGCTGGAGGCTGAGCACCGGAGGCGTGCCGGTCCCTCCTGTCCCTCAAGGTTTGGCGCGCCGGGCGGCCATCACGAACCACTACTATCTCGAGCTCAATCCGGAGCAGCGGATGGATTCCCGCTGGCAGCCAGACTATCGCCCAACTTGGGACGCCTTCTTCATCGAAAGGCGTGAGAAGGCGCTCGCCAGGTACGAGGAGGACCGCCCGCGTCCTTCGAACTTCAACGAGGCCGGCCGTCGGCTGTGGTGGGCCGGCCGGACTCTCAAGAGGGTCATGGACTACATCACGGCCGGCGATAACCCCCGCCTGCGCTACCCTCAATTACAGTCCAGGCGACAACCCCCGTCAACGACTACATCACGGCCGTCCGACGACAGCGACGACGACGACGGCGACTACGACGGCTACACCCACGAGTATTATAGGCCTAGGCAAGAGTATGACTAACCTGAGCCACGTCATTGGTTAGGACAAAATGGTTTGTTGTCATTCGTCTATGTACCCAAGTTTGTTGTCATTCGTCTATGTACCCAAAGTTTGTTATCATTCGTCTATGTACCCAAGTTTTTGTTGTCATTCGTCTATGTACCCAAGTTTTTGTTGTCATTCGTCTGTGTATACAAGTGTGTTGGGTGTTGTGGATGTCCAAGTTCCCACAGCGGGATGTGAGCGGGTTCACCGGCATCACTTTCTCTCTAGTGAGTTTCTCCCGAAACGGGAGTTTTCACCTCTAAGTGCAGAAACTCACTAGAGAGAAAGTGAAGCCGGTGAAGCCGGTCACACCCCGGAGTAGGATATTGCACATTTACAACACCCAACACACTTGTATACATATGGTATGGCACAACCTAGGTTCTGGTGGGGTTCCGACGCTCCGGGGCCCCGCTTCGGCGAAACCCCGAATCCGCTGGGAAAACCCTAACGTTTTTGTCTACCCCCATAGACGTGCGTCGAAAGGGGGTAGGCCAGTGGACTTTTTTGCTTGGTTGTGTTAGGTTAGGCCATAGGAAGGTGAGAAACCAAAGTCTACCCCAAATCAACACAAGATTCCATCCGGTTCTCCCGAAACGGGAGTTTTCACCTCTAAGTGCGGAAACTCACTAGAGAGAAAGTGAAGCCGGTGAAGCCGGTCACATCCCGGAGTAGGATATTGCACATTTACAACACCCAACACACTTGTATACATATGGTATGGCACAACCTAGGTTCTGGTGGGTTCCGACGCTCCGGGGCCCGCTTCGGCGAAACCCGAATCCGCTGGGAAAACCCTAACGTTTTTGTCTACCCCCATAGACGTGCGTCGAAAGGGGGTAGGCCAGTGGACTTTTTTGCTTGGTTGTGTTAGGTTAGGCCATAGGAAGGTATTTTACATGTGTTGTTTTTATTTATTTTACATGTATATGTTGTAGGGTTGGGTTCCGGGAAACTCGAACCGTTATTTTACGGGGGTGGGATACTGAAATTGGGCGGGAAATTATAGGTCCAATATATATATAAATTATAACTACATTAAATATTATATAGATAAATAAATAAATATTATATAGAGAAATAAATAAAAAAAAAGTTTCATCTATACGCCGACGGCCGCCGTCGGCGTTGCAGTACACGTGTACACCGACGGCACGGCCGTCGGCGTATCAACGCCACTGGACGTTCCGTCACGGCGTCCTTTTGTACGCCGACGGCACGGTTTACGCCGACGGCTGCCGTCGGCCTTACCTGGATACGCCGACGGCGCTTCGTACGCCGACGGCTGTGTGGGCGGCTGCCCTAGCTCGCGCTGTACGCCAACGGCCCCGACATTTAGCCGTCGGCGTACTGTACGGCCGTCGGCGTAGTGTGGCTTTCCCGTAGTGGTAGGTATCGCTTGAAATTTTTGGACCACACCTTCAATGAGAGTTTCAAGGGGAGAGTCCACGCTTGCAGTTTCTAAGTAATTTTATGTCTTTTCGTGTTGTTTTGTTGAGTAGACTTGTATTTGTTTCGTTAAAAATTCTGACCTTAAAAGTTCACTCCGGCTCACCTTAATTTCTGGCTCCGCCACTGTGTACATACATCCGAATTTAGACAAATCTAAGTCAAATATTTCCAGACGGAGCGAGTAGTTGATAAATAACGACCACTCGCGGTTGTGGATCTCGTTGTAACGGAGCGAGTAGCTGATAGTATTATTAGATAGCAGGTCAATGTGAATACTACGTAGATCATGTACTACGAGTTTCTCATTCAAGCATCCTCTCAGAAACCAGCTAGAGGGATGAAAGCTAAGTTGACCTAGATCAATCTATGCTCATCACGCTTTGCTTTGCTAGGCTGTGGTGCATGCTCAGCTGCATACACTGTCTGCAAGGCATGCAGAGGTAGCTTGGCAGCTAGCCTCCCTGTGCCTCGATTTGGGCAGCTAATTGTACGGCAGTGTAAGCGTGAAAAAAGTAAAGTTCTCGGCTGCGGCTACGCTACGTACCTACGCAATACCGTTTCTTGTGCAGCCCTTGCAAGCTAGTCTCTCTGCGCATCGCTCGTAGTAATTTGGAAGCGGAGAGATCAGAACTCCACTCCATGGATCATATTTGCGCAAGCCGATGGAAGGGCATCCAGCGGCGGCGGCCATGAGGGAAACGAGACGGCAGCCGTCACGATGATTCTCCCCATGCAAAAACAAAACAAAAAAGAAACAATTTGGTAAAGGCGACACAGGGAGACCATAAGCAGTGCCCTGCAGAGCTCTCTTTCGCTTGGACCGGGCGGCCTGTTCATATTTGCGAGATGCCGACACGCACCTGGGCTAAAGAGCACGCGGGGCCGCCGGCGCTGCGAGCCACTACGCTACGGACTGCGTAAAGACTAGGCTCTGCTCGCCGGCAATGTGCCACACCTAGTACATGCCCTGCTCTCGCGCGGTCCCGGCCATGGTGCCATGGCCATTGCCATGCCATGCGATGCAAGAAACGACACCGAGATGCATTCCGGCATTTGGATCAAACTGGTCCCTCCTTCCCAACGACGTATCCTCCCTCCCTCCCTCCCTTTGGCCATCCTCTTTCTTTCTCTCCCTAGCTAGCGTTTCTTTTCTCTGGACGTACACCGGCGGCAGAGCTCGCTGCCGGGGACCATCCATTTGGTTGCATTCACCAGAGCGAGCCAGTACGTGAGTACAGGGCCACGCATTGACGCCGATCGATACACTCACTACAGAGGGGCGCGGCGGCTAGCTGGCCCGGCCGTCCAGGCAAACGACGCGCGCGGCCGGCGGGGTTACTCACGCCGGCCGGAGGAGAATCAATTCGCCAGACCATGTAGTAGCCTGCGGATTTCTGTGCTTGATGCCGCTGCGCAACCAGGTCTGGCAGGCGCTAATCAATAATAGCGCATGCAGGGCCAAATTGAACAAAACCGAAGAGGTATCCCCACCGTAGCAGCAGGAGGAAGGAGACCGGCCTCGTTTTATTGCGCGTTGTAAGTAAATGATGCATCGCGAGAAGCAAGCAGTACAGAAATAGTAATGCAGAGCCAAATTGAACAAATCCGATAGGAAGAGGCGTCCCCCACCGTAGCAGAAGGGGAAGGAGACCGGCCTTGTTTCATTGCGCGTTGTAAATAATGCATCGCGGGGCTCATTCTTATCCTCCCAGTCTCTCTCCTAGTCTACTGTAGCTGAGAGCTCCCGTGCGGTTTCCGGGCCGAACCGAGGCCTCTCCCGCCGGCGCCGCCGGTCGGAGATGGCTAAGGGGAGGTGCCCGCAGTCCTCTTGTACAGAGTTGTAGTTTAGGTTCCGGCTGTATGCCGCGTAGGGGCGTTCTGCCCGTAGGTTTGAGCGGAGCTTCGGGTAATGGCGGCCAGACCTGGAGTTTAGGGCTTTTCTTCCTAGCTTTGATGCTTCTTTGGTTGGAGCGAGAAGCGACGGAGGAGGCCGACGCTCTTCTCAATAAAGTTGTGGCTCGCGGCCACTACTCGATGGTCTCATGTCGATCTGCTCGGAAGTTGTCTCCGGCCGGCCTTGGTGGCGAGGGGAGGGGACGGACGGGCGCGTCGGTCACTGCATCGAGCGGTGGAGGGCTTGATGCGCGGGATGGCGAAGGGTTTCTTCCTCTGGCCGGCCTTGGTGGCGAGGGGAGGACGAAGCTCTGCGATGCTTCTGCTGCATCTGGCCTGTTGTGCTGTGCTGGTGCGTCGATTTGGGTTTGCCGGAGGGAGTTTGTTCTTGTTTGTTGGCGTCACGGTGACGCGGACAGAGGACGAACTGCTTTTGTGCGGCCTGGGATCGATGCGCTTCGGGATCTTGGAGCGTGTGCTCATCTACGCGATCCAGAGGCTGCTTCGACAACGAGCGGAGCTCCCAAGCGGTGGCGTTTTCATGCCACGGCTATCCTTGGCCATGGTGGCCACTCCGCGCTCGGCTGCGTGCCTGAGCTTTTTCTTCCTCCATGCTGGAGGATCTTCGTGGATCTCGGTCTGGGAATTCCTGCCGGCGTTGCCCCAAGTGGCGCGTTCCCCGGCGGCAGCGGAGGTACCCGAGCTGGAGATCGAGTCAACGCGGTGGAGAAGAAGACCAGGGACCTGATTGCGTTTTCACCTTTTGTCTCAGGGTCTTTCCTGTAACCTGTAAGGGCCTAGGTGCAATTCGTATGGATTGTAGGGGCCTCCTTGTAACACTGTACCCACCGACGATATGAACGCAGCTTCCAGGCCCTTTGGGGCCTTACCCGTTCAAAAAAATAATAATGCATCGCGAGAAGGCGCCTCTGCGACAATAATTCACACCAGATGTGCTCCAGCTTGAATCCTTGTCCTCGCCTGCCGTCTGGTTACTCGCTTGCTTCACTGTTTGGAGGAAAGTTACAAGTGCGCCAGGTTTAGTACGAAGATCACACAGTGATGGACAACCACCGATCGGATTGGAGCCATCAGCCAGGAGTTACGCTTATCGCGAAGCGGAGCAGGAACGGGGTACTGTAGTGGCGCCGAACGCGTCGAGTCGCGACCAGACCACGTCACGGAGTTGGGCCGGCCCAGCGAGTCCGTCCACCCCCACCACGCATTCCGGCCCTGCCCGCTAACTTTTCAGACGGAACAGGAACAGTCCCAACCAAGCAAGATGCTTGCTAGCTACCGGACAGTACACTGTTCCCGCCCAGGCCAGACCAGAGAGAGATGGAGACTGGACTTGCTTTGGCTTTATTGCCCCCCGAACCTCTCCTTCCCAATCTGCCCCTCCCTCACTCTCAGAGCACACTACACTGCCTGGCCACTCCATTCCTGCACGCCAACGCGCACACACATGCCATATTGCCATCCCCGGCCGGACCGCCGGACACGACATTATTTGCGGCGTCCCCTTCCGGCTTTCAAATCAGGGCAGAGCGCAACAACAGATCCGAGGCTTTCCTTTCTCGAATCGGGCAGGTCAATCAAATCCACCAGGAGAGACTCACGTACCCATCAAATCAAATCACCTCATCTCATCACATCACCAAACCAGCCACTCCAAGCGGCCGGCGGGGACCGAGCCCATCCTCCACTCCACTATATAAACCCCCTCCGGTTTCCCCACTCCTTCCCCAACCTAGCTATCTTCTTCCCCCACCACCACCGCTCTCCTCCATCCTGCTCGGACCATCCTTCCAACCACACACAGCTTCCCCCGGACCAGGTGGTGGGGCGAACAAGTACTGTGCTTCCCTTCCACCATGATGTCGCCCGCCGAGTCCGAGACCAGCTGCTTCTTCCTCCCCCCGGACCACCCCGCGGCCGAAGAGCAGCAGCAGCCCTTCGCCGAGCAGGAGCAGCTCTGCTACGTCCACTGCAACTTCTGCGACACCATCCTCGTGGTATGTATGTCCATCAGATCGATTTGCGACACCATCTTCGTTCGTTCCTTGCTTCACTCAAAACCTTAATCTTGTTCGTCCGCGTGTTGTGCTTGTGCATGCAGGTGGGCGTGCCGTGCAGCAGCCTCTTCACCACCGTCGCCGTGCGATGCGGCCACTGCTCCAACCTGCTCTCCGTCAACCTCAGGAACCTCCTGCTCCCGCCGGCACCCAACCAGCTCCCCTTCGGCGGCCAGGCGCTCCTCTCTCCCACCTCACCGCACAGCCTCCTGGTATGCATCTTTCCATTTCTACTTGGCCTTGGTCTTTTAAGTTTTAATAACTGATGGATCCATGTTCCTCATGCATGCAGGATGAGATGTCGTCGTTCCAACCGCCGTCGAGCCTGCTCACCGACCAGGCAAGCCCCAACGTGAGCAGCATAACCAGCAGCAGCAACAGCTGCGCCGTCAACACCCCCTCCATGTCCATGATGCCGCCGCCCAAGAAGGCCGCGCAGAGGGAGTCGCAGCAGCGGAAGAGCGTCTCATCTGCAGGGACCAAGAGTAAGTCCCAAACCTCAGTTTTGATCTCTCTGTTCTTCATCCTCGCAGTGTTTATACTAGTCAAAGAAACTGAGAGCTCCGGCCGGAGACATGTGCAGCTCCACTGTTCTTGGTAGCACGCACACAGCTCCTCTTTATGCATTCTGTCTCTCTTTCTAAACGATTCTTTTTGGGCGGTCAATGAAGTTTTCGAGTGGAAGAGAGCCCAGTTGAATAGTTTGCTCGCCTGCTCAATAGTACCTTTTTGTCCGCCCAGGAATTTGCCCCAAACTCCAACGTTAATATATGCACAGTATGTGATACTATAGCATTCGCAAATAGAAAAACAGTATGTGAATCTATAGGAGAACTTTAGGAAATAAAGTGAGATTTAGGGGGCAGGAACAAAACACTTAGATCAGACTGCTCGCTGAGTGTCAGCCTTAATCATTAATTCTTGTTAGATCAGCATAGGAGTACAATTAAAGGCTGGGCCAGGTTGCATGCACTTGTCTTATGTCTCTCCCTGATCCAAGCTGCCGATTATACTCTAGCTGTTTATTGATTCCGTACTGGTTGCCGTGATTCTGCAGATCCAGAGAAGAGGCAGAGAGTTCCCTCGGCATACAACCGATTCATCAAGTGAGTGATCAGCGGCTCGATCTGCTCTGAAAAATCATTCTACCTTCCCTCTTTAGTATTCATCCTCTGGCAATCTGCACACGCATGACTGCTTTCCGTTGCTATATATGTAGAGACGAGATACAGCGTATCAAGGCGAACAATCCAGACATCACCCACAGGGAGGCTTTCAGCGCAGCTGCCAAGAATGTAACTTCCTCTTTCTCTACTTCTCAAATAAATTTTGATCGATGTGAATCGGGTTCATATTTGCTTAATCCATCCAACATTTGTGTATTTACCATGGATCTTCTTCCTCTCTGTGGATGCATCAGTGGGCGCATTTTCCGCACATCCATTTCGGTCTGATGCCTGACCAGGGCATGAGGAAGACCGGCATACAAATCCAGGTACTTAAACATAAAATATAATCCTATGTGTATGTGTCCCTTCCTGGGGAATCAAAGCCAACGAGCATAGCCTTGGACAGCACATATAATCTCTTCTGTGTTTTGCAGGACGGACCTGGAGGGGAATGCATGTTCTTTAAGGACGGTCTCTACGCAGCGGCCGCCGCAGCTGCAGCTACAGCAGGATCTAGCATGGGGGTCACTCCCTTTTAGCGTCCTCCGATCCATAAAATATAATGCATTTGCTTTATATTCTAGCTAGGGTACTGGAGGATCATGAGATCTCTTGAGATGTATTGTATCTACGATTACTCTTCTAGCTTTCGTTCTTTCTTCCTGTCTCTGGTCGTTCATTGGTCATATTCGCTTGTCAGAACCTCGGAGAGGTCGCTGCGTTTGGCGCGTCTTATCTTATGCACACTAGTAAATTCGCACGTGCAATGCACGTGTAATATTAGGACGAATCTCCACTAACCAACTAAGAGATATAATCTCATTGTCCAAGTGAAGTGACAATATAAAAATCGTCACAGAGGTATAATAATAATAATGTACTTATGAAATATCCAGGTAACACATGCTCAAAATCCAAGTGAACTGGTATTTTTTAATAAAAAAATTCTATCCCAATATGCCTGACCAAATATTGTACAAAATCAATTACTCTGACCTTGATTGTTTTTAGATAACCTTTATTTGGGTGGTTTTGTTTGTCTCCAAGTACACGACTAAAATTGCAAGACCAGAAACGCTGATAATATGTGAGGTCCTAGTTGGAGCAGAGCCATCAGTCACCTCATCCTGCAACTATGTTTTCCTCCTCCCCGTGGCATGTCCATAGCCGCCAAGCCCGCATAAACCACCATGGACCAGTCAAAAACACTATGAGAGACCAAAGACGTGTTCAAATTTGTAGGACCAAAGCATCAGGTATAAAGCATGCTTACTACATAAGTTACTAACAAACCAAAGTTTAACACGTTCTTTCTTATCTATAAGAACAACATAACAAGACTCTATAATAGAGGATATTAAAAAATTCATATGAACGATCAAAAGTCTCTGAAGTTTAAATAACGATTATTAGCATGAAATGAGTCGGTTTTCAGCACTATCTTTCATTCCATGTCTAACGGAGAAATTCACAAAATATGTATTCCAGGTTGAATACAAAACCAATATCCGTATCAGGAAAATATATCCCATCAATAGGAGACTGTTGGCAGTAGGATTTAAATGGTCCCCATTCTAAATATAAAGGTCTATCACAAACAGATTTACCAATATGTCGCTTTTCCTTATACATCTACGTATACAAAAAAAATCCATGCTCGAGAACATCCAGTGTTTCCCAAACGCATTATAAAATCGTAAACTGACCTTAAGAAGGCTGGTACATTGATGAATCATCAGCAGTTTGGTGTGCACTTCAAGCAGCTTCAATTTTACATAAGATGTCTTGTGCTAACAATCTTCTAGTATACTAATCAATACAGCAGATAAGAACTACATTCTTGTTCAATCAATGAAGATATATGGGGGGCAGATAACCCACGGTGTTGGAATTGGAATAGCAATTTTTTCCCGTCCAAAGAAAAGTTTCTGGAGTAACACTGCAGACCAGCACCAAGAAGAAGAAACCAAAGTGCAGTAGTAACCATGCAAAGGTCTGAATGTTCCCTCCATCGATTCAAAGATTACCTGATTGATTTGTCAACTGCAAGGTATTCAGTGCAGAATGTTAACCGTTGTCTGGCAATATGAGGAAATTTCCTCCGCGTGGAAGAAGAGTCGCATCGGCCATGGCTCTAGTAGATCATGTGGAATTGCATTCAGGCTATTGAAGTGGATGTTGACACTTTGGATCCTTTCGAGTGGATTTGGACGACCAATAACTACTCTGCGTGATCCGCCTATCCAGCCACTTGAAAATGCAAGCCCCCAACCCCCCCCCCCCCCCCCCAAGTTCAAATTCTTTGTTGTTGGATCGGTGATCGTAGACTTCGTCACGGTTTGGCCACTTCCTATACTTGACCTATGTGCTTATAGGAGTCATAAAGTATTGATCATCATTTGGTGGATTATTGCTCCTTCGGTCGTATCATACAGTCGGTGACCCATCGATTATCGGACGTACATGGAGGAGCCGAGCTACCGCAAGAATATCTTCTCTTTCTTGGACGGCGGCGCCTTTGGCACTCGATATTGCACGTCTTTTTTTCACTGTTCAAGATATATTTCTATATTCCGGTTGATCGTCCAATTTATCGTTTATCGGTGTACCGTTAAGATAAATCTGCCGATATGCCGATAAACCTGCATATTTATCTCTTATCTTGGCTCGATCGATAAGTTCCCGATAAGCGATATCCCAACATTGCTTTTTTTTCGCGCGTGAGAGGACTATACTTATTCTCGTTGATGGATGCTCCATACATTTCGGTTTCAGATTGGACTGGAGTTACTCTACGTTAAAGCCAAATCGGTCTCAATCGGTCACCTGTGTCGTGTGCTTTCGGAGAATTTTCTCTGGCTTCACACTCAACTGCATACATACAGAATAATCTTTCTACAAACATCGATCGAGAGACCATCGATCTCCATGGATATGTATCTGCTGGGAAACCGCCGTGACGAGTCCCTGTCTGGTAGGAAAGTACGTGCACATACCCCAGGACGACAAGCAGACAGTGTTCTACACATGGTTACAACGCATGGCAGTGCGGCCGGTGTACGGGCTCATCGTTCGGCGTGCATGTCAGTGAGGGCGCGCGGCCGGGGTCAGCACTCAGCCGCTGCACAGTGCAGCGTGCCGCGGCAGCGCTAGGCGACGATCAGAACTGAGGCCACGCAGGCAGCCATGCCATGCCATGCAGCGGCAGACTGCCAAAGCCTGACGCGGCGCAGGACGAGGGTCAAGGCTGGCTGGCCGGCCGGGGTCACCCGGCGACAGTAGGCCAGCCACCGCGCATGCAGCACGAGGGGCGGTTTCGTAATAGTACGTAGCACTGCGGCTGCAGCAGCTAGCACGTACCGGCGGCAGGATCATGGCCGGCGGCCATCTGCAATTATGAGGGGGCCATTGGCCGATGTGATGGATCTCTGCGCGCCACCGCCTACAGGGATATAACGGCCGGTGCAACCATTTCCATATGTCTGTGGCGCTAGCCTCCTGCACCTACTATACGTAGTACGTACTCCGTCTAGACCTCTTCGATCGGCGCCTCGTCGCCCTGCAGCATGCTCTCTTCTCTCTGTCGTGAGCTTTCCATGTCATCTGTCCATTCCCGGCCACCGTCTAAGAACGAATGAGAGTTACTTCTGCACAGAACGGCCGGCCGCGCGGATCGGTGCAAGCTGCAGCCGGCCAGACAGAGGCTGTATCTATCACCTCACCAGCTGGGTGGGCTGTTTCTTTCTCAGGGGGTCAATGATTGATGTTTTTCACTTGCGCTGCGACGTGCAAGCACCTCGCGCACACATCACCTTGCCTTGGTGCGTTCATCCTCACACCAAGCTTGAGCTGTTTTGGTGCAAGGAGGAGGCGCGGCCACTTGTTCTGATAGATGGTGCTTCCCATCCGATCGATGCAGGCCACTTGCTCCTGCTCCTGATGGGCCGTATCAAGCGAAGAATTGTGTAATTAACCCCTCCCGTGCCTGTGATACGTCGATCTTGGCCAACGAAAAAAATAGCACGGTATTTCTCGGTTAATAGCACGATATAGCGTATTTGGAGAGGCTACGCTATATTTAGCCTAAAGTTGACGCTACGGCGCTATTTTCGTCTTATACGCTCAAAATCACACTAAACGTGGTAACGTTATAGCTACGCTAACAAAAAGTCTAGAAATAACGTTAGGTGATGATGATGGCGGGCAATCTGGTGGTTCTTCTAGTTATTCTGAAGATGATGTCAATGATTCTGATTAAAGTTTAAAATATTTATCTTTTAGTTTATTACTTTGTCATGGTTTTAAGCCTCATATTTGTATTCGTGCCATGGATTTGGCATTGACATTTGAATATGGTTACCTGGTTATGCATGTATTGTTTCTGGAAAAAAATTAGTGCTGAAATCCTTAACATTTGGGCTATTTTTTACAACTTTTTCATCACACTATTTTATATATAACTTCGCTATATCACGCTATATCTTGTATAGCTTCTGGAGGAGGGTCACGCTATTTTTGATAGCACGCTATTTTTTTCCTTGATCTTGGCACGCGTGGATGCAAGATTGCAAGCAAGGCATAGGTACTAGCTACCGATGGGTGTCATTTTGTCGATATATTGACCATTAATGTTGGTCGGCGACGCATGCGTGCATGTCAAGTTATCCACAAACCATCAACTGTCGGCACATCCGTTTCGGTAGTTACACGGGCCTAGCATTCGAACTTCATGTGCACTTTTGCCCTCTAGAATTTCTCTTGTTTTCCTTATAGTATTTCATGTTTGTCTTTCGTGAATGACCAAACTTTATAGGTACGTTTTGTTACGGTTTCTCACATGCTCGAGACTTCAACGTCGATCCAACATTGAGACCCGCGCGTGCATGATTTCACACAAATAGCACATACTATATTTTTGTTACTCTATATGTACATTGTTTTTTTTTTACATTTTATATGTACATTGTTATTCTAACAAAGTGAACGTTGTTGCGGGATGTCTAGAATAGTCTTATTGCCGAGTTAGTGGTATGCACGCCGGCGATATGGCAAAGGTCGCCATAAACGATGTGAGAGTTGACATAATGATGTTTTCTGGGTAGGTTCGTCTGCCTCATTGAAGGGCGGCATAATCCCATGTTAGGAGCGTGGAGTGGGTTGAGCATTGACCTCAGATCGTCACAGACTTCTCGGGGGGCAAAGCCAAACTCCCACATGATGTCGCTTTGAGTCGGCAGGGACTCCATGGATCTTAAACTAGAGCACCATGTCAGAGAGTTTGAGCTCTATCCCTCTCCCTTTTTTATATCGAATGAGGAGTGAATGAGGCTTCACCCAGTGTGTACTCAAAAGGTTCATGACAATTGACTAAGACTACACTTGAAGATGGTAGGTCGTAAGGGTACACTGAAAAAGCTTGGTTCACCAGTCTAGGAGGGATGTGGAGGTGAGAGGGGGTGGTACATGGTTGACTAGCATGTCCATCCATCAACCTAATGCTCTTCTTTCTTCATGGGCTTCAACCCTGGCGTTGTATTTTATTTCTTCCGTTTATCTTTGAATTTGTGAACATGTCAAAGCCCCCATAGACTTTTGCTGATTAGTTTTGGCTTACTTTTTTACCATGGTCCGTGTAGACGATTAGTAAGCTTGGGTGGGACCCCTGGACATGTAATATCCATTACTACCACAAGAGACCCCTTGAGTTCTAGTCACACGAGTAGTCTGTGTGATCGTGTGTCAAATTTTTAAGGTTTCATGGTCTCTATCTTTATCTTGATTCGTTTGGGAGAAGTTATCTTCCGATCTTTACGATTCTTCCTGTATGATCCCTTTGTGAGAAGTTGGTCGGTCCCTTTGTAGAGGGAATTGCGAGGTTGGTCCCTTGAGAGTGGCAAGATCTTCCACGCAAAGTTGCTCCTTGAAGGAAAAGGACCTCCTTGACAACATCCTAATTTGGCAAGGCCTTTTCTTCAATGTTTCCTACAAGAAATAAACCTCATGAGCAATTCCCTTAGAACTTGCAGGGTCTAACTTGCCGATTCACCTTTTGTTAAAAAAATGACCCCTTTGGTAATTCCCTTGGAATTACAAGATCTTTTCACGATTTTCTATTAGAGAATAACTTTTATAGATTCCCTAGAATTGCAATGTATTAGTTGCAAAATTTCCTTTCCACGAAAGCCCTCCTCTGAAACTTCACCGAAATCATATTGTTTTGTTGCAAAAATTCTATGTCTGAAAGGACTTTTTCGCGACTCCTATAACCTTTTTTTCTTGCAAAAACAATAAAGTGTGGGACCCAATTAAAATTTCGTTGGAATTTTGGGGTCATTTTTCTGAAATTTGATGCAAATAAGGTTCTTTCGGCAGTTTCCTAGAAGGCAGTTTTTATTTTGAAAATTTATTGTCCATGCAAGGTCTTCTTCGTGCTTTATCCACACTTCAAGGTCCTAGATGCAATTTTCCTCGAATGGATAGGCTCCTCGGTGAATTACTAGATCATGTAGGGTCTTCTTCATTAACTGGTGCAACATGGGGTCCTATGATAAAAATCAATTATTGTATTCTAAATAAAATAAAGTGCATTAAATTGAACAGACACAAAAGGATGAACGCATTGTAGTCAGGAACGCACCCCTTGCAAGACAGCTTATCGAATATCTGTTTCGTCGGCGTACTCTCGTGGTAGCAGAATGTGAGAAAAACCAATGAAGCAAGGGGGGCAGACCCTTGCAAGACAGCTTATCGAATATATTTTAAAGTGTGATTAATTGGTGCAAGAACTTGCCCACTACGTGCAAATAAATACAAAATGAATGTGGAGCCGACACGTGTCCACGTCATGCTGGAAAATGGCACGGGCCCGGCGCTGGCGGTTTTGCAACGAAGCCTCTACAAAAAAGAGCTTAACAAATAGGTCCTTCGGTGGAACAGGCAATGTAAATTTACAAAAAGGGACCTAGTTTATTTACTTTTCCATATTTTCTACCCCGATATGCCAACAATCTCGCCACTTTTGTTGGCTGTTGCCTTCTTCGCTACCAAGGACGGAGGTGGGTACGGAGCTAGAGCTCGACCGAGGTGACGATGGCATGTGATCCGCACAGCCAAAACTGGGACGAAGAACCTCTGCAATGCGGTGAGTTCCTTCTCCCCTTGCGGCGATGATGTTAAGTTGCTCTCTATGTGGCCAATCACCTGGGTGCGGGAGGGGTTTAGGTAGGGTTCCCCGCGATAATCAGTTGTAAATTGAGGTCATGTATGTCCTGTGAGTCTTTAGGCATCGTTCCCCCGCAACTCATCTGCATAAATTCGGATTTTTGGGTTGTCCTATTTCGGTGTGTTTTGTTGCTGCAAAGTTGTCGAATTTGCATGAAACTGAGATGTGTTTGTTGTTGATTACGATCAGGTGACCTTGTACACGGTTTATAAGTAGTAATTGAGGTGAATCCTTGCAGAAATTGTGATTTTGAGGTTGTCCTTTCCGGACTTGTTGTCACTAATTTTTTACTCAGTCTGTCAGTAGGAACTTGTCCATAACAATCCAACTACTGCTACTCTATACTTCTCTAACAAATGCTTCACTAAAACGATCTAGCTACTACTAACCATGTTTTCTTGCTCTTCAGCTCCTCTGAATCCTTTGCGCAGTAGCCTCGATCTCATCTCCAACTCCATTGCCATTACCTCGCGTGTTGTCGATGTCTGATCTCCAGATTGAGGAGGGGAACCTTCCTCCCTGCTTACCGCAACGAGCGTGCTCTCGTCAGAGGTGGAATCCATTGCCATTTATATCGCAAGCAATTCTGGAGATAGACCCCCAGTGGTTGCCCTACGCATCACCGCAAGTATCGCCTCCCTCAAAGCTAGCGGACGAAACACTACCCCTCTCGAATCCTTCTATAGTACAAGCTTTACTGCATCATCGCTCCACGAGCTCCATGAACGTTGCACGACGACTCACAGGCGGCATTGCCCAAGCCCGAAGTATCGCCGAGGTAATGACCCGGAAGTGCTCTGCACCAATCCCCGGATCTTCTCGCGGAATCCAGCTCTCCAGCTGCGTATGCCCCTGAGCCAGCTCCACCGGCACAGTCGCGCTTGCGAGCTCCGGTTGGCTCGACTCAGTTGACTCCACAGTCCACACCTGACGAGCTCACCGACAGATCCATTCGTGGAGGAACAAATCGCCGGCATGGAGGGGTTAAGGGCGGAGGCGAGCGTACGAATCAAACGTCGCTGGCAAGGGGTGGGGTTAGGGTGGCGGTACGCGTCGGAATCGTGGTCGCCGGAGTGGGGAAGAGAAAGGTGAGAGGACTGGAAAGAAAACATTAAATATGTCGGGCTTCATTGCAAAACTCCCAGCGCCGGGCCCGTGCCATTTTCTAGCATGGACACGGCCTCGTGTCGGCTTCTGGTTTGTTTTGTATGAATTTGCACAAGTTTTTTAACCAATTAATCACACTTTGATAGGTTTTGTATGAAACTGCACATGGTGGACAAGTTCTTTTACCTCTGGTGCAATTACCTCTTTTTTTATACTACTGAAACGAACCTTTCTGGTTCCAACATTTCTCTAGCATTTCTTATCCGTCAGCGTACGAATAATGGGAAACGTAAATTGCTATTCGGCTCATATCTTATGGGTCCTTTATTATTGGCCCGGTTATTTATTGGATAATGGCTCGTCTTCACGACTTCAATCTACCACTAGGCCTTGCCTACTATGGAAATAGGCCTTTCTGTACCGTTAGAAACATTTAGCGGACTCCTAACACCTAAAAAAAATTTGGACTACTAGACGATAAAAGTGAGCCAAAATGTTACAACGACTGCAGACATCAAATGGTTGTTTCTCGAGGAAAACGACAAAACCGTCGCCTCACCATCCCCTTCTTCTCCTCCGACGACATGCCCTCCCACACCGGCTGCCACCGTCGCTTGAGGCCGGAGCGCTTCCTAGCCGCCCCAATCTATGTAGTAGTCTCTTTTCAGGTGCGCCGTCCAGGCCTGCCATTCCGATAATCCCATACCCTTTTGTCGCCGGCTTTCGACCCGCACCCCCATCTCAAAATCCTAACGCTTTCTTCCTTGTCGTAGTTGGTGCCGCAGCGACCAGCTACGTCGGCCCCAACTTCAGCTCGTTTTAGCGGACAAAGCTCGGTTTAGGGCCTGGAAGCAAGGAAAGCGATACGAGAGAGGGTAATGGTGGGCCTCGCCACCGCTTATCTTGAACCATCGCCGCGAGAGAGCTTTCTCCGAATGGCAATACTAAAGGGGTTTCATTTGTATATGATGACGGGAATAGGACATATTAGTTCATTGTGTAAAGTCACAAGAGTTACTTAACCATATTATTCAAACACAGAACCACTTATTTTCTAGCAAATTTACATTCTCTGGTCCACCAATAGCTTCACTGCCGTTATTATATACATTCATAAAAGAAAAAGAATTTCTACACTACGGAGCACAGGCAAACAATCTAGATAAACACTGCTAGCTACTGTACTTATAAAGAATTTGAATATGGACGGATGTAAGCTGAATTGAGCTCCCAGATTTTGATGGATTTTGCGGTGACGTTAACATTTGTGGCGTTGTTGAAGACGAAGACCCTGGCGGAGTCGTAGATTGCCTTTGTGGGGTACACGCGCGATGTAATGCACGTCCTCCCACCTTGAGCAAAGCTCTCCACAATGGAGTGATCAACCTATCACGAAATCCACAGGAAAAATAGTGAGTAATTACTGAGAGTTAAAGACCGGTCATAATATGTCGATAGGCTAATGAAAATGGATGCTTCTGAAGTTCCTTCCAGAAACGTACCAGTATCCTTACTGACAGGTCTTCTCCATCGAGTACCGGGACAGAGCTGCCGTAAACAGCCTTAATGAGATCGTTCGCCTTTGATGACCTGAGAGACAAGATTGGATATTTTGCAATTAGTCTCTCAGCAGACAGCAAGCTAATCAAGATACCAAAAGATTAACTGAATCAACTTCAGTTTGTGCAGACGACAAGCAGACTGCAAGAGATGATGTAGACACACTGCTTCGTGCATACCTGAACGCGTCCTGGCAGAAGTGAGTGCTGAGTTTCCCGTCAGCGCCCTTGACCAGGTAGAAGTAGACGGCGGTCTGCTCCGACAGGCCCTCGTCGGCGAGGACGAGGAGGCCGAACGGGCCGAGCAAGCCTCGCCCCGCCGCGCCGGCGCTCGCGCTGCAGTTGTACGACGCGTCTGCCACCGTCACGCTGGCGGCGGCAGCCGAAGCAGCCACGTCCACATGGAAGACCGCCTCGATGTCCAACTGTGTTGCCTTGCCGACGTCCAAGGGCACGACAGAGCCGGCTGCACGGGAGGCCGTCGAAGTGCTTGCCGCGCATGCGAGGTTCTCCACCTCCACCACCGGCCACTGGAGCAGGTTGCTGCCGTATTCGTGTCCAGGAGAACCGTCCTTGGGATTGACTGCATGTGGACAAGGAATGTGGTTAGTTATTACTGCTTTCATGGTGTATGGGTGTTCTGCATCACTGCATGTCTGGCAGTACAGCTCGGGAAAAAATGTTGACATGAGAAGAAGAAAACGGTAAAATTTGCAGTGTGTTGTAAAAGGAACGAATGAACATTTCAGGAGAGGCAGTTAATTAAACAAGACATATATATATAAGAATTCACAGTCCTTGCAGCAATGTGTATATATAGGCATATATATCAGGTAATCTGAACAAGACAGTTCCTTTAGTTGGTTGAACTATAGGAGTATAGAACAGCAAACTGGTACCAAGTAAGTTCAGCACAGGCTGACAGAAGGAACCATTTCATACATGTGAAAATATTTTGAATAGCTATTCAAGATATTTATTATGAAACACAGGAGTAAAATAGAAAATCGATTTCACCCCTGGATGGAGAAAATAAATATTGTGATGGTCTGACATGCCCATACTCAGATACTAAAAATATGGCTTGTGGAATGGCTGTACTCATGTCAAATACTTCCCTTGTTTCAAAATATGAAGGGCTTGTTTGGTTAAAAAAAAAGTGGAGATGTACGAATTTTCTTACGTTGGCACTATTCACATGTTTGGTTCAAAGGAATTGGCAAAAGAAAAAACGCAAACAATTTTCCTTTGATCTTAGCTTCAAAGGAAAAACACGGCAATCTACAATCCATTTAGACTTCCTTTTCATAATCCCAAGCATGAAGAACGAGAACGAGATCTCTAGTTGAATAATAACATGCTAATTATACTTTCTTAAGTGGTTTGACTTTGATTTGACCATGTTTAGTAGTAATCATGTGTTTTTCCTATTTCTGTGAAACAAACAACCAAGTTTACATAATTTCCGAGTTTTTCAATTCTCTGTTTTTCACCTGCATTTCTACCATTTTCCTGCGTTTTTCCTATTCATGTGATTTTAGAACCCTCCGAACCAAATAGGCCCCAAGTGTATTTTGGTTTGCTAGGACAAGGATTTGACCAACAATTGTTTGTTCAAATACACCAAGGGAACATTTGAATATTCCTGTTGTTTCCTTATTTCTAAAAAACAAATCATCCACTTGAAGAAATGAGAAGTGAAATAGGATTTTGGTTCTTTAATAATGTGGCCACTATCCATGTGATTTCTTAACACGAAGGGAACATTTGAATATTCCTGTTTTTTCTTATTTCTAAAATAAATCGCCCTCTTGGAAAAATGAGAAGTGAAATAGGATTTTGGTTCACCAATGTGGCCATTATCCATGTGATTTCTTAACACGAAGGGAACATTGAATATTCCTGTTTGGAATTTTAAACTTGAGAACAATTCAAAACCTTTGCCGTCAAGTAAACCCCAACTCAAAGTACCCAACCAAAGCACGTTACACGTATAAAACCCTCTCGACTGGAGCATTTTGACTCCTCGCGGCCTATTAGCTACGGTACCAAGTTGCTTCAAACAATCGAAGAGGGGTCGCGGTCAAGCAGCAGGAAATGATGGCTAATTTGATCACGCCATTGCAAACAATTTAATTCCACGCTAGTCTATTGGATGCTTGCAGATCTTGCTGGGCCATCGACAGTTGGTTTCATTAAGCAAGGTAGAGACGTACAGCTCGTTTTGGATAATGGAAGCGGGTCCACGGGCCCACTCAAGATTTATTCAGGAAGAATTTCATTTGTTTAAATATTTTCTACATGCCCGCATGCATCTCGTGGGCGGTGGACAGTCAATGGGCGTGTTTTTTTTTTGACAGGTCAATGGGTATCAGGCGTGCTACTGTACTGTACAGTCAGTAATCCAAGGTGGGGCATTGCGTAGTTACAAGTCCTAGTCATCCATGGATCAGGCCGGAGAGGAAGCAGAGGCTGATCCATAGACAGCGCGGCTCTATCTTGTCAACCAATAGCACTCTCTGTTTCAGTAGTTCACAGAACAATGTTGCACAAAATGCTATTGTCATGTTTCGTTTTCGAGTTCTGTTGTTGACAAGTTCAGAGCTCTCTCGATTTATCGATGTCTCCTTCATTTTGTTGTCAAAAACTAATTAGAAGAGCTTTCAAATACGTAACTACTACTCCCTCGGATACATAAAAAGTGTCGCAGTTTTGAATTATGGATCGGAGGTTGTAATATTTTTTTTTTTGCGAATAAGGTAGTAGTAGTATTCTACTCCCTCCGTTCCAAAATATAAGGCACGTATTTTTGTGCTGGTTTTCGGTGCTCAACTTTCATCGTTAATATATAATAAATTATGTGGATCTAGAATGTATAAATGGTATCATTGGATTTGTCTTACAAAAAAGTTTCACTTCATATATTTTTATAATAATTTTATGGTCATGTTATAGATACAAATTATGGTCAAAGTTGGACGTCGTTGACCAACAAAATTAAAGGACGCATTGTATTTTGGGATGGAGGGAGTACATGACTAAAATTCAAAAAAAAAAATCTACATGACTACATCGGATTACCAAAAGGGAAATGAATTGAAACCACAAGGTAAGTACCTGGAGGGACGCCCATCCCTTGAGGATGTCCGCGCGCTCGCTGTCGGTCTCGCGGATCCACCCCCACAGCACGCGCCGCCGCCGGACGGGGTCGTAGAACGTCTTGGACGCGTAGAACCTGCCGTAGTCGTACCGGAGCCCGATCCCGACGTCGATCGCCGCGTCGTCCGGCGTCCACCTGTCCGCCCCGGCGTCGTAGGTGCCGATGGCGTAGTAGTCGTTCCGGTCGTCGTCGAGGCTGGTCTTGAGCACGTGCTTCACCCCGGGCCCCGGCGCGGCGGAGGTGTCGAGCCCGACTTCATCACCGGCGGTGGACACCGGGTAGAAGTCCACGCACTCCCACATGCCCGTGCCCTGCACGACGTGGAGCAGCGTGGGAAGCAGGTCGTAGTGCACGAAGTCCTCCGTCCTGTACACCAGCGCCAGCCCGGCATGCTCCTGGTTCTTGGACCCGATGGCGATCCGCCACGCGCCGTCGGTCGGGTTGAGCCACGCCGTCGTCGGGTCGCGGAAGTCCGTGAGCCCGATGCCCGGCGGCGGCACCAGCACCGGGTTCGATTCCGACTTGGCCCAGCGCCGCAGGAGCGGGTCGGACGGGTCTGCCGGCTCGGCCAGGAGCTGCACCTGCACGGCGTTCTCCGTGGAGCCGGTGTAGAGCATGACGATCCTGCCGTCCGGGAGCTGCGTCGCCGAGCCGGTCCAGACGCCGTTGATGTCGTACCAGTGGTCGGGCACCATGGCCAGCGGCAGGTGGAGCCAGTGGATGAGGTCGCGCGACACGGCGTGGCCCCAGCTGATGTTGCCCCACACGGCCGCCTCCGGGTTCCACTGGTAGAACAGATGGTACCATCCCTTGTAGTACAATGGGCCTGCAATGGCGCCGGCCGGTGCATCAGAACAGATGCCACGTTCGCGGCGTTAATACGTGAAAGCTACTAAGATCATGCGATTACTGGGTCGTACATTAATATGGCCTAGCTAGAAATGCTCAGAACCATAAAGCATTCGTCTTTCACATGCATGTGCCTAGCTAGATTGAATCAACAACTTACCGTTGGGATCTGGAGAGGTCGATGGGAGGAGGCCGATCACCGCCGGTGCACATGCACGAGACGTCCGTGACAAGAAGGCAAGACGAAGTTAATTAGAGATAGAGCAAAGGGGAAATGTTTGCATCAGAGACGTAAGTATCCAAGTTTCAACGAATTGAACAAGACGGAAGAGTAGGGGTAGCGACGTATCTACCATTCATCCAGTTCTTCTCGGGCTGGAAATGGAATGCCGTGCGCTGCCACGCCAGCATCGCGTTGGTCCAGCGTAGGCGCGGCCCCCGCCGAGGAGCGCCGGGGAGGTGGTCTTCTCGGAAACGCCCTGCACGACGCCGCGGGTGGCGGCCACCTCCACGACGCGGCCCGCCGCCGCGACCTGGTCTCCCGGCCGCGCGACGGACGCCTGGCTGCCGTCACGCCGTGGTGTGTAAACCACGAGCCCGAAGAGCGCGAGAATGAGCACGGTCCACGCGATGGCCGGGAGCACCGCCGACGGGCGCTTCTGCGGTGCCGGAGGACGCCGGCCCTTGGGGTTGGTCTCTGGAAGCAGCGGCGCATTCGGGCTCTGGGCGGCGTCGCGGTGGATGCCACCGTCATCGTCCATGATCGCTGAGCCGGCCGGGATCATTGACTGCTCCGGCCTAACTAGACTACGATCGATCTAATGGTAGACGAGATGCATGCGCTTGCACATATGCATGCAAGGGAGATCGATCGAACACTTTACGCTCTGTGTTTCACGGACGTGTTGATGGAAAAAGTATGAACTCGGGGTCGAGAGAGCGAAGCGAAGGACGGAGCCGGGCAAATACTTATAGACAGCTACTGTATTTTGTTGGGGAAGAGACAGATCCGTGTGGCGATGAACTTTTTGAGCCTTTTGTTTCGGTCGGAAACATCGCTAGCTGCCGGATGAGTCGAGAAAGAAAACGTAGGAAAAACGGTTAGCTCTTGTGTCGAAATGCTGCGTAAACGGGGTCTGTGGGGGCGGTCATGCATTGGCCATCCGAGCCGATAGGAGGCCCAGTCAGCGAGCAGGGCCCGGTTCACGCGTGGGTCATAGAATCAGCATACTTTGCCATGTACTCCCTCCGTTCCAATTTAATTGACTTGCTATGCACCATATGTGGATGTATCTAGACGTGTTACGTGCCTAGATACATCCACATGTGGTGCATAGCAAGTCAATTAAATTAGAACGGAGGGAGTAAATCCAAACAACTAAGCTAAAAAAAAACTGTAAATCCGAAGAACCTGCCGATCATGTTTTTTCTTATATATACAGATTGCAGTGTGCGCCATATGCAATAAGCGGTTATCTCCATGTTGGCATGCAAAGTCTTTGCTTCCACTCACCGTCCCTGACTGACGCTAAATGTCGTCGCAATCTCGCTCGCTACACCAACTGAGCATTCACGCCATCATCAGCTTCATCTCGCTTCGGTTCTGGAAAAAAGAAACGGTTGTAATATTTCTCCTTTTTTGTTGCCCGGACCTTTTACTCAATAAGGATCTAGATGATGTAAAAGACCGATGAGTGCTTCTTGCCCTGTTTCATTTTATGAAAATCGAACCGGGGCGACCCTTTTTTCTATAAAAGAAATGTTATGGAATTTCTAGATTTTCATTCTTTTAAGCTTTGCCACGTTGGCTATCTCGGGAATAGAGAGATATATTTCCATATCTTGTGTAATTGAATATCTTGAGGTAAAGCATATTTGGGTTCTTGAAGATAACGAGTTGGTCGAATTCATCCTATCAGGGATCAATGAAGAATACAAACTGCTCATGACCTCCATCAAAGCCATGAAAACCACGGTGGGCAATATGTATGTCTACTTATCCTCCTATGACATGAGATGCATTCAAGAGGTGCCCAGAAGGGCATTGAGCCTTTGGCCAGTGGTGCTCACCGTGGTCGAGAGGGCTATAACTCCCAACAAAAGAAGATTCGTGGCCAACCAATTGGTTGCATTGACAATGGAGGAGAGGTGGCAGCCAACACCCATCACAAGGAGTGTGAGATTGTGGCAGGGGTGTGTCCCCCATGACGTCACATGTCAAATCTGCAAGATCCATGGCCATCCAACCAATGTTTGTGGCCCTATGAAGATGGAGACAACAATGGCTACAGTAAAGAAAAAAGCATCAAAGCTGCTTATCCAGTTGATAGTAATCTGTATTCCCACACAAGGGTGACTGATCACATCATCGGTGACTTTGAAAAACTATATATGATCTGTGACAAGCATATCGATAAGGACAAAGTTCACACATCTGGAGCAAGTATGCAAA
This sequence comes from Poa pratensis, assembly GCA_947311845.1. Lineage (NCBI taxonomy): Eukaryota > Viridiplantae > Streptophyta > Magnoliopsida > Poales > Poaceae > Poa > Poa pratensis. Next base: position 28,421,477 of record CAMZMU010000050.1, read on the forward strand.
TTAGTCACATTGGCTTGTATGTTATTCAAACTCCTAGTCACGATTTTCATCTTCAAAACATCCTTTATGTTCCTATTGCAACAAAAAACTTTTTCCTTTTCATATTTTTTTTTGTTGATAATCATGTTGTTCCTGGTGATTTTTATGATGTTGTCGAACAATGATGATGGTGCTGGTAGCATGATGGTGCGGCTATTGTGATCCTTTGAAACTGTTGGTGCTTTTGTTGTAGTTGTGACACCTCCTTGTTTGCATGTGTGACATTTGAGCTTGTAGTGGACCCTCTCTTGGTACAAATTAACAAGCTCTCAGGATAGTCCCCCCTTGTCGATTGGGTCAGCTGGTTTGACATTATCCCGGATTGAGTTTGTTTCTTATCTCGCCAGCCGTAAATTCATGTGGGCTACTGAATGTTGGGCTTCTACTGGTATGTGGACTTTTGATGATAACTTAATCATGTTCTTAATGATCATATGACTTTCAATTAGGGTGGTCCTATGACCATTTCATGTCAAACATAATCCATAATTAAAATTTGTTGGGCCTTTTAAGGTTTCTAGCCATATTAGAGGAGAAACATGGCTGCCTAAATTTGCTTGTTTGAATTGGGTCACAATATGTTGACATTTATCCCTCGGAATGGATAATTTTAGATATCCTTCTCCGTGGTTGCCTCTTTGGTTGATGCCAGATGATCCAAAAGTTCCTTTTGATCCAGTTAACCCTTATGTGATCCAAATGTTCCAAGTTTTGCCTATGAAAAGTTGGGTTCCATAAACTCGTGGGGGCCTTGTGTACACCAGAATATAAACATGCACAATACATAAAACAATATCAAATAATAAATTTAGTATGTAAACATACTATAATCCACACTGCTTTTTTCATAGGTGATTACTAATCAATGTTGTTTCAATACCAAATAAAAAACATGCACATCTTGTTAAAATTTGAATAGTTAGCAAATTTTCACCATGAAAATGTAGTATTATAAGTTCATTTTATAATCTACAAGTTTATTAAGATATTTACTTAATCATACACTAGAAACTGCTACCGAGACATTTGTTAAATTGTACTCTTCATGTATCTTTACCATAAATAGTTATAAATTATACAGATTATGCATTGTACAAAACATAGTTCTAAAGCAAACATTGTTAATACAGGTTAGTATCTTTCAATGAATTAACTTTAAACAAAAAATACACAAACTAAGTTTTAGTAATATTGCCATTTATGCGGTTAAACTATGCGAACAAACAAAAAATTAATACTATAACATGCTAACAGAGATCCGGAAAAGTATAAAAGTTAGTATAAATCATAGGGCGGTGCATCGGTACACCTCCCATCCTCCAAACTTAAAAAGGTTAATACGGACTTCTTCCCCTAATTAGTTAATTAAAAGTTTCAAATTAAATTGTCCTACCGAAGCCCACGTGTTAACCTGCCTTTTTCTCACCCGCGCACGACGATTGCATCAGTATTGTTTTCTCACATGCTCACCGGGATGGCGCCAAATCCCGTCGCCCACCAGCAAAGAGCGCGACGATGTCATGGCCACGACGGCCAAGCCACAATTGCAAATTGTTGTGCTCGTGTTCTCACGTACGTACTATATGTTGATACCTTGGTGATGTACCTAGCCAGTGCGTGTACGGATCTGTACATGCTACGCATATGAGAGAAAGCCAAGCAAAAGCGAGATGAGCTTACCGGATCGATCAGCTCCAGCTCCCAACTAGGTAGGGAATCTATATTTTTCTTATCTTTTCGGCTTACTTTGGACAATGAACTAAGGGAATGAGATCTGCGGCGGGCGTGAGAAGACCGCCGTCGTCGTTAGCATGACACCGCTCGCCACTGATGACGGTCGTCGTTATTTTTATTTGCCTCTTGCCCAAATTTTATTTGTCTGGATCTGACGATATATAAAAGTAAACACCCCATGGTTGACAAGTCATCAAAGATGATGGATTATCTATTTTTATTAAACATCAATGCATCATTATTATCTGAAAACAACTGGTTGTAGCTAGGAAACTTTCTGCTAGGAAATAGTTGTGTTGAACCCCTCGGTTGACTAGTTGTGTGTCGTGAATCTTTCAATAAAACAAAAGATCCTACCTCAGAAATAGACAAAACATAGGATCCCGGCCAAGTAAGAACTTCCCTACAACTAAAGTGCTACGAGTAAAGCATTACAAGTGAAATGATAGGCTAACACACTTCAAACTCGTAGTGGAGAAAACAAATAGCTATCATATTCACATATTTTCTATTGAGTTTGTGTTGAACATGTCCGGCATGTTATCGTGACGTGCCAGAGCGGCGTGGCGTTATCGTGACGTGTCTGTACACCTCGGCGGGTTTGTTGTCAAAGATACTTTGATTAGATAGCGAGGAGCGCAGATGTAGACATTGATTTACCAATTACCGTCTCTCCGTCTCTTTTATGCAATGATCTACTCTCTCCGTTCCAATTTAATTGACTTGCTATCCAACAAACGTGGATGTATCTAGACAAGTTACATGTATAGATACATACACATGTGGTGGATAGCAAGTCAATTAAATTGGAACAGAGGGAGTAACTATTAATAATGCTACCATGCATTTGCCCTTTTTCAAAGTCTCTACTCCACAATGTTTCTCTCACAAAAATAAGTCTACTACAAACGCGGAAATCGGAATTGGCAACGTGACAGTCGTCGATGCACCAACATGGTCTATGTGGTGTACTTCCCTCCGAAGCAAACTGTTACGCGCGTGCTTGTTTGGATCATACACGCATGCATGCAGACGAAGACACTAGCGACCATTCCGTTCAGCGAGAAATTCTTGCCAATGAACGAAGCAGAGGATGCGATTAATTGAAGCAAGTGAATTGCACACGACGATCGATCTGGATCGTCGAAACCGCGAAAGATCAGGTCGATCAATGTATCTGGATCGTCAAACGGCGAAATCAAACAGCTGGCCGATTGATCATGGGTCTAGCTGGAGTGCCAAATAACTGGGAGGCCAGTGAGATACGTGGAGAGCCTCCGATCCAAGCACTTGCAGCACACAAGTTTAATACGCCGACAGGGACTCGGTGACGGATGTGGATTTCGGATAAGAAATGTGCATAATCCGGCCGGCGCGCGGTGGACGGTACCAGAGTGCATGATGCGACCGTGTGTCTCCGTTCCTTCACATTAGTTGCATTGCATCAACCGGCCACCGGCGACGACCAGTCGACCGTGATAACCTGATACTTGACGCGCGCGGCGATCGATTGTGTACTGGTGATCATCCATCTGTCTACGAGAGAGACGCGACGGGACAAAAAGCCAAATCGTAAACGTGCTCGGGTCCGATGTTTTTCCGTGCGCACGTTTATTTTTTGAAAACGACACAAAAAATAAACGTGCTCGGGTTTAGCACGGAAAAACATCGGACCCGGACCAAAAATGGGATTCTTTTTCTCCCGTGTAGTTGAGCTAGCCGAAGGTTCCGTCCAGTTGAGCGCTTGATGATTCGTCCCCGCGGCCGATCGAGGACTGGACCTGGTTCCGGATAAGTTTCTTTGCGTGTCCAGTCTTCGGTTTGGCCGCTGCACGTGCAAAATTCTGGAAATGTGATGTTCCTTCTCTTTTGCATACCTTCATTTTAACAATAGACGTTTTTTAATCCATTAGCTCCCCTTGATTTCCTAGTTGAAACCACTACAAATGTTTGAAAATACAATTTTTTTTTTGCCGGAGCGTTTTACTTTATGACACACAAGACAAAAGCTTCGCATGCTTCATTGATTAAGAAGAAGATTGTTGTCCAGTTAATTAAGAAAGTTGGACGGAAAAATATACGGCCGATTAGGGACTCTTTCGCACCACCAAACTAGCCGGTCTCACAACTCTGCCGGACATAATTACATTTAACTGCTATGAGAGAGTCAGACACGAAGGCGAAAAAAAACTACAACTCGACATTTCGACATGAAAGATGAAACTACGCCAAAAGCTTAACCGGACACGTCGACGACCAACATCGAAGGCAACCTCGTCATCCACGTGACAAAAGTTCAAAGCCCTCTAAGCTGAGAAACTCTTGGGCTAGTCCGACCTCAAATCCGATTGCTTTTTTAGGGTTTTTTTTAATGATTGCGTTAGGCGAAGAGCTTTTTTTTAGCAACTTTCAGCGAAGAACTGAAATTGTTGCGCAGTAGTTGGGCTGCTACTGGGCCTCGCCGAGAGCTTGCTGCGTGCGTCGGCTGCGCCCTGGAATCACGCGTCAAAGCCTCCGACGACTACATCCACGACGGCGGCAAGCATCCCCGACCACGGCGGCCGCGTCCTGGCGCAGCGCGGAATCGGTCAATTCGACGCCGCGTAGCTTCCCTCCGCCTCCCACCTACCACCACTACCACGACCAGACCCTCAACGGACGGAAGGGTGAACCATGAAGAACCCGTTCTGCTGCTTCCGCGGCCCGGTGAAGAGGGCGCCGATGACCGACTGGTGCGTGTTCTGCGACATCGCCGGCCGCGCCCCCGGCTCCACCACCGCTCTCCTCTACTCCGTTCCGTACACCGTCCCCTTACCGTCTCCGATCTGAACGCTGCCATCTCCCGATTTGCTTACTGAACGCGCTTTACTTTTGTTCCTGGCCACAGGATGACAAGGTCGTCGCGTTCCAGGATATCAACCCGTCCGCTTTCAGGTACTATCTGGCCTTTGCGGCGTGTTCTTGCAATGCCATTTCGAGCACACATCATCGGACGTACTAGTGCTTCTGTTCATTTCGTCAAACACCTGGCAAGCATCCCGAGTATTGTTGTTTAGATTAATTAGTTGTCTGTTAGGCTAGTGCAAGGTTGCCTGCTATAATATTCTGATTGCATTAAGCCTGTATTTAGGTGGTCTTTATGAAGTGTTACTCTATTGGTGTGATAAGGAAAAATACCTTTCTGTGTTTGCTACTCACTCGCAGATTGATGACTATTCTCCATCAGTTGAATAGCACACTACTGATTGGAGAAACTAGGGCTATGCTGGTGTGGACTATAGAGTACCTTGTGGAAGTCATTGTTCATCAAGACGCCTAGTTGAAACATCGCCTATTTTTAACAAGTTGTGATCAATTTATGCATTAGGGTTAGCATTATGTATTTTAATCTTAAATAGAGTAGTGACATAACAGGAATATTGTATATCTTCACAATTGCATTTTTCGCTTGCAATTTGATAGAGAACCATTGGAAAATGACATAGTTCGAAGTTGGAAATCATATACTTGATGTATATCAAATACTTATGTCGTGGTTCTTAGCATTAATCAAGCATGGTAGCACCCTTGATATTTACTCAATGCAAGGAATACCAGGAAACATTGAGCTCTTTGTGGTGTCTGCCTCTTCTGTAAGCCATTGATATGGCAGAATGATTTTTCCCTTGATTTCAGTCTTAAAACCAATATGAGTACAGTTCCTTCATTGACTACCACAAGAACTATTGTTTATGATCAGCTTCTGCATGCTTACTTTTTTTCTTGAAGATCTGTGTTAAGGTCACTTGTTGTGCAACGTTTGCAGGCACTATCTTGTCATACCCATCGAGCATATACCAACTGTAAATGATCTCCGAACAACCAACGAAGATCACCAGTTAGGTGGGTGGTCATAGCTTTTTGCTTCATGGCCTGCTCTACATTTCCTTAAGGCAACCATGAATTGATTGGTGAACTGTCACATTTATTCCTTCTAGTTAGTCACATGGTGAAGGTGGGAAAATATTTACTCGATCGAGACGCTCCCAGATCTGAGGAACATAGGTATTGCTAAATGATATATATTTGGTCTGTCATGTTGTAGATCAGCTAATAGGCCTTCTCTCATGCTGCGAAAATTATTACTGTTGCTTTTTATCACAATACTCATGAAACATTTTTTGCTGTCTGATCTCTTGTAAACATGGCCTACAGATTTGGTTTTCATCAACCCCCGTTTAATAGTATTGATCACCTTCACCTTCACTGCCTGGCACTGCCATTTATGCCCAGGTACTGAACTTACAGAACACCGTGCCTTTGTTCTCTTCTAAATATGGCATCTACCATACGAAAGTCAATTTGAGATTCCATCTCAAATTATTTGCACTCCTCTTCTTTGCAGTTGGAAGCAAGTAAAGTATACACCGTTAGGTCTCCTGGGGGGTTTTATTGATGCTGAGAAACTATTGGAAAGAATAAAACCAGAAGCTGAAGTTCACAGTTAATACCAATACTTACTGGCTATTCCTTCTTATTAACGCTCATCTTCTTTTATGCTGGCGTTATCATTTGTATGTAATTTTTATCACAATCACTATTGTTGGATCGCTGGAAATTCAGAAGACTTTGTCTGAAATGGTATACTGAATTAACCTGAATTCGCGGCATGAGCACCATGTAATGATTTGAATCAACCCTTCTTGCTATAGTATCAAGACTGCTGCACCGAGTTTATTTTTGGGTCTGATGGATATGGTCATACAAAATAAGATCAGTCTGCTTGTAGGTTTTGCTCATGGCATGTTGCTTCATCGTTGAAATTTAGGCAGGCCGTTACCATCACATGATCATTCCCTCTCAGCTATTACGCTGTTTCACTTTCACTTGCTCTTTGGTCTTGCAGAGAGAAATGTAGCCGGTCCCCAGATGTTTTCGTTGTACTCCGAAATTATCATGAAGTAGGTGTACACTTTCGCCACATCTCGGTTGCACAGAAATTATCATGGAGTACTATGCTTCTTTGTCTGGCTTTATTGACAAGCAAGCATGATCAGTGCTACGCCTTTGCAGAACTACTTCTGTCGCAACTCCTACTGATCAGCAGCACAAACATTCCAACGCCATACTGAATAATATGCAACCATCGTCTGTTGTTTTCTTACAGCTCTTCACAGCTGTATTGCGAACCCGATCACTGTAAGTGGTCACCATGACGTCCTATCGGGAGCAGAAGCACTGAAGCAGCCAACACTTCTTTCCATGTCCTTAGAGGAGGAGCACCGATGCAGCAGAAATTCTTGTCACCTTCCCTAGCATGCTTCCATGGTAGTAGAGTTGACGGTGTGGGCGAGAGAATCTGAGACAAGAAACGGGATGGTGGAGGAAGATGACAACGTCCTCGCTCTCTCTCCCTTGCTTCGAGAATTCGGCCGCGACTACTACTACGATATTAACCTGATATACAGTAGCACGCATAACAGCATGAGAGGTTCGAGCGCTCTCGATTAGGTAGGATGCCTATGTAGTCCAGCACTCGACAGTCGTAATATCGCAAGTCCAGCTCCTGAACTCATGAGATAATGCTGCCACAGTACAGTGGCGCCTAATAACTCCATCCAACGACTAGCACTGCCAAGGAAAAGCTCAGTCGAACTAACCATTTTGGTGAGGTCCCCGCTTGATGCTAGCTTGTGACCCCTCCGCGTCTCATAGTTTATACCAATCATTTGTTCGTTGTCTCATGATATCTTAGCCAATTAGCCATATCGTACTTGGCTTACTAGCACCACTACACACAGGTGTTTTTTTTAGCTACAGTAAACAGAACAGAGAGTGCAGTTGTAGGCTGCTTGGGTCGCTGCAATGCAGAGTTAGTCGAGTCCAGTCCAGTCCATGGAATTAGAATGATGATAGAAGCAATGATAAACACCATTGTAATGGTCCCAGGTAATTGATTGGTACTAGTGTATGCCTTTAATTTGACACAAACAGCTATCTGCAGTTCAATTGCCACAATGCAGGTTATTCATGAAGATAAATCATGAAGAGCGCATACGGCCGCGCGCGCGAAAAGGCAAAAGGAAGCCCGGGCTACATGTAGCCTCTTATTTTGAAAATTTTAAAAACAACATTTTAAAGTTTCAAAAAATTCTGAAAAGCATTCTAGATGTTGATAAGGATGTATTCTACCAACATGCAAATTTTCAATTCGAAAAACATTGTATTTTGAGCCACAGAAAAAACATAAATCTGATAAATTTTGGATGGTTCAAATTTTGGCACTGTTCACTACTCAAGATTTTCATTTTTTTTACACAGCCTAGAATACAATGTATTTCGTGTTGAAACTTTGCAGATTGGTAGAATACAACATTACTTACCTCTAAGATTTGTTTCAGATTTCTTTGAAACTTTAAAATATCGATTTCAATTTTTTCAAAACAAAGGGCTACAAAACGACGCCCCGACGCGCCGCCTTTAGCCCGAGTCACTAGCTGCCACCATCCTGCCTTCCCCTGTTCCATCGGTTGGCTTGTAGTACCTCTCATTAGTGTTTTGCTACAGCATTCGATTACATCACTTGTGTACAGTAACAAATCTTGGCCTTCTATTTCTGATCCAACGGCAATGTTACCCTAACTTTTTTTTGACTATGACTACGGCGGGCTCTTAGAGCCAGCCTGAACTTCATTATTCAAAAATGTTGCCTGTGAGGCTTTGCAGCCTCTACAAGATAGGTTCAAATAAACCAGAGTTTACAGAGGGATACATGAGAAGAGAAATAAAGGAAAAGAACGCACACTAACAACACGGGTCACTCCGAGAAGAAACTCGGAGACAGTTGATTGATGAGAAGCTCATCACGATCCAAGCACTGCGATCACAAAGTAGGATCCACAGGACATGACAGCGGAGACCCAGCCACGACACTGCCCCATCGACGTAATCAAACACCAACGCACATCCGAGGCCACACAGCGCGCCGACACCACCTGTGTCGGGGGCATGGCCGAAAGGTCGCGCGCGGTAAGACGACGCCACGACGCCTGTGTGTCGCCGGCTGAAGTTGAAGGGCATCGGAGATACCCTCACCGCACGTGGGGGTCGCCGCCGTAGTCGCAGGGCAAAGCACCACCGAGTGCAACCCCATCTGGGTTCGATTACCCGAAGGGTGGGCTTGCCTAGAGCACGCATGAAGACCACCCACGCCAGCCACGCCATAGGACTTCGACAATGATCCGACGCGAGGGTGTAGCAACCGGCAAGGAGAAGCTCCCACCACCACTGCCACGGCTCGCCTCGCATCGGTGAGGAGACCGCACCCATGGCCGCCATCTGCAGAACCAAGAGCACACCAGAAAACTGATGGGGAGACAGAGGTGGCTCACCACCCAGCCACGACGGCCCCCCACGTAGGGAGCACGTCGCCACCATGGCCGCCATCTGCGAAGCCACGGCACCAGCCATCCCCAACGGCGCCCCGCTGCAGGATGATGGCCAAGTGAAGAGGGAGATGACCCTCGCAACCACCGGAGAGCACCGCACCGGGCAACAGAGGATGTCCGCGTCGGCACAGCCGAGCACCGCCAAACCGACGGCACCCCCGGGGCCGGGATCAACGGCCGAACCACCGGGATGCATAGCACGCACCCAACAGGGACCCCGTAGCCGGCGCGGAACTAGGAGCACCGCGGCCCGCCAAGCCCATCGGGGCCCGTACGGGCCCGACCAGGACGCCGCTGCTCCTGCGCCGCCACGCCGCGCCTCCACCCTTGGTGCCTCCGCGCTGCCTCGCGGCGCCGCCCCGAGCCAGCGAACCGCCGCCCGGGCTCCCGTCGAAGAAACCGGCCCATGCCGGACCTCCGCGAGCAGGAGGAGGAAAAAGGGGGGCCCCGCCGCCGCCGAGCCGCGCGTGCTTTGCCCGGCGACTCCGACTGAGCGGCGGCGAGGGGAGGCGGGGGCGACGGTGTGGTCTCTGACGGCGGCTAGGGTTTCGCTCCTGGCCGCCCGGGGAGCGACCTGAGCGAAGCGGTCAACCTGGATTTTGTCCATGTTACCCTAACTTGATCCGCCGAGGCCCAAAACTCTGTGCCCCGTGAGTCAAAACTACCCGCCGTCCCGGCACGTAGCCATCCTCCCAAACTCCGACCAAAACCGTGCCGCGCGCCGCGCATGCGTGTCCGCGGCGGTCCTCCGGGATGATTTGGCCCATCAGAATCGCCACTCGAAATTTTTGAACCATCGGTACCTTCTCGCCCGAGAATTCCCACCATACGGCGAAGCGCGACGCCATGCGCCTCCTATGCTTGTGCTTGCTCGCTCTCGTCACCTCTCTGCAATGCCACGGCCTCCTCCTCCTGCCGCTCACCAACACCCTCTCCACCCTTAACCAAACCAATGGCACGTCCATTCACCACCTCATCCGCGCCTCCTCTCTCCGTTCCGCCACGCGCCACCGCCGCCGTCACCGCCAGCTATCGCTCCCGCTCGCCCCGGGCAGCGACTACACGCTGTCGCTCTCGGTCGGCCCTCCCTCCGCCGCCAACCCGGTGACCCTCTTCCTCGACACCGGCAGCGACCTCGTCTGGTTCCCCTGCGCCGCATGCTCTGCGAGGGCAAGCCCACGCCTGGCAACGCCTCCTCTAGCCCACTCCCGCCGCCGATCGACTCCCGCCGCGTCCCCTGCGCGTCGCCGCTCTGCTCCACCGCACACTCCTCGGCGCCGCCCGCCGACCTCTGCGCCGCCGCAAACTGCCCGCTCGACGACATCGAGACGGGCTCCTGCGCGGCGCGCCACGCCTGCCCGCCGCTCTACTACGCCTACGGCGACGGCAGCCTCGTCGCGCACCTCCGGCGCGGCCGCGTGGCGCTGGCCGCGGCCGTGGCCGTGGAGAACTTCACCTTCGCGTGCGCGCACACGGCGCTTGCCGAGCCCGTCGGGGTGGCCGGGTTCGGGCGCGGGCCGCTCTCGCTCCCCGCCCAGCTCGCCCCGGGTCTCTCCGGCAGCTTCTCGTACTGCCTCGTCGCGCACTCCTTCCGCGCCGACCGGCTCGCCCAACCCAGCCCGCTGATCCTGGGACGCGGCCCGGACGACGCCGAGGGCAGGATTGAGACGGACTTCGTGTACACGCCGCTGCTCCACAACCCGAAGCACCCGTACTTCTACTCGGTGGCTCTTGAAGTGGTCTCCGTAGGCGCGGCGAGGATCCAGGCTCGGCCCGAGCTCGGGTACGTCGACAGCGACGGGAGCGGCGGGATGGTGGTGGACTCCGGCACGACGTTCACCATGCTACCCAACGAGACGCACGCGCGGGTGGCCGAGGAGTTCGCCCGCGCCATGGCCGCGGCGCGGTTCCAGCGGGCGGACGCCGCAGAGGATCAGACCGGCCTATCCCCCTGTTTCTACTACGCCTCGTCGCCGTCGTCGGACCGGGACGTGCCGCCGCTGGCGCTCCACTTCGGCGGCAACGCGACGGTGCTGCTGCCACGTAGTAACTACTTCATGGGGTTCAAGAGCGAGGAGGGAAGGAGCGTGGGGTGCCTGATGCTGATGAGCGGCTGGGAGGACGACGGTCAAGTGGGCCTGCCGGCACTCTGGGGAACTTCCAGCAGCAGGGCTTCGAGGTGGTGTACGACGTCGACGCCGGCCGCGTCGGCTTCGCCCGCCGCCGTGTGTGGACCTCTGGGACTCGCTCTCTCGCCGGTGACACGGGTGATCGTGGATGGTGTGCTGCTGCCGTATGACTTGGCTTTTCCTGTCTCGGTGTACAGATGGGCAGCTGCCACGGGCTGTTTGTTTGTGCCTAAATGCTTCGTAACGCGCGTGCGTTAAACCGTGGCGCCGAACGGCCGACTACCCGTCGTCAGATCCTGCCCGCGCGATGAGATTCGTTCGTCGTTTGAGCTCACCCGCTAGGCGACAAATAAACACACGCGCTGAACAGTTCATCCGCACGAACCAATCCTCGCCCACCTCCCTATCCCCTGCTGCTCCCACGCGCAACCTCTGCTCGTCGACAGGAGCACCCGCCGGCAACGATCCGCGCGCTGCCGCCGCCCTGGAGTCCACCCGCCACCGGCCACCACCGCCAGCACCAGCGCCGCCCAAGGACACCCGCCGCCGCCGCCCAAGGCCACCCGCGACGCCCTGAGTCCAATCGCCGGAAGGAACCAGCGTCGCCCGGAGTCCAAGAAGGAACCAGCGCGCCGCCAGTGACTGGAGTAGCAGCAGCGGCTCCCGGTCATGGCCGAGAAGATCGACGCGAGGGGAAGAACGCGAAGGTGCTGACTAATCCCTGCGTGCCGAAGCGACGAAACGAGCTGGAGGCCCACGATGGTGTTTGAGCCAGACGAGACTTCCTTGTTTTGTGACTGCTGCTCACTGGCCAGTTCCAAATACATCCTCACGGTCGTCTGAACGGCCAAAAATAAAAAGTTGCTTACAGTCTCTGTAAAGTTGCTTATAATACATGTGGAATTTGACTGAACCCTCTATGAAGTTGCATATGGAATAATCTTGCTAAGTTGTATTTAGTTGTCATGAAGTTGCCTACGATGTTATTAACTTGCCTAGCGATGTTGTGAAATTGCCTACGATGTTATTAACTTGCCTACTGGTGTCATGAAGTTGGTTAACGTTGTATTAAATCTCGCTTCTTCATCGCTCACCAAAATTATTTTTCGCGCACCAAAATTGGTAATTCGCACACCAAAATGCTTTAATTGTGAAATTGTCACACCGATGTGGCGAAGTTGTCTCAACGCACATCAAAATTGCGTCGTCTCAATACCAATATTGTTTTTAGTTGTTACAGAGTTTGCTTACCATTGTTTATGAAGTTGCCCCATCGTATACCAAATTTGCTTACCGTCATTGTAAAGTTGTCTCAACACACACCAAAGTTGCTTACCGATATTGTAAAGTTGCGTTAACGCACACCAAATTTGCTTTGTCTAGGCAAATTAGGACTTCAAACATGACGACATCATTTGCTCACATAGACAAATTTAAATAACCGTCTAGGCATTTTTGGTAGTTTTTCGTGCAACTAAGTAGTGTTTCCAGGCCAAATTAGCGGTGGTGAGGCAACTAAGTAGTGTTTTATGCATTTCAGGCAACTAAGTGGCGTTTTCATGCAATTAATTAACGTTTTCAGGCAAGTTTAAATAATTGTTTAGGCATTTTTAAGTTATGATAGTAGGAAATTATGCAGTGTGATTTGCTTCTTTAAGGATTTGTTTAGGCAACTAAAATCATAATTAAGGCAATTTATTGGCTGAGTGGATTTTTTAGGCAACATAAATTATAATTAAGGCAATTTTATTGTTTAGGCAACTAAAATCATAATTAAGGCAATTTTATTGGTTGAGTGGATTTTTTTATGCAACATAAATTATAAGTAAGGCAATTTTATTGTTAAGGCAAACGAGGAGAGCAACCTCGCGTGCGTCAAATGTCACGACGGATTTGGAGGTGGACGCCACAACATCGGTTGTGCAACACAACAATCCCGAAGGGATTCAGAGGTGGACGTCATGTCCAAGGCCCCCCTTAGACATTTAGAGGCAACTTCACAATATTAGTTGACAACTTCACAACACCGGTAGGCAATAACAGTAGTAGGCGAGTGGTCTTTAGCTCGCTGGCGGCGACCAGGCCGAGGAGGCCACTAGCAAAATGTGGTGGCTCAATCAGAAATTGATATGCGACGAAGCAACTTTGGTACTAGACAAAACAATTTGATACTCGATGAAGCAACTTTGGTGCCCGACGACAAAGTTAAGCAACAAATTGGTAGAATCAAGTAACTAATATATGTGGTTAGGCAACAATTAATAGAATTGAGAAACTAATATATGAATAACCTCATAAATGAATAGGTAGAATTGAGCAACTATGAAATATTTTAGGCAATAAGTAGGTAGAATTGAGTACCTAATATATGCATTTAGGCAACAAATTAGTAGAATTGAGCAACTACCATAGGTTTACATTTTTTCCTGTTCTCCTTTTATTTTCTCTTCCCTCTTTCCTTCCTTTTTTTGCCCCTACCATCTATTTCTTCCCCGACGTGCACGAGAGGCCACCATGCCATCCCCTCCACCAGGGGACGGACCGTTCACTGCGCGAAGCCTGCGCTGGCCGCCCCCCGCGAGCTGCCGTCTGGTAGGGCTTCCTCGCGAGCTCCTCCCCCATGCGTGTGGCTAGCGCCGCCCGAACCGCTCGACAACTGTAAGCTGGCCGCCGGCCGCGCCGCGCCGCCCCATGAGCTCTAAACCGTGGTGAGAAGAGCCGATGTGGAGGATTTGCTCGGGCTCGATCTGGAGGCAGGGGACGGAGGTAGTAGTCGACGAAAGCACTTCGGCGGCGGTGGCGGAGCACCGCGGGGACGGCCGTGGAGATGGGGCGGCGAGTCGCCGGGGTTGGTCGGACGGAGCAGAGTAGGTAAGGCGAGGCGCCCCAGCTCCCATGGCGACGGAGCGCAGGAACAGGGCGAGCACGTGTGGGCTTTGATTAGGAAAGCAGAACGGGAGAATGGCGAACGGGGGTGTGCGCCAGGCTGGCGCCTGGCGGTCACTAGACGTGTCACGTGTGCTTTCCTTTTGGTCCGGCCGTTCGGATGCGCCAACCTACGGCCGGCCGTTGGCTAGACGCGTCCTGTAATTCTCCGTGGTATCCCGTGAATACAAGCATGTTTAGTTTTTTTCCTTGAGGAATACAATGCATATATTTCAGTGGTGATGATGACTGGTGACTGGTGAGGGCTCAAACGCGATAAACATGGAAAGACCAGTAAAGCAAACTAAAATCTTTGGACCATTTGGAATCTCACGAGACTGTTAAAAATCTCCAAAAATATCCGAAGCCGAAATGTTTAATTCTGCAGCAGCTTTGCGACCGAGAGACTTGCTGGCTGTGTCGTAGGACGAGCCACGGGAGCTGCGCACGTTTTGTAGCGGCGCCGAGCATGAGCTGGCGGCCTTTTCTCCTGCAGGAGAGGCAGGGCAAAGTTCCGCTACAGAATTTCATGGTCCACGGCTGTGAGATAAGGTTCTCTCTAGCGCTAATTTGACTTAGAATTCAGCTAATTCTCACTCGAATGACGTCATCGTCTTCTCCCTCAACTCCGGCGAGTTCGCCTTCCCCGCGGCCACCGTCGGCCGAACCGCCGACCTCCCCGCCCGTGGCCGCTCGCTGCCGTGACGTCTTGCCGTCCCGCCCTGTCCCGAGCTCCTCCTCCGCTAGCCCGCCGCCGCCCCGTCCATCCCTCTAACCCCCACCCCTTTTCTCCTGCGCCGGCGAACCGCACCCCCCGCACCCCCCTCCCCCCCCAAAGTTAAGTTTGCTTCTCGCCTTCGCCGCGGCCAGACGCGGCTGCGGCGGCTCCGGCTCGGCTTGCCGCCATGGACGTGAGTAAGAAGAAGACCTAACAGTTTTACACGAATCACGACACATTGGATAAACGGTGGATGAATCGACTGAGCGCTAAGCTAATTGTCAGTCGACTGAGAATTAGCTTAGACTGAGAATTAGAAAAACCGGTGGGTGTCTCGTTGCTTTGGCACAACTCCGAATTGTGATCACTGCGATATTTATAAGCTCGTGGAGTACACTCAATCTAGAGCTCTGCCGTACATTGTGCACATACACTGAAATGCACATCAATGCCTTTCTGAACTCTGATGTCAAACTTCAGTTTCAAGTGCACACCCGTGCGTTTGTGCACTGGGAGTTCGAGACTGTAGGTACATTTGATTTGATCTCGAGTATTTATTTATTTTCCAATTTTTCGGATACGGAGTACTTGTGTATACAATATCCTCTCTAGTAAATTGTGCTTGGAAAAAAATTACTCGAAAAAAACGAATACTATTACGCTCGTTGCAAATAAGCTGAACTGTGAACTCGAGATACTACATTTTCTGCATCTCTGAAAGATGCATTTCACTAAATTCAGAAACTGGAATTTTTTTTTGACAGAGAAACTGGAATTCGCAAACCCCCAGTGTCTTGATGACAGTTGAACTGGAACTGCAAACTCGCCCGATTCCGCGAACTCGGTTTTGCCCGAAATTCGCCAGCTCCCCGTTCCTTTTCCACTCGCGGACTGAGCAACAGAGTGGGGAGGCGGCGGCGAACCCCATGGCGGCGGCGATGGCGATTGGCGACGGCAGCGGCGACGCAGGTGTGTTCCGCCGCCTCATCAAGCCTTCTTCTTCGCTCTATTCATTCGCCTGCCACGCGCCCCTCCTCCCGTGGCGCTTCGACTAAAAACCCTAGAAATGGAGCAACCTCTTAAACCGCAATCCCCTTTTTGACTGCCCGAAATCCGATCTGATTTCGGCTATTTCAGGACATTTTGGAGCGACCGGCGAGGTTTGGATAGCCGACGAGATCAACGCCGAGGTAATCATTACTAGTAGAAGATCAATTTTGTGGTCATGCTTTCGTTGTAATGTGCCACTGCTGTTTTCAGCATTTTTGGGTGTACATTATTTCTTAGTAAACCCCCGTGTTCTTCTATTCTACTAGGCAGTAGCTAATATTGTTCTATAGGAACATTTCCCTATTTCTCCGGATGATGCATTTTGGCAAGTATTTTGCAATAGACACACAAACAAACTTGAGGTTTGCATGCCAGGTGTATGAAGGATGGGATTGTGAGCTGCCGTGAAATCCCATGGCCGATTAGCTAGCATAGGCTGCAATACATATTAGTCCACATTAAAGGTTCACGTATACTCTCAACAAAAAGAGAAGGCTCAGGTCTGCCACCAATACATGTTAAGGGCATCTCCAGCCGTTTGGCCCCCCCAGGGTCCAAAACGGCGTTTTTTTGGGCCGCCGCGGCGCCAAACCGCGAATCAGGATCCTGGGGGGGCGCGTTTTCCAGCCGTGAAACCCAGGCCGCCCCCCCCCCCCCCCCCCCCCCCCCCCCCCCCAGCCGGCGATTCGGCCGTATTTCGGCATAAACTAGGCCGGCCCTTTTTGGCATACAAATTCACACATATAAATAGTTTAACATACAAATGCACACACAAATAAATAGTTTAACATACAAATTCACACATATAAATAGTTTAACATACAAATCCACACACAAATAAATAGTTTAACATACAAATCCACAGACAAATAAATAGTTCAACAATGCAAGCAAATAGAACAAATCGTACTAGGCATTGGCATCGCCATTATCGACATTGCCATTGCCCTTGCGCGTCCACAAGTGCTGCACCAGATCATTCTGTAGAGCTAGATGTGTTCCAGCATCTCGAATCTCCCGGCGCGTGGTGAGGAAGGCTGTCCATGATGCCGGCACCTGGTGATCAACCTCTGCAAGAGGACCCTGGCGGTAGTATGGTGCACTTGCCTCACTGTCAGGCACCGGGTGATCCCGCTCACTCTCAATGATCATGTTGTGCAAGATCACACAACACTGCATCACCTCCCACATGTTGGACTTCGACCAAGTCATAGCTGGGTACCGGACAACAGCGAATCGAGACTGCAGCGCGCCAAATGCCCGCTCAACATCCTTTCTGCAAGCCTCTTGGCACTTGGAAAACCAAGCCTTCGCGCTTCCTGGCACAGAGTTGGAGATGCTCTTCACAAATGTTGCCCACTTCGGGTAGATGCCATCTGCAAGATAGTAGCCCTTTGTGTACTGGTGCCCATTGATCTCGTAGTTCACAGGGGGAGCATGGCCTTCGACAAGCTCGGCAAAGACATCCGAGCACTGCAAGACATTGATGTCGTTGTGAGTTCCTGGCATACCAAAGAATGAATGCCAAATCCATAGATCATATGAAGCCACGGCCTCCAGAATCACCGAGCACTCTCCTTCCTTTCCCTTGTACATCCCCTGCCAATCAAATGGACAGTTCTTCCATGCCCAATGCATGCAGTCGATACTACCAAGCATCCCAGGAAAGCCTCTTGCTTCATTCTCTGCGAGAAGGCGAGCAGTGTCTTCCTCATTGGGTGATCGCAAGTATTTTGGCCCAAACACTGCCACCACTGCCCGGCAGAACTTGTTCAAGCACTCAATGGCCGTGGACTCGCTCATGCGCAGATAGTCATCATGTGCATCAGCGGGAGCACCATACGCAAGCAACCTCATGGCCATCGTGCACTTCTGAATTGACGTAAAGCCTACCGTGCCGGTGCAGTCCTTCTTCAATTTGAAGTAGGTGTCGAACTCCCGGATGGCATGCATGATCTGGAGGAAGAGCTTGCGGTTCATCCTGAAACGGCGCCGGAACACCTTCTCGTCCTGCGTAGGATCATCGGCGAAGTAGTCGGAGTAGAGGATGCAGTACCCCTCGTACCGCTGCCTCGGCTTGCTCTTGCGGCGGCCGCGCGTCGATCCAACGCGCCGCGGCCCCGCCTCGTTGGCGAGCAAGCCGCCGAGGCAGGCCAAGATCAGCAGGTGTTCTTCGTCGTCGATGGCGGCCTGATCTTCCTCGTCGAAGAGCTCGGCGAGCATCTCCTCCGTGTCGGAGTCCATGGCTGGGTCGGGCGGAACGCCGAACACCTTGCGTGCAGGGTGGACGGGTTTCGCCCCGAGAATCTCCCCGGTGGCTAGATCGCGGCGGAGGGAGTGGGCGACGCCGGCGGCGTCGCGGGGCTGGACGGCGGGTTTCCTAGCTGCTTGTGTGCGGCGGCGCAAGGAGGGGTGGTGGCGGCGACGGGATGGCGACGGCGAGACGGGCAGAGGGAAATGCGAGCGGGGGTGGGCGACAATGCGTTGTCTCGCCGACAGCGCTGTCCCACGCGTGCTTTTCCTTCCGCCGGCCCCCCAGGCCGAACCCAGTGGGCTGGGTTTCGCCTGGGGGCGCCGGCGCTAATTTCCGCCGAAACGGCGCTATTTGGGCTTCTGGGGGGCCGGCTGGTGGAAAAACGGCGCCATTCGCCCAAAACGGCGCTATTTAGCGTCCTGGGGGGCGCTGGGGGGGGCGACTGGAGATGCCCTAAGCTTGCATAGTTGTTACTACAAACATCAGGTTTCACAAGCATACTTTTAGAAGCATCATGTCTGCATAGTTGACATTACAAGTTTTTTCATAAGCACCAGGTTAAGGATGTTACAAGTCCCTTCCCAAACCGGCATTTGCACGGCACTAGTATCTGACGTGGCTGCTGTAGCACTCTGAGTATGAGGTGATGTTTGCAGCTGGTTTGATGTGCAATATTTTTCAAAGATGAACTTCTTCGTATGTTGTGCAACATTCTACTTACATCATTCGTTTTTTGTCTGTATGCTCTGTTTGAAACATGTGAAGCTGAACCATGTATGAGCCAAGCGCTTGTTGAATGACGGATCTTGTTCATGAAGTTCATGCATTTGCTGATACTGTATATTATCTGGTTGTTATTGATGCAAACAAATCAAATGGGAACATTGATATTGCAATATTTGCCACATTAGTGACACAACATTTAAGAAATGCACAAGTTCTCGTAAAATATATGGATATATTGTCCAACTTCCATTGACTAAGTAGAATTAATCAGGTGTACATAAGTACAAAAAAGAAATTAAGCGTAAGTACAACAAAGAGTATGAGCTTGTTTTTGTTCAGTGATTAGTCAAACCACACTGACCTCCACAATTCTGGGTGTGCCAGTGCACACCCGGCGCACAGGATCCACCCTGCTCTAGATGATGCCCATGTGCTTTTGTTAGAGTGATGATTGTATTTTCTCTGTTGAGGTTCTCCAACAATTGCAATCCTTAAGCCTGATCTGATTATTTTGTGCAATATTAGAAATTTTTTGAAGTCAAGAATGAGAAAGCCAGCGATATTGTTCAAGAAAGCACATCCTTGCCTGTTAAGCTCAACGCCAGCAGCGGTGTGGCGCACCCCATTGTCGAGGCGTTGAAGACTGAAGAACAGCTATTGCACGTGAAAGAGACAGCCGATCAGTTCTTAGATGCAAGTTCATCTCTACCTGTTGACCCTGACGCCAAGAATGGTGGCCCATTCTTCATCACAGATGTGATGACAAAGGAGGAAGAGAAGCTATATGAGGCACGGCTTAAGGTAGAGGAAGAAGAAGAGGCTAAAAGGAAAGAAGAAGCCGCAAGGCTTGCTTTTGATCCCAATGCACGTTTTAGCAAGTTGGATGAACTGCTGACACAGACACAGCTCTATTCAGAATTTCTACTTGAAAAGATGGAGGAGATTACAGATGTACGAGTCCCTCACCGTGTGATGACCATTTTCTGTTTTCTTGGCATTTCTTGCTAGTTATTTTTGCTTCTTGACAAGGGTGCGCTACCTGTTGGTTAAGCAGAAAGTTGTTGAAGCTCCAGATGAAGAGGAGCCCGTGGAAGACAAGAAGAAAGGACGCAGTAGAAAGAGGATGGCGAATTCTAAGCCACAGTACAACGATGTGAGTGCAGACTTCATCTATTATCCCCTGTTATGTAAATATGTTCGTTTGTATTCTTTGGCTGTCTGTTAGCTTTGCAGATTTTTTGTTTTCCATGTACTGTTACATTATTGCATTATGTGTAGTCTTTTGCATGTTCAACTACTTAGGATTAAAACATGTGTTTCTGCTTGAAGAAAAGGGAGGGTGCTGTCCTGATTTTTAATATTCACTTTTGAAAATTCCTGAATGCCTTTAGTAGCAGCAGCATCCTTTCAAGCTGTAATGTACTAGTTCACAAATCGTAATTGAAAGAGCCATTTGAGATTTGCTGTAAGCACAGATTCAGTTTTCTTTCTTTTGGAAGAGGATGACCCCCAGCTTCTGTATCGATTGATGCACACAGCCTCAGGTTCAGCTGTCTTTATAGGTAGGAACTTGGGTATTCGAATGATGTTCCTTTGAAGTGTTTGGACTTTCATCTGAATCTTATAGGTCCATAATGATGAACATTTGTATTCAGAGCTAACTGGGGACATGTCATCATTTTAAAGTTGATAACCTGATATATCTATAAAGTGTTTCTGAATATATGAGAAAAGTATGACAAATGGGTGCTGTTTATTTGTTATACTGGTGTGTGGACAACCTCTCACTACTTCTGAGTACCAATAAATAAATTGTTGTTCAGAAGAAGGCTAAGACAGCGGTTGCAGCAATGCTCACAAGATCCCGCGAAGATCGTTCTGCTGATGATGGTACTCTCACAGAAGAAGAAAGGTGGGAAAAGGAGCAAGCCAAGCTTGTTCCGTTAATGACTGGCGGACAGTTGAAATCTTACCAGATAAAGGGTGTGAAGTGGCTAATATCGCTCTGGCAGAATGGGCTAAATGGGATACTAGCTGATCAAATGGGCCTTGGGAAAACAATCCAGACAATTGGATTTCTTACTCATCTTAAAGGGAAAGGCATGCATGGTCCATACATGATAATTGCTCCTCTTTCTACTCTCTCAAACTGGGTGAATGAAATCTCAAGGTAAAGTATCCCGAGTTTTGTTTCAGTGTCCTCAATTGCTGTCTTATGTGGAGATACTTGGTCTCAGGTTTGTTCCATCTCTTACTGGCCTGATTTACCATGGAGATAAAGTGACTCGGGCAGAGATAAGGAGAAAATTCATGCCAAAAACTATTGGCCCTGATTTCCCAATCATAATCACTTCATATGAGATGGCCATGTCAGATGCAAAATTTCTTGCTCATTATAATTGGAAGTATGTCGTTGTAGATGAGGTGATAAAGAACACACACTTTGAAAAAAATCTGAATAAGGGGGTAGTTTATGGTTTCTTCCCTTCCTTATTAACATGCTTCCATACTTTGTGCAGGGACATCGGTTGAAAAATTCTAAATGTAAGTTGCTGAGAGAGTTAAAGCGCATACCAATGGCCAATAAACTCCTTTTGACTGGGACACCTCTTCAGAATAACCTAGCAGAGCTGTGGTCGCTATTGAACTTCATTTTGCCTGATATATTCTCATCCCATCAGGAATTTGAGTCATGGTATGATTCGCTTAGCTAACATCCGCACCACTTGCTGCCCTGTACCTTGTAAAATTTCTGCACGTGCCATTTTGTTCCTAGTCTCCATATCCTGGAAGCACTTGTGCTTATCATTGAACAGTTGCTATATTGTGGCCTTCTTTCCTTGTATGGATTACAATTAATAATAAGCTAACTGAATGTTCCAATGTAACATTTGTATAGCATTCAAAAAGGTCTGCCCTGCCATTGGCTAGAAGTTATATTGATAGTCGATTTATGTGTGAATCTAACAGCAGATATGTTGGTTTTTCTAGTCAATACATATTTCAGGATTTATAACTTATAAGAGTAATCAACATTGGGTATTTGAGGGTATACTTTGGTTAATCCAATGCAAACGAATCTATTAGTTTCAGTTAAGTCACGATATCTGTTCTCAAGCATATTTTTTCTGGTATATTTGTAGTAATTCCACCATTCGATGCAACTCTGGAAACGTAATTAAATTCCAAGTAACCTGGCAGGGGCGCTGCATTAATAATAACAATAATATAGAACTGGCTGGTCACAACCGTGGCAAATGTACCCTGTTTTTAAGGTACATGCCAGAACCATTACAACCCACATTGACATACTCCCAAAGATCCCAAAATGGGGGATTACCATTGGCCACATGGAGCACCGCCAGAACTCTCTGGATGATGTCTTCATGCACTTTTGGGTATAGACCATAGAGCTTTGTATAAGATTATCTTATTCTAAAAGTGGGATGTCTAAAATCTATGAAGACCTCTCGAGTTGAAATGCTGGACTAACAGAGATGTATTATAGCCTTTCCTCTTCTCCATATATGTTGTGTACTGATATACCATGTCTGCCAAAGCGCCAATTTCGTATTAATTATAGCAGAATTTTATCTTGTACCTTTTCTTATTTATGTTGTTTATTGATATGTTATGTTTACTAAAATGTGTACTGATAACTGGCGAATAAAGTAATATTGACACATTATGGTGTTTCTTGATATGTTATATAATACAACAACAACTAAGCCTTTTGTCCCAAGCAAGTTGGGGTAGGCTAGATATGAAACCCACATAGAAACTTGTGAAAACGTAAAAGAAAAAACAAAAAAGACAAAAGAGTTAATCAAGGTTCGGGCACATGGATTGCTGATTTCCATGCAGCCCTATCAAAAGCCAAATCTCTAGGTACATTCCAGTACTTCAAGTCCCTTTTAACTACCTCCTCCCATGTCAATTTTGGTCGCCCCCTACCCCTTTTTGTATTATCTATGCCCCTTAGAATCCCACTATTAACTGGTGCTTCCGGTGGCCTCCGTTGGACATGTCCAAACCACCTTAGCATGTGTTGGACCAGCTTCTCTTCAATCGGCGCCACTCCTTCCCTCTCACGTATCACCCTGTTCCTGATTCGGTCCTTCCTTGTGTGTCCACACATCCATCTAAGCATACGCATCTCTGCAACACTCATTTTTTGATATGTTATATACCGCAGTTATTTTTTCTTCATATTTTCTATATAAATTTATTTTATTTTGCCTCCATTGGTCTGACGGCAATCTTCTTAAAGGTTTGATTTTTCTGGGAAAGGAGACGAGGAACAACAGGAAGAAACTGATGAGAAGAAAAGAGTACTTGTTATTTCAAAGCTTCATGCCATTTTGCGTCCATTTCTTTTAAGACGGATGAAGGAGGACGTAGAACAGCTGCTTCCAAGGAAGAAAGAGATAATCATTTACGCTAACATGACTGCACATCAGAGGCAAATCCAGACTCACTTGATTGAGAAAACATTTGACAACTACTTACATGAGAGCACAGATATAGGTATGCATGTGTACTCTCGTGCATGTCTTCAAACCCACAGTCCAATATGTGCACAAGTGAACAATTAATTCTAGTATGACAACTGTTCCCTATATTATAGTGTTGCGAAGACCTGGCATGAAGATGAAGCTGAATAACCTAATGATTCAGCTGAGGAAGAACTGTGCCCATCCTGATCTTTTCAATGCTGCATTCGACTCAACAAGTGTGTCTCATTGAACCTGTGCTATCTGAATTACTCTATGTGCCTGTTTGCTGACTTTTATCTGCATTGTTATCTGTTTGTTTGTTTGCAGGCCTCTATCCACCTATCGACAAGCTTCTGGAACAATGTGGCAAATTTCAGCTTTTGGAGAGGTTACTGGATTCCCTACTCACACGAAAGCGCAAGGTTTATGGTTCTCCTATTGTCTTTGTACCTTGACTGTACACTGCATTCATGCACATGTTTCATGAATTATATCTTTCAGGTCTGAAATATAATTCAATTTATATATTTGCAGGTTCTAATATTTTCACAGTGGACAAAAGTTTTGGACATCATCGATTATTATTTGTATACTAAAGGCCTGAATGTTTGCCGTATTGACGGTAGTGTTAAATTGGAAGACAGGAGGCGGCAGGTAACGTGCTACTCTGCCAATTTATTACTAGATTGCTGCACATCATCTCGATCCTGAAGAATTGCACCACGCGTATACCCTCATCTGCATTAACATATGTGCATATGCATGAATCTTTATTTCCTAAGTGCGAACATGAGCAATTTAGCATCGAGCTGAATAAACATGCTTTCAGTTAATTTTTTGCATGAGCAGCTCTGAAATCATATGTGTTAAATCATACGAGCTTTTGTTTTGTGTTGCAATTTAACATCCTGCAGAGGATATCCCACCAGCATGTTAATTTAACATCCACATTTAGCAAATATGTGGTAGCTTAAGCACGATTTTGAAACACGCATTTGAGTTGGTTCCCGGGTACTGTTATTTTGCTTGGGTGCTTCCTAAATTTAGGTAAACACTGTAGCCAGGTCGAATCTGCTAGAGTTATAAATACCTTTTAAAAATGTGTATTAGCCTATTAGGGTCCCGTTGAGAAGTATCTAGGACTGAATTGGCAGATAATTGCTACCAGACTGGATGGAGTTGCACATTCCTCTCCAAACCAATTTAGCAAATGTGTGTTGGCTTGAACATGATTCAAACCACACACACCTTAGTTGGTTCACAAGTACGCCATTTTGCCTGCATGGTGCCTCAAATTGTTTAGGGAACTGTAAATAGGGCAAGATCAGCTAGAATCGAACCTGTTAAAACACCATGGATAGGGTATCCCATTCAAAGGAGAAAAAACTTGGACTTAAGTGACAGCTAATTTATCTCAAAACTGGATGGAATTGAATATCTGACTACAAGCTGGTTAGACCCAGAATTGTTGGTGATAGCAAACTGATGGTTCAATGATTTTATGGACCCTGGGCTTGAATGCACTTAGCTGTTAACCAGAGTTCTAGCCCATAAAAGTTACTTTGTATTCTTTTTATTGTTAGTTGTTAATCATTTCCTGTTAGATATTTTGATGGCTGTCTATGGGTTTTTGCTATCTCACAAAATATATATCTGGTACTGTTTTTCTGTGGCAGATAGCTGAGTTTAATGACTTGAACAGCAGTATGAATGTCTTCATTCTAAGCAC
This sequence comes from Poa pratensis, assembly GCA_947311845.1. Lineage (NCBI taxonomy): Eukaryota > Viridiplantae > Streptophyta > Magnoliopsida > Poales > Poaceae > Poa > Poa pratensis. The sequence goes on from CAMZMU010000050.1 coordinate 28,446,704, forward strand.
GCGTGCTGGTGGGCTTGGTATCAATCTTACATCTGCTGATACCTGTATCCTGTATGACAGTGACTGGGTAATTTTCTATATCTGGTGTTTGTAGTGTAATACTCAATGCTGGTACGATTGCGAAGTAAAGGACTTAAAATCATTAAAATGTTCAATCTCCCTGCACATGTCATCTCCCTGTTTGGATTTTTTTTCTTTCATATGGATATTTTTGTTTGTAGCTGTGCTCCTTGCCTTTCAGTTACCTTCCATAGCTGTGATATGCTGAATTTTTGCTTCATTCTGCAGAATCCCCAGATGGATTTACAGGCCATGGATCGATGCCACCGGATTGGTCAAACACACCCAGTGCATGTTTATCGGCTGGCAACATCCAATTCTGTTGAAGTATGGTTGGATGACCTTCAGACTCTTGTTTGGCTATACTTTGTGGCATCGGTACTCATCTCCTCATTGTTGCAGGGACGGATTATTAAGAAAGCTTTTGGAAAGTTGAAGCTAGAGCATGTTGTGATCGGAAAGGGACAGTTTGAACAAGATAGTGCGAAACCTAATGTCTTAGATGTAAATTTTTCTCTCCCGGAGTAGGATTCTGTTGAGTCTACTGCGAAAATTGTTACTTCAGGGATGGAATGCCAAAAGAGCTAAAAACAATAGAGAAATAAAACGCTGGGGAAGTGTGACTGATCACTGATTTGTTCTCTTTTTTTCTTGAATTGAAAATGCAGGAGGAGGAGCTACTGGCGCTGCTGAGGGACGAGCTGGATGAGGAAGACAGGATGATCCAAACGGACATCAGTGACGAGGATCTTTTAAGTTGATGGATCGGAGCGACCTCACTGGCCCGCCTGGCGCCGCTGATGCCACCCCTCTTATCCCCCTGAAAGGGCCTGGCTGGGAGGTCGTGTGGGCCTCGAAGAGTGGTGGCGGCATGCTCTCGGCGCTCAACAGCTGAGCCCTGCCCTGGCATAGCAATGCCGATACCTCGGTATTTTTCTGATTTGGATTGTTCACAGCTAAGTAGTCTATGTCATGTGAAAACAAATCCCAAAAGTAATTATCAACGGGCGGTGCATGTTGCACCCGTAGGTTAGGAGTTGATCTCTTTGCCGAAAAATCTTCAGCTGTGCTCTAATTTAAGCTCGTGCCTTCTTCCCCGCCCTGCTTTCGTTCAGCAAGCTATGTAATGTAAGACGATTATGGTAGTGTATGGTTAAAGAGGTTGGAGAAATGACATCCAAGAATGGTGGTTGGGTGCTCTGGCGCTCAGCAGCTGAGCTCTGCCCCATCCTAGCAACTATTCTGCTGATTCGAATTGTTCACCGCTAACTAGTCGATGCCTTGTGCAAACAATATCCACCAAAGTAATTATCAACCGGATGCCTTGTTCACACTACAACCAGCACACAACCTATGTGTGATGTTCACGGTACAGCCTACACCACACAGCCTATTTGTACATGTCACACCATGACAAAGATTACATACTGGCCAGCTTGGATATTGCCTGAGGGAGGAGACTTGGACTATTGGAGTCGTCGCGAGTCGCTCGCCAGGAGATCGAGCGTATCAGCCTAGCTCCATCGAGACGAATCTTCAATGCAGGACTAGTACTGAACTTAACGTTCTCCATGTATATATGAACTGCTGAGGTTCTCAAAGCAAGGAAAACCGCCTAACCAGCAGAAGCCCGTTGCAAACTAGAGAACTGAGAAGAGGATGATGGAGGGACCTTTTTCTTCTTCCTTCGCACGCGCCGTGGCAATCCTGGCAGCCATATTCATATGCTGCTCACTGCCATACGCAGCGGCGATCAAAGGTAAGTATTAATTAGGTTAATCACGTAGTAGCGCAGCTGTAGGTAACCTATTATAGACACACTATAAATTCTTGGCGGCCTCGTGCAAGTTCTGGGTACTCAATCAATTTATGAATTATGATGTGCTGTGCATATATGCAGTTCATCAGGACGGCAACCATGTGGCATATTATCCTCCGGCGCCGCGGATGGGCCCTCACAGATGCCCAAATGCCCCCTACCATGGGGGATATCCTGCACATTGCGGTAAAGTTCCGCCAACAAGCACACCGCCATCAACGGCCACATCGGCACTTACACCGCACCGCAAGACCCTGCAGCGGGCTGTTGCGAACTAATCGACATGCACCATTGATCGGTGCAGCTCTTACTACATCCGTTCTAAAAATGAGGCATACAAATTTTATCAAAGTAATTTGCAATGCATAGATTGAATAAATGCATTAATATTATGTTGGAACTATTGATATTTACTTGATATATTGTATCCAGAGTAGATATATAGTGGTATCTATCATGGTTTTAAATCTCCGGCTATAGCGGCGCTATAGCCTGCTGGAAGCCTTCCCGTTACAGCTACGTGATTTTACGCTAAATGGTCAAAAAGCGTTAATTGCGCCGCTAAATCACGTTTAGCGCTAAAAACGAGTGCATTTAACGATATAGCGGGCCAAAAAAAATCGTCAAAATTTTCATCCGTGCGGCCCAATTATTTTACCAGAGTCAGATTGAGAGATTCTTGATAAAATAGTGGTTATATGCCATTGTACGTGATATATTCTTCAATTTGGGATGTCGGATTATAGATTTTTTCATGAAATTAGCAAAAACGCTAAATGGGTTTATCCTGCTATAGCTGCGCTATAGCCTTGCTTAGCTGCTAGAAAAGTTGCCGCTAAATGACTTCTCCCGCTATTTAAAACTTTGATATCTATCATCAAATTTTAGTCTACTTCCACCGCTCCACGTACAGCTCAAGCGCAAGCGGTCAAGCGCTCTGCTCCTGGGACACCTCGTGGAGAACAAAAGCACGCGGCAAACAAGAAGCAAAACGTGAGGCCAACGGAGAGGCCGCAGAGCACCAGCAGGGCGACCTTGAGCGCCAAGTTCGGCGTCGCACCGGCGGCACGCAGCGCGATCGAGGAGCCTGACCTGTTGCCGCTCGGGTGCGTCGTCGTGCCGGAGGAGCTCGGGTGCCTCGTGAGGCAGTGGCGTAGCCAGTCAGGAGTCAAGCCCCAGGCCAACTGCACAACTACAGTACTTAACAGTGTCAATATAGCTACAGTTATCAAAGGATATTAGCAGCACGCCCCAGGCCAAGGACCCTGTAGCCTGGGGCCTGGCTACGCCTTTGTCGTGAGGCAGAGGCAGAGCATCAAGATTGCCCCGTAGGCGGGAGAGTAGTCGGCGCCCACGAGCGCGAGGCCGCCGGTGACGAGCGAGAGAATCGCCCAGAATGCACGGAGCGCCCATCGGATATGGGCCAGCTTCGGCGGTGGCAGATCTCGCGGGCCGAGTAAGGAGGTCGCGGCGGCTCCATGCGTGCCACCGGCTGCCGGGCAAGGTTGACAGCACTCTACCAGCAATTTTCTGACTCGGGATTTGATCATTAATTGAAATCTACAAAAAACGATTCACAATGGGAAGTAACATGATACTAGTGTATGTTACTAACCATAGTGGGTAGTAACATATGTGCAGTATCATGTACGGAGTAGTCTTGTATTTATTAGATTTATAGACTCATTGTGCATTGAAAAACGTTATGTTACGATATCTACCTATAATATCACTACCCACTCTCTTATCATTAATTACAATGACACGTCAGCTTTTTGCATGCATGAAGTACATGATATCACCTATGATACCTCCACTATGGGTAGTCTAACTACGCCCTCAACCCCATTAACATGTCATTAATTGGACACGGACAGGAGTATGTAGTACAACACAACGTCACAGCCAAAGTTCAACCACAAATGTATGAATCATTAGCATTTTGACACTAAACTTAAGCGCAAACCAACTTCAGGTTGGATGGTTAGCAGGGTGGTTGTATCCTCAGCCCATCAGAGTTCAAACCTCAGGTTTAACATCTGTGTTGCATTACTCGATCCGCCGGCTCAATATTTAGGAGGTGCTCATAGGGGTAGCATGTGCGTGCGTGCGTTCATAGGGGTGAGTGTATGCGCGTGTATGAGTGTCTGTGTTTGTACTGTGTTTCGCAAAAAAACACACTAAACTTAAGCCGAGTTGCTTAAACTCGTAACATAATAAAACAAAACCGAAGGAAAAGGTCCTTTTAGCTTGCTTGTATTTGACCTCCTAGAAGCATTGTAACAAAACTCTATCTTTTCAATGGAATGAAACGTAAAGGTGAAAGGGCAAGAATGTCGCCTAGAGTGGGGAGTGAATAGGCGATTAAAACTTTTCCGGTTTAGCCTTGATAATTGTAAAATAAAACTAGGTGTTTAAATTAACAAGCCAAACAATGTAAATATACAAGGCTCACCTATGTGCACCAACAACTTATGCTAAGAAAGACAAGCAACAAGGTGATAGCAAAGTAATACTTCAAGCACAAAGACTATCACAATGTAAAGTGCATAAGTAAAGAGCTCGGGTATAGAAATAACCGAGTCACACGGAGACGATGATGTATTCCCGAGTTCCTCCTTTTTAGGTGAGTACGTCTCGTTGGAGAGGTGTGAACCAACACAATGGTTCAATAGCCACAAAGGCTTCACCTTCTTCTCTGATGAACCGCACCACAAAGGTTTGGTTCACCTTCCACTATCGGAATCCTTCAAGACGGAATCCGGAGCCTTTACAACAACAACCCGGGGCACAACCCACAACCAGATTGGGGGCTCCTGGATGGCTACAAGTGACCACAAAGGTCTCAACCACCACAAAGTCGTCTAGGGTCCAAAGACCCAAGAGTAACAAGCTCACAAACTTTCAACTTCCACGAATCCTCGTGGAGAGCACAAACCGATGCACAAAGCAATGGCAAGAGCACAAGTGCTCAAATCCTTCATTCTCAAATCCCACCAAAAGCAACTAATGCTTATGGGGGGAGAAGAGAGGAAGAACAAAGAAGAACTCAACAAATGAAGTCCAAGATCTAGATCCACTAGGTTCCCCTCACTTAGAGGAGAGATGGATTGGTGGAAATGAAGATCTAGATCTCCTCTCACTTTTCCCTCAAAGATATGCAAGAATCATGGGAGGAATTGAGAGAGGTGCAAGCTTTCCAAGGTCAACAATGGTGGGGGAGAGAGAGAAAAACGTGCTTGGAAGAATTAGGGAACCATTGGGGAAGAAGGGGCCTTATATAGGTCCCCACGAAAAAGAGCCGTTAGCAAGAAAACAGGGACCAGACATTTCTGGTGCAAGTACCGGATATTTCCGGACTGCAGAAAAATGACTAAGTCACTCAATATTTCAGTACTGGACCCGGACCGGAAATTTGTCCGGAAATATACCCAGAAATGTCCGGGGCCGGAATTTCCGCCCCTGAAAACTGCAGAAATAGCAAAACGAAAACGACAATAACTTTTTCATCCGGACTCCGATTTCGATGATCTTGGGCTCGTTGGAATCGCAACGAAGAGCTCTTCAAGATCATGCAGAGAAACATCATAGTCCATGATGTGAGGAGGATACCAAATGTAGAAAGGTAAAACCTCTCTAAAAGAGATGAACTGGCAAAACCTCAAAACCGAAAACGCAACAAGTTTTCCATACGAAATCCGTTTTCGGTGAACTTGGGCTTGTCATGGAGATCACAACAAGCACCAAAACCAACAAGGAGAAAAGCCAAATAAGAACCAAGAAAGATGATATGCCAAGTATGCAAATGTTTGAGCTCTCCACAAAGATGCGATCAAGTTGCTCACTTGAGAGCCCCACTTGATAGTACGTCGTCTATCCTATAACCCGGTCTCACACTAACACCATGAGACCGGTAAAATAGAAACCCTATCAATATCATACCTTTGACTTGCGCATTCCACTTGAGCTAGATGGTGACGATCTTGACTCCCTCAAGTTGGAACACCTTTCTTGATTGTGCTTGCTAGCACATGCTTGATGAGGACTTCTCCAAATACTCCCCATACACCATTATGGGAGAGCCTCGCTTAGCTCCGTCTTCATGTATCCACTTGCACTTCATCTTCTTCTCTTGATATAGATGATGGCTTGGATGTAAACATGAATGTTCACTCAATCTTCTTTTCCAAGCCACACTTGCAATAAGCTCAACTCTAGATGACCATTTGTGTGGATCACACCATGAATATTACTTTGGTCATCAATTTATCTTCTTCTTTCAATCTTGATACCAACGCATGGTGTTCAAGCATTGCCAATGGACAAACCCTATAAGGATAGCTCAATGCAACCATTAGTTCATAGAGATTGTCATTAATTACCAAAACCACACATGAGGGCTCATGCACTTTCAAAAGGTTTTTGCGTTTTCTCGAGAAAAAAACCGAGGGAAAAAAGTGGCATAGATGCATAGTCAATAGACGGTTTAAATACCTAAATAACGAAGATGACATTAAGCTGTTGACTCCATCTATTCCAATGCAATCAAATAATTAAATCGATTATCCCGATTTCGGTAATCAACTTATAAATTATCTAAAGAGTGAAAACAATCACACTAGGCTTTAATGCTTTGAGAATGAGAAGAAAGCAATTCATACGAGTCTTAGGTCTAGCTAGTCATGAGCGAGTTCAAGGCTACAAAGTTACCATTTTCTACCGCTTTAGAATGGTACGGTTTTATTGAGATGAGTGTATTTGCCATGGTGGCATGGTCTTCGGTCGCGGAACCCTTTGCCCCCTTCTTTATCATCCTAGCAATGGAGCCGCTCCACCGTATTGTCGAGTTGGCAACCGATGAAAGGGTTTTGTCCAACTTGCTAGGGCGCAAGCCAATCATTAGGGCCTCCTTATACATGGACGACGTGACACTCATCATAAACCCCTCGCGACGTGACACATCCTTCATTAAGCTGGCACTTTATTGCTTTGGCGAGGTATCTGGCCTGATCAACAATCCCAAAAGCACGAATATGTCCATCCGCTTCCAGGGGCTAGACCTTTCCACTATCCTACAACGGTTTGGTTTTGTATCATGGTTTTCCCCTTTACATATTTGGGCATGCCTCTTTCTCTTTAGCCACTGCGCGAAATTTGAAAAAATTTATGCCATGCTCGCTGCTTGGAAGGGCTCCATGATCTTGAGTGAAGGCCACATTAGCTTGCTTAGAGCATCTCTAACAGCAGCCCTAAATTAGGCCTGGTGTCCTAAAAACCATTTTATAGGGCACGGAGGGGCAAAAAAACAGCCTCCAACAGCTGCCCTATCACGTGCCCTATTATAGGGCTGACGAGGTGTACCCTCATCAAATCCCATGGTTAAGGACCTAGGGTTGAGATTATGGGGAGAGAACGTGGTAGTACTGGTAGTTTCGTCGGCTGACAAGCAGAGGCAAAGATTTACCCAGGTTCAGGCCCCTCGGGTAGAGGTAAAGACCCTACTTCCTGCTTGTCTGGTATTGATTGTGGATTATGCGATTACAGGGGAGCTCCGGCGAGCTGATGATCTCGCAAGAGCTTTGGTGGTTCGTGTATGGCTTGGTCCCAGATCGGTACCCCTCCCAGCCTTTAAATAGGCTGGGTCTCGGGAGTTTGTAACCGACCTAGTTTACACATAAGGAAAGACTAAACCGACTATGCCTATGTCTAGTCTTGGAGGGTACTCCATCTTCTTGGGCCTCTTGTCTTGGGCTTCGAGTAGGCTCTTCGATATTGGGCCTTAGTCGTCACGTGCACCAGGTACCCTCATGGTAGGGTACCCGATATGTATACCCATGTCAGTAGCCCCCGAGTACTTGGCTGACTCGAAGAATCGGGCATGGACTCTTTCGTGAGTGCACGTCGTATGCTTTGTATTCTGTACATATAATTTGGAATTCCTGTATGAATAGCACACGTTTGGCTATGTCGAGTATCTCATCGACTGTGTTTTATGATGATCAAGGGATAATAGCTTAGCAGGCCCAGTACACTCGACGGATCAGGACTGGTTAACTACACATTCGGGTAAAACCTTACTAGCTTTCAATCAAACTCGAGTCCCCGGACACGAATCTGAAACAAACTGGTCAGATTCGACTAAGCCGCTTGAGGTCTTACTGAGTCGATCTGCAGCATAACTTTGAATTTTACCCAACGCGTCCGTCGAGATTTTTCATCATGTCTGCTGACACGGAAATCGTAAGGATTAACGTTGCTGGAACGGTCCTTAGCCCAGCTCGAAAGTTCGGCGGGTCTTACCTTTGCACTATTGCATCATCCGAGGTATTTGCGACTGACGCAACTCGGGAATGTTTCGAGCATGATTTCTGAACTTTGTTGGATGAGTCATGCCCTTTGTCGACAGATATTTGCCATTATACTATCGGGTGCACGACAGTGCTCCCGATGGGAGTAGCCCCCGAGATTATGCTTATTACTTGTAAATGGAGGATAATCTCAATCATTATCCTAAGCATCTTCAGTCGAAGAATTTTTTGAACATGCTCCCGATGGGAGTAATATGACTTCAGTCGAAGGAACGGTCGAGTGACCAATTTTGCCTTAAGAAAGTTTTGTCACACCCGAACTAATCAGGGCAATCGAGTGACCAATATGCGCTGAGCATACTCGAACATATTTTCTGAACAGATGCTTCAATGACGTCAGGGATGACGTTTATTGCGACTGCGATTTCTGACACGCGTGGCGTGCGTTATGCTGCGATTGATGGGACGTGACACGTATGTGGGCCCATTTGTGCAGAGCTGACCGAAGACGGTGCCGTTTGGACTTGATTTGACTATACGGGCCCACTTTTTCCGCAAGCGTGATGATGGCTCCTCTTTTTACGTGCGTAGTGGGCGGAGTGGCCGGCGACGGTTGCCCTCCGCGTTTGCCACGTGTACGGTCAGATTGCGTGCGTAACGCACGATTTGGATCTGAACGGCTGCGATTGCTTCTGTCTTGTGGTAAATAGGGGAACGGCGCTGGCATTTGTTTTTTACCTGCCATTTGCTCTGCGCGCCGCCCCTGTTCCATCGTCTTCCTCGCGCTCTGCCTCCATTGCTCCTGCTAAAGCTTTGCGCGCTCTCCCACCTGCTCGTTGACGATGAAGAAAGCAGCGGGCAACAAGCGCTCCGCCTCGACTGCTGCCGCCGCGCCCGATGCGGCGGCGAAGAAGGGGAAGAAGATTGCGGCGAGCACATCTGCGGCCGCCGTCGACCTCAAGAAGACCAATGGGGATTGGATGAAATCCACCCTGAAGGATGCGCAGCTGGACAAGCTGCGCGAGGAAGGATTGCTGCCACCTTCCGACCAACTCCTCGTCCGCGCACCTTCGCCCAAGGAGGTACTTCCCGAGCCTCGCGCTAACGAGCGCGTCTGTTTCGCGGAGTTTTTGCCTAGGGGTTTCTCGCTCCCCCTCCATGATTTTTCGAGGTTTGCTTTTTGCCTACGGGGTGCAGATCCATGATCTCACCCCGAACGGTATTCTGCACATTGCGTGTTTCATCACGCTGTGCGAATGTTTTTTGGGTGTTGCTCCGAGTTGGGCATTATGGAAGTCCATCTTCATGGTCCGGCCAAACAACCGAGTGGCCGAACCTACCAGTCGGAGGCCTGCAGATCCAAGTGCGCAGCGACACCCGGTACTTTGCCCTGAAGCCAGTCGACTCGGCGCAGGGGTGGAGGAAGAGGTGGTTCTATGTGCAAGTGGACCAAAATGTGGCCCCAGCATTTTCGACTGCTGGTATAGCCGCTAGGACGAAAGCCTGGAACCATGAGCTTTCGACTGAAGAAGTGGCGGAAGCAGCGCCTATGCTGGAGACAATTGGAGGGCTCCTGAACAGCATCACGGGTGTGCATCTGATTGCCACCTTTGTGAAGAGGCGGGTATGGCCACTCCGCGCTCGTGCCCACCCAATGTGGGAGTATGAAGGTCCCCTCGACTCCACTCGAATGAGCAAGGAGGAGCTGTCGAGGAGTGAACTGGTGACACATGTGCGGTCCATCACCAGTACTAAACAGAGCGAGCCCTGCAACGTCGACTGCCCAGTCGATCCTTATGGGGCTGAAAAGCCTTTGCAAGAGGTTAGTGAATCTTTCGAGTATATGATCTTCTGTTTTTGTTATCCTTCTGTGCATCTTTTTGACTTTCGACTGCTATATCTTGTATGCAGGGCCACTCGACTGCCTCCACTCTTCCTCCTCTTCCCGAAGATGGGCCAACTTATGAAACAGAGGTGACAGTAGAAGCGAAGGGAGGGGATGAATCGCCTTTACCTTCGGCTACCACTTCACCCACAGAAGAGGTTGAAGAGGAAGGGGTAGAGGAAGCACAAGGCAAGGAGCCTGCCGTGAGTGAGGATGTTAGCGAGGTTCCTCTTCGCAAGCGTCGTCGGGCAGCCCAAGTTTTGTCTTCTTCCACGAGCTCACCCGCGAGGGAATCGGATGTGAGGGATGATGGAAACTCAGCTCCGTCTCCTACGACCACAGCTGCTCCCTTGGACGTGAGTCCTTTGAGCTCGGCTCCCCTCCTCCTCAGTCGAGTGGGCAGCTTCCTTTTGGAGGCCCAAACTTTGACGAGCTCGACACTGAGGATGAAGAAGAGCACAGGTTTGCTCCTTTTTGCACTTAGTAATATTTTTTGTGAGTTATGTACTTTTGCTTATGTTGTATGCCTTTCGGTCACTTGTAGTGCCGAGACTGTGCGACCTCCAACTCCTCCAACCGTGAGAGCCTCGACTCCAGATCAGCCTGAAGCCTCTCCTGTTGCGGCTGAGGTTGTGAAAACAATAGCCACGACCACTTCCATTGAGGCTGCCAATATTGCGAGTACATCGACTCCGCAAATTGGAACTTCTGCTGCCAAGCCCGCGCCTTGGATTGAACACGTAAGTGTCTTTTTGTCGAGTCTTCCTTCTGGACCTATTTGTGTATAGCTTATGTTGGTTTCGTGTGCGTGCAGCCCTTCTACCTCAACCTGGTGGAATCAGGTAAAGCATTTGTCCAGGTTGAACAGGAGAGGGATAATCTGCGCGCTGTTATGGAGCAGCTCACCCGTAAGTATCTTGGGTTTCTGTAAGTCTTTGCCTTGTCGATTGTGAATGACATCTGCCCATCTATCTCAGGTGACAAGGCAAACGCTGAATCTCGGGTTAAAGAGTTAGAAGAGACACTCGCCAAGGAGCGCGAGGAGTCGAAGAAGGCCTTGATGATGCCAAGGACTCCGCCGCTTTGCGCGAGAAGAATTATGCTGAGCGCCTGGCGAGCCTCACCCGAGACGTAGGCGGTGAGTCGAGCCTTTCACTTTTTGCCTACTTCTTTTGCCACTGAATAGTATGTAACATTTTTGTTACTTCTGCTTTTTTGAAGGAGCTGTTGGGGCATCGACACCTGTAGATCAACCGAGTGTCGATTTGTCCCTTGACCGCGCAATCGGCGACCTGGATGTCGTCTCTACCCAAGCCAAGGACGCACTCGCCAAATCTACGAGCACGCTCGGCGCCGTGTTCAAGGATGTGTTCCCCTCCAGCCAACCTCCTTCGACTGTGGATGGCTTCGCAGACGTCCTGGGCCCGGGAACTTCGACTATGACGAGCTTTGCCGCACTTTGACGGTACGCGGCTCAGAGACCACCCTCAAACTCCTTTTAGGTCATGGGATAGAGGGTGACTTCGAAGCCGCTCTGTCTGCTTTCCCTCGTAAGCCTGGCGGGAAATTGGTGTCCCTAAAGCATTTGAACGAGCCAGCCGCAAAGTTGGCTGAAACTTTTATGGCCACCATGGAGCGCCGGGCAGAAGAGGTCGCCGCTCGTGCGAGTAGGGCTAGGTCAGAGTCAATGTCTGAGAAGTAGGGCAGCCGCGCCTTTGATCTTGTAATTAAACTTATGACCATGCGAGTATGCATGTGCTTTTGCTACCTTTGTATGAATTTATGCTCCTCGTTATGATTCTGTTTGTAAAGCTGTATGTTGTTGCTCGTCTGAGCTTTGTGACTAGTTTCTCATGAAACTTTTATGATGCTTGGAACAGAAACGGCCAGCCGCCACTTCATCCAGTTCGTCGCGGCATCATACCCCTTCTCGATCTCGAGCTCAGGCGTCAAATGATGCCGCGGTAATACGTTATATGAAGGCTCGACTTGCGAAACAGGAGCAGGAACTGGCGAGTGCCCGAAGCGAGCTGGAAAGGATGAGGGCAAGGCCTGCTTTACCCACCCAACGGGAGGAGTATGTGCTTGGCGAGATGGAGATCGTGAACAGACAGCTCGAGTGTAAGCATGACTGCCTTGATCTTATGAGTTCACAGCCTGTTCTTTTTTGTTCACCCAACTTGTGTTGTTGCAGGTTTTGTTCAAGATTTCCAGGCGGAGCAGGCTCGCGTGGATGAGCAGTTGAACATGGCAACTGACGAACCCACGACTGGCCGCCAGCACTTTCGATTGGACAAGCACCGAGCACGCATACTTGCGACTCTGCAAGATCGGGTGTGGCGGAGCACTATGCTTCTTGAATTGTGCAGGTCGGCCTTCAGTCGAATCAACCAGATGGTTTTTCCGACTGGGCCACAACCTCAAGGAATCCACGCGTTGCTCGATCTCTTCCGGTCAACAGGTTCCATTCGAGGCTTCATCACCCAGAAGCTTGTGGACGGTGCCAACGCAACCATGGCGTATCTCCGAAGTCAACGTCCAAATTTGCAGCTACGTCCACCCGTGCCTGGATCGTCTTTGTCCCAGTCGAACCTTGACGAAACATTCGATCACGCGAGGACATTGGTTGATTGCTATCAAGCGCAACTTATGGGCCCTGTTCTTCCAGCAAAGGATGAACCAGAAGATTAGGGTATTTATGTATAGGGAACAGCCCCCGAGTGTAAATTTGCCACTTAGTACATATTTGTTCACTTGTATGTATGCAGCCCCCGAGTGTATCGAGTGGGGTTTATGAAAAACAGTTTACATAGATCATGAATTACATAGCCCCCGAGTGCTCGAGTGAGGTTATGAATTTTATGAGAGTTGAAGCTTCAACTTATGCCTGCAGGCTCAGCCCCCGAGTGATTGATTGGGGTTGAGCAACTTTTCCTTTGTGTTTAGTGTTACGATCCAGCCCCCGAGTATTCGAGTGTGGCTGGAGTATTGTGTTTGAAGAGCAAAAGCTTTTATGTTTTGAGATAGCTCAGCCCCCGAGCATACGGGTGAGGCTAAGTTTTGTGCTGATAAGCTATGCGAGTAGTAAGCAGGAAAAGTATGAGGAATTTATTGACTATATTCCATTTATGAATGTTAGGCTGCAGGCCGCCTCATTAAAAACCTTCCAGTCCCCTTAGGTACCCTGGTAAGGAAAAGAGCGCGTCTGAAACCTGCAGCCATCCGACATATGAGCCTATTACATTATGCGACTGAGCAATCTAAGCATAGAAACGGCGCAGCTGCGCAACGTTCCAAGGATTGTGGAGAGTTCGCCGGTCTTCGCATGCTTCAGTCTGTATGCTCCACCACCTATGACCTCGGTGATGATGAAGGGTCCTTCCCATGGAGAAGCAAGTTTATGCACCTTCTTTGCTTCAGTCGAAGTACCAAGTCACCCACCTCGAAGGACCTGGTACGCAGTCGACGGCTGTGATAGTTGCGTAGATCTTGCTGGTAGACAGCTGTACGTGCTAGCGCTGTGTTGCGTGCTTCTTCGAGCAAGTCGACTGCATCTTCGAGTGCTTCATCTGCATCTCTTCATTGTATGCTTCGACCTTGGTGCGTTGAACCTTACGTCTGATGGCAGGATTGCCTCTGCGCCGTAGACCATGAAGAATGGAGTGAATTGTGTTGAGGCGTTGGGTGTTGTGCGTAGGCTCCATAGCACAGACGGGAGCTCTTCTACCCAAGCACCCGCAGCCCTTTTGAGTGGCACCAGGAGGCGCTTCTTGATTCCACTCGTCACAAGCCCATTGGCCTTTTCGACTTGGCCGTTTGATTGCGGGTGCGCCACAGATGCATAATTGAGCGTGATATCTTGCTCTTTGCAGAAGGATTTGAATCCTCAGCCGTGAAGTTTGTACCGTTGTCAGTGATGATGCTGCTTGGCACACCAAAGCGGTATATGATGGATTTTATGAAATTGACTGCTGTAGTGGCAGTCGAACTTGTGATGGGTACTGCTTCGATCCACTTGGTGAACTTGTCGACCGCCACCAGAAGGTGAGTATGCCCTCCATGGGAGGATTTTTTGAGTGGCCCAACCATATCGAGCCCCCACTGGGCGAAAGGCCAGGCCAATGGTATTGTCTTCAACGCCGATGCGGGTGCGTGCGGCTTTGTGGCGAATTTTTGGCAGCCGATGCACCTTTTGACTATGTCCTCCGCGTCTTTGAGTGCTGTGGGCCAGTAGAAGCCTGCGCGAAAGGCTTTGGCTACGAGTGATCGACTGCTGGCGTGATGCCCGCAAGTACCTGCATGAATATCACGAAGGATGGCTTGGCCATCTTCAAATGCTATGCAACGCTGGAACATACCTGATATGCTGCGTTTGTAAAGTTCACCGTTGATGACAGTGTATGCTTTAGATCGTCGAGTGACGCGTCTTGACTCTGTGAAGTCTTCGGGTACCTCGCCGCGGAGTATGTATGCGAGGAAGGGTTGAGTCCAAGTTGGCTCGATGAGGAGTACCTCGACTGGTGGGTCCTCTGTGCTAGGTGTTTTGCTCTTGGCTGGTGCGGCTGGTGCAGGAGTTGCCGCTTCTTTTTGATTGATCTGTGCTCTATGCGCTCGAAGAAGACACCAGGTGGCACTGGTGCTTTGGTCGCACCAATGTTGGCTAACTTATCTGCTTCTTCATTGCTTTCACGCCCTATGTGCCGCAACTCGCAGCCTTCGAAGCTGCCCTCCATGATGTTGTACAGTCACGGTAGGCGATCATGTTATCTGCGATTGCGTCACAAGCCTTCATTGTTTGCTGCACCACCAAATTCGAGTCGCCGTAGATCATCAGTCGAGTGCACCCGAGGCTTTGGCCATCCTCATGCCATGGATCAGAGCCTCGTATTCTGCTTCGTTATTGGATGGGAACTCGAACCCATTTGCAGGATGTAGCGGAGCTTGTCGCCTTTTGGTGATATGAGGATGACACCTGCGCCTGCGCCTTCGTTTTTCTTCGAGCCATCAAAGTACATGGTCCAGGAATTGGACACATCTGGTGCTCCTGGGAGCTGAGCTTCAATCCACTCGGTGTGGAAGTCGGGTAAACTTGTGCTTTGATGGCCTTCGGGTAATCATACTTGATGTCTCTTGGTGCTAGCTCGATGAGCCATTTTGCTACTCGCCCAGTCGCATTGGGGTTTGTGAGGATGTCCCCGATCCCTGAAGTGCTGATTACAGTGATCGGGTGCTCGGAGAAGTAATGCGTCAGCTTCCTTGAGGACATGAACACGGCGTATGCCAGCTTCTGATAGTGCGGGTACCGCTGCTTTGATGTGGAGAGCACTTCACTCAAGTAATAGACTGGACGTTGTATGCTTTGGGTGTGTCCCTCCTCTCTGCGTTCGACCACAAGAACAGTGCTCACCACCCTATTAGTTGCAGAGACATATAGGTATAGTGGCTCGCGTTCCCTTGGTGCTACGAGGATTGGAGGGCTTGTGAGGACTCGCTTGAGGTCCGTGAAGGCTGCTTCGGCTTCTGGCGTCCACTCGAACTTATCTGCCTTCTTCATCAGTCGATAGAACGGGAGTGCTTTTTCGCCTAGCTTGCTGATGAATCGACTGAGTGCTGCTACTCTACCCGCCAACTTTTGCACGTCGTGGAGCTTTGAAGGCCTTTGCATCGTCAAGATGGCCTGTATTTTCTCCGGGTCCGCCTCGATTCCTCGAGCTGAGACTAGATACCCGAGGAGTTGCCCGGCTGGCACGCCGAACGTGCACTTCTTCGGGTTGAGCTTGATGTGGAAGCGTTTGAGGTTTGCGAATGTCTCCGCAAGTCATCGAGTAGCGTGCTTTTTCTCTTGTGGTGATGACGATGTCATCTACATAGACCTGGACGTTTCGCCCAATCTGCTTCTTGAGGCAATCTTGCATCATGCGCTGATAGGTTGCGCCTGCGTTTTTGAGCCCGAAAGGCATTGTGGTGTAGCAGTAGACCCCGAGTGGGGTTATGAACGCCGTTTTTTCTTCATCCTCTTCCTTCATCCTTATCTGGTGGTAACCCGAGTAAGCATCCAGGAAGGACAAGCGAGCGCACCCGGCGGTGGAGTCGACGATCTGGTCGATTCGAGGTAGTGGAAAGTGATCCTTTGGACAGCACTTATTGAGTGCTGTAAAATCTACACACATCCGCAGGATGTCTGTATGCTTCTTCTCTACAAGTACGGGGTTGGCCACCCATTGTGATTTCTTGATCTCTCTGATGAATCCTGCTGCGAGTAGCCTGTCGACTTCGGCTTCGACTGCAGTTCTTTTTGGGCCGGATATGCGGCGCATTGTTTGTTTGACTGGTTTAGCACCTGGAAGTAGCTGGAGAGAGTGCTCGGCGAATTCCCTGGGAATACCTGGCATGTCTGCTGGACACCATGCAAATATATCCCAGTTCTCACGGAGGAATTCGACGAGCGCGCTTTCCTATGCGATAGGCAGACTCGACGAGACATTGACTGTCTTGGTCGGGTCAGTCGGGTGCACCTGATGCGATCTTGTGTCGTTGGTGGCACTGAATGCTCTGTCGACTGCCACCTTTTTGTGCTCTGGCATAAGTGTTCGATCGTTGGAGACCGCTAGATCGCGAGTGTTGCTTCCATGCCAAACATCTCAGAGATTTTGCTGAATTCTCGGTCGCAAGAGTCAGACTTTTGGAAGTTCCCCTTGACTGTGATTACTCCTTTTGGTCCAGGCATCTTCAGCTGGAGGTATGCGTAATGTGGCACCGCCATGAATCGAGCGAACGTCGGGCGTCCAAGTATAGCATGGTATTGTGATTCCAGTCGACCACTTCGAACTCAATCGACTCTGTCCTGAAGTGGTGCTTGTCCCCGAACGTTACGTCGAGTTGTATGGTGCCCTCTGGGCTTATTGCTTTCCCTGGAACGATACCGTGGAAGGTATTTGAGATCTTGGCAGGTTTTCGACTGACCTGTTCATTTTGCGGAGCGTATCTGCGAAGATGATGTTTATGCCGCTCCCACCATCCATGAAGACCTTGGACATGGCGTAGCCTCCAATTTGCGCGTCGAGTACCAGAGCAGAGTGCCCTGGTCGAACAACCGATGGAGGGTGGTCCTCTTTGCTGAAGCTTATTGTAGTTCGGATCCCTTCAAGTATTCTGTTACCGCAGGGGTGACATGACCGCCATGTTTACCTGTCGAGTGCGAAGTTTTTGCTCCCTGTTGGAAGGTCGACCTTTCTGTATCATGTACATCTGCCCTTGGGGCGGAGGGTACTGTGGTTCGTCCACCCGAGGCACGGGCTGTATGGCACCCGCGAGATTTCCGCCTGGGGCAGGCTGTGGTGGTGGAGGTGGTGCCATCAGAACAGGCACGTTGTTTGGCTGAGGCACGGGTGCAGGTGCTTGTGCGGCTGCTGCCTTTCTGCGATTTACGTAATCAGTCGCCATTTGGTCGAACTCCCTGCAGTTTCTCATCGAGTGGTTGGATCGCAGTTTTCCATCGTCCCCCTTGTACAGGTGGAATCTGCAATCAGCGTCCATCTTTTCTTCGAATGATCGCTCAGATTGTGCCCGTGACTTGCGCCAATCCTTCCTCTTGTAGCTATCACTGCGTTGGCCGTCTCCGATCATCTCGACTGTCTCGACGATCATCTCGACTGTCTCGCCGATCATCTCGACTGTCTCGCCGATCTTCCGACCGTCGGTCGCTTCTGTCCTGATCATTGCGGGGTGTGGAGAACCCAGCCGCCATGAATTCGGGTCTGTCATCGTCGTAATGACGTTTTGAACGTTTGCGCCTTCGGTCGTCTCTGTACGAGTCTCTATGGCTTCGACTGCTATTCTCATGTTTGTCACGGGGTGAGGACCCGCGTGTGGTGCGTGCCATATCCTCTCCATCTGCCCACTCAGTCGCGATCTGCAGGAGGTGGGCTACAGATTTTGGCTTTTGGCGGCCAAGTGCTTCTTTGAAGTCTCGCCTGGCGAGGCCCATGACGAAAGCATCCATGGCCATATCTTCTGAAACCACTCCAACTGAGTTACGTATCTCAGTCCATCGTCTGATGTATGACCTCAACGTTTCGTCTGAACGCTGAACGCAGGCCCGCAGCTCCTCGAATGTTTTCGGGCGCTCACATAGAGGCTCGAAGTTTTTGACGAAATCCCTGCGGAAGTGATCCCACGAGTCGCGAGCTGTGCCTTCGAGCATGAGTCGTATGTACTGCATGGCTGTAGTGTTGGTGCCCCGCTGGCACGCAACTGCCAGCCTGTAATCTTCCAGCCACCCGGAAGGTTCCTGTCGACCCGTGTACTTGGGCTGTTCGGATGTGAGTTTGAATCCTTTGGGCATCCGTGTCTCGCGGACGCGTCGAGTGAAGCACAGAGCTCCATGTGGCTCAGGCTCTCGATCAGAGTATGAGTCGCTACTGTAAGATCTGCGTGATCTGCTCCTGGACCTGCGCCTTCGCGAGCCGCTTCTTTCCTTCGAGTGGTGGCGACGACCACTGTGATTATGCTCTTCCCGAGGTGCGTCGACTAGGGCACGGTCTCGACTCCCACCTGGAGTTCTTGGAACTTGGCGTATGGCCTTTGCAGCTAAGGCGAGTGATTTGATCTGTTGGCGGTGTAGTTTTGCGTTGGGGTCATCCGCTGGGGGCTTGATTGCCTCCAGGTATGCTGCAGCGGTGTAGAGAGCACCTGCTGCTGTTTTGGGCACCGGCAGTCCTTCCTCGTCGTATGTCATGAAGGAGTTGCCTAAGTTGCGGGTGAGTGCCGCCTTCTCGCCTGGCGAGAGGTGTGACAACCTTGATCTGCGTCCTGTGTCTGCTCGCCCGGTGGAGCTCAGGGAGAGCTGTCTTCTGCGCACACTCGACAAGCTAGCTTGCTTTTTGCGTTCTTCGAGTGTGGCTCTTATCTGCTTCAGTCGAAGTGACTCCTGCCAGTTGAAGTACTGGAAGGTCAACATCTCTTCTTGTGTTGCGTCTGCTGGCATCATTGTGCACTCCTTGATAACTTTATCTGCTTTTGCTGCCATCTCAGCAGTGATTGTGAGGGTTGTGGCTCCGTCCGGCATAGTGACTGTGCACGGGAATTCTGTAGGCCTGCGACTGGCCGCAGTTTCTGATGTTTCTGCGGCGATGGCCACATAGACCTGTTGGGGTATGACCCGAGGGTATATGTATGTACTTTCGAGTCCCGTCATGGACTCGACATCTTCATCGAGGCTCATGTCTGAGCCTGTATGTTCATCGAGTGGTTCGTCTGGACGGATCTCGCAGTCGACGTCTTCGTCGCCTATGCCCATCTCGGCGTCGGCGAGGTTGTTATGAGTCTCGAAGTCGAGGTTGTTGTTGGCGCAGATCTCGGAGTCGACGTGGTTGTCGATATGAGTTTCGAGGTCGTCGAAGTCGCTGAGGGAGATCCCGCAGTCGAAACTATCCTCGAGTGGGAGATCCAGCTCGGGATCGTTTGTGCGGTATGCTGATTCGGCCTCCTCGCCCTGGAGCTCTTCAATGAGCTCGCGCATCTCTCGTGTGGACATGGTTGTTGCAGACGAACAAGCTTGGAGGGTCGATGATGGTATGGACGCAGTGGAAAGATCCGCAGTCGAAGGAGCCGCAGCCGATGGAGCCTCGGGTGCGAAAGTCGCGAGTTGGCGTGGATCCGTCAAGTCCTGCACACCAAGCTTGTTGACGAAAAAATTGAACGAACCAACGGTTAAACCCAAACCTGACTCGAGATCGGAGAAGGCCTCCTGGAATCCTGGCGAGTGTGGCTCGAAATCCATCAGAGGATCCGATGTGCTTTTTGCGGGTGAAGCTGGCGTGTTGCCGTTTGTCGAGTGAGCCGGCGAGTTGCCGTGTGCCGCCTGAGTCGGCGAGTTCTGGTTTGTCGATGCAGCCGGCGAGTTGCCGTTTGTAGATCCGATCGGCGAGTCGCCGTTTTCCGATGGAACCGAAGAAACCGCGAGTCCAGCACTATTCTTTCCCACAGACGGCGCCAATTGACGAGGTGTACCCTCATCAAATCCCATGGTTAAGGACCTAGGGTTGAGATTATGGGGAGAGAACGTGGTAGTACTGGTAGTTTCGTCGGCTGACAAGCAGAGGCAAAGATTTACCCAGGTTCAGGCCCCTCGGGTGGAGGTAAAGACCCTACTTCCTGCTTGTCTGGTATTGATTGTGGATTATGCGATTACAGGGGAGCTCCGGCGAGTTGATGATCTCGCAAGAGCTTTGGTGGTTCGTGTATGGCTTGGTCCCAGATCGGTACCCCTCCCAGCCTTTAAATAGGCTGGGTCTCGGGAGTTTGTAACCGACCTAGTTTACACATAAGGAAAGACTAAACCGACTATGCCTATGTCTAGTCTTGGAGGGTACTCCATCTTCTTGGGCCTCTTGTCTTGGGCTTCGAGTAGGCTCTTCGATATTGGGCCTTACTCGTCACGTGCACCAGGTACCCTCATGGTAGGGTACCCGATATGTATACCCATGTCAAGGGCTGTCCCAAATTTTCATCCTCTCTGCCCCAAATATGGGCGCGCCCCGTGCCTTTTCCCTTCATTTTCACCGCGCGCGAACCAACCGCCACGCTGAAACACTGTCCTGCCCCCGCGCCGTGCCCGCCTCGCCTCCGATTTCACCGCCGCCGGCCGCCCCGCGCCGCCAAAACACTGCGCCGCGCATCTGCAACCTAGCCCTGGCCGCCACGCCGACGGAGATGCCCTCGGACGCACCGTCGCCGCCGTGAATCGGGATCGAAGTCCTCGCCGCGGTCGGCGTCGATTTGGGCTTCTCCGTCGCTGCCGCGTAGGATAGGCGGATCCGGGGCCTCCCCACCGCCGCGCTTCACCTCCGCGCGACGCCGAGGTCCGCCGAGCTCCTGCCCTGCCCGCGGAGCTTCACTCCGCGTGACGCTGAGCCCCGTCGAGCTCCTGCCCTGCCCGGCGCCTCCGAGGTCCTGGCCACCCAGCTTCACCTCCGCGCGACGCCGCCGAGGTCCTGCCCTGCCCAGCTTCAACCCGCCCGACGCCGCGGCCGCGACCACCTCCTGCCGCTCCGGCTCGGCTAGTTCGAGGTGAGTTTTGAAGTGTTGATTTGAAGTGTAAAATTGAACCGTCGATTTGAAGTAGATTGTAATTTAGGTTGTGTATTTGTAGATGGTGTTGTTTGACTACACCACGTCCGATGAGGAGTTCGATGCGCAAGAGGAGGAGGATGTTGCTATGCTTTTGACGGCGCATAGTACGATGAACAAGAGGCCGAAACATGGAGGTTCTACAATGGGCCGAGAATACATTCGGAGGCAGCGGGAAGAAGCACATGCCAAGCTCATGACCAACTATTTTGTCGATAGACCGGTGTTTCCCGAGAGGTACTTTCGACGCCGGTTTCGCATGAGCATTGATTTGTTCAAGCACATCGCCGAGAGTGTCAAGCTACACGACAACTTCTTCAAGCATAAGAGGAATTGTGCCGGAGATCTTGGGCATAGCACCTACCAAAAGGTGACTAGTGCATTGCGGCAGTTGGCTTACGGCATTCCGGCAGATCTTGTTGACGATCACTTGGCAATGAGTGAGAGTCAGAGCATCAAGTGTGTGAAGCGTTTTGCGGTGGCGATTGTTGAGGTGTTCGGGCCCGAGTACTTGAGAGCACCCAATGCTCAGGACATGGCTCGGCTACTGGAGATGAACAAGGCCCGTGGCTTTCCAGGTATGCTCGGATCCATTGATTGCATGCACTGGAGGTGGAAGAACTGTCCTGCAGCGTGGCATGGACAGTTCAGAGGGCACAAGAAGGATTCCACCATTATTCTTGAGGTTGTGCCTGACCATGAGACTTGGATATGGCATGCATTTTTTGGCATGCCCGGTTCTTGCAATGATATCAATGTCCTCCAACGGTCTCCTCTATTTGCCAAGTTAGCCAATGGAGAGTCACCACTGGTGGAGTTCCAAGCCAACGTCAAGACATACAAGATGGGCTACTACCTAGCGGATGGGATTTATCCTAAATGGGCGACATTTGTGAAGCCGGTGCAAGCCCCCGAAGGTAAGAAGGAACTTGATTTTCATAATGCTCAAGCGGTGGCTAGGAAAGATGTGGAGAGAGCATTTGGGATTTTACAAGCCCAATTTGCAATCGTGAGAGGACCGGCTAGGTTTTGGGATCAAGACATCCTTTGGTACATCATGTATGCATGTGTGATCATGCATAACATGATCATAGAGAACGAGCATGGCCAAAATGTTGTCTATGATACATATGAGTTGATGGGCCGGCCGGTTCGGCCAAGGCGAGGTGGAGACCGAGTTGCCCGCTTTCTTGAGTCCTACCACGACATTCGAGACTCGGATGTGCATGAAGATCTTCAAAAGGATCTCATTGAGGAGTGGTGGGCATGGAATGGAAGGCAAAAATCAAGACCTTGTACTTGATTCGTGTGTATGTGAGATGAACAATTTGTGTATTGCTTGTTGAACCATTTGATGAACTATTCATGTTGTGTTGTAATAAATTTATTTTAGATCATTTAGCATATTATTTGTTTGATATGTATGTACAAATGTGTAAAAAGATGGATGGAGGGGCGCGGCCGCGCTGCCCTAAAATAGGGCAGCTGTTGGAGAGGAGGTGCCCTATTGTAGGGCAGCTGGTAAAGCAGAAAAAGTTTCGTGCCCTAAAACGCTAAAACAGGTGCCCTATACCCAAAAACAGCCCTCCTAAAATAGGGCAGCTGTTAGAGATGCTCTTAAGTCTGTTCACTCTTTGATGGCCGTATATATGCTCACAGTTCAAAAATTCCCTGCTTGGATTTTGAGAAGATTGAACAATCTGTGTTGGGCTTGGTTCTGGTGTGGTAAAGGTTTGTGTCATGGCAGATACTACAGTGGAAGGTTAAGTGTCGGCCCAAGAAACTTGGTGGGCTTGGTACATTATCTCTAGAAATTCTGCCGGAGACTTCACTGGCTTTGAATTGCGTGGCTTTACCTGAGCGACCCTAGCACTGGACGAGTCAGCACACTTACTTTTAACGGGCCAACCCACTTAATTTTAGCAGGCCAGCCTAATTAATCTTAACGAGTCAGTCCATTTAACATTGACATGCCGTAGCTGGGACTCGTATATACCACAGTTCGTACCCGTGGCAGAATAGATGCATCGTGATAGTGATTTTAATGGAGTTTGCCACTTATATGTTATATCCATGTAGCATGGTGGCATGTTCCGTGGTTGATGCGCAAACCATCTATCACAAATTTCGTGAACCGTGGTAGATTGTTCTGCCACGCGACTTTTACCACGGTACACCTTACGTGGTAAAAATTATTTTAGCCACGAAAAAAGTCCTTCTACCACGAAATTAGGGCGTGGTAGAAGCCACTTTTTCTTCTAGTGTGGGTGGCATCACCGCTACTCTGCAATGATTGACTATGTTCTTTTCGCGACAGCCATCGAGATCACATTGGGAGATAGATCCAGCACAACCTTCTGGAGCGGGTGGTTGAAGGGGTTCACACCCCGTGACCTTGCTCCCTCCTTGTTCAGCATCTCCCACTGAAAGAAGTGGTCGATCAAAGATGCAATGCATAACCATAGCTAGGTCATGCACCTCAGCGACGACCTCCTACCTCAGATGCGCATATCTCTTGTCCTCGAAGAGGTTACCCTGGTGGAAGGGGATGCTAAATGTCATCATTTGGCGGCTCACTCCGCTTATCGAGGGTTCTACCTTCTCTAGCATAGCGCCCATTATTTCGGATGGTTAGGCCCCTGGTAAATGTTGTTTTTTCATCTAGGCAACCACCATGAACATGATTTTGAAGGCGGATGCCCTACTTCGTCGAGGATGCGACAATGACTATTTTTTTCTCACTCCGCGTCAGGAGTTTGGGAGAAATTGTCATTTCAGTTTCGGTTGCCTTCGCTACGTTCATGGTCTGAGGCCACATCGGTGCATGAATGGCTATGTCTATGCAATAACAATGCATTTACTCACAAACGTAAAGCTACCCAATCTCTCTTCATGCTTGGTAGTTGGGAAATTTGGCGTCAGCTTAATCGTCGCACATTCAGAAGGAGGAGCTGTCAGTTATGGCCTAATTCGGATGAGGCAGCACTTTGGAACATGGCAGGGGCTCAGATACCTTTCGACCCTGGTTGAGGCATGTCTTACCGGAGTTCTGTTTTCTGTTTGGCTCTTTGTATAACTCTTCTTTCTAGTCAATAACAATAAGTTTAGCAGTTCTCCTACTAACATTAAAAAATATATACCAAGAATATGGTGCCAACTGCCAAGTGGACCGACAAAGAGGACGTAAAAATCAAAGATGGTGCCAAGTAGACAGAGGCCGTAAAAATCACTCGGGAGATTTAAGATTTTTGTTGCCTGAATGCCTGATTTGCAAGAACACGCCAGTACTGTATTTCTTTTTCTGATCACTCTCCCGGCATTAGATTAGCCCGCTGTAATTGTTTTCGTAAGATAAAAATAAGTAACGCGGTAAGCGCACAATACATCATGCTGGTCGAAATGGCCTATCGTTGGGCACAGCTCACGACGGCCAGTTTCTATACCATCCGGCCCACGCGGACACGAGGCCACTGATCCCCAGCGTGACGGCGTGGTTGCAGAACGGGTTGGGCTCGATGTCGGCGATGGCGATGACCAGGTCGGCGAGGTTGGCCGCCGTGCCCATGAGCCGCATCACCCGGTCCATCCTGATCTTGCTCACCTCGCTCTCCTTGCCGCCCTCCGCGAGCAGCTTCCTCTCCTGCCTGACCCCCCTCCTGATCATGATGAGGTCGATGACGATGAAGAACACGTATCCCACGGTTTCGCCGAACGCCGACACGAAGCTGGCGCGGCGCGCGATCCAGGGCTCGAGGACGCCGACGCGGGAGAGCCACGTGAAGTGGTCGAAGAAGAAGTAGACCATCTCGCCGGCGTTGGCGAGCACGGCCAGCGCGGCGAACTCCCCCGGGCCGGAGCGCCGCAGCGCGTTGAGGCCCGTGAGGGAGCGGCCGGACCGGAACACCTTGCGGCTGAGCCCCGCCGCCGTCTCCCAGCTCTTGGCGCGCCCGGCCAGGCCCGGGTGGGACGTCTCGGCCGCCCAGTGCGCGAGCTTGGACACGTACTGGTACGTCTTCACCAGCTTGTCGATGCCGTCGCGCTTCGCCAGGAACACAACCAGCTTGTCCAGCGTGTCGCCGCTCATGGCGACCGATCGATCTTGGCCCTGGCTGTGCTGTGGATTGACTGGGGAGCTCGTGTCAGGGGAAGCTTGCGTGAGCGTTCATGAATTTGGAGAGCTGGGAGTGTGAAAAGTGGACGCAAGCAAAGCGAAGCTGCGCAGGAGCTAGCTGTGTGTGGCTTGGCAAGGATAAAGAGCGTGGCGGGCACTTGGCTAGGATGCGTTTGTCGTCTGCGCCGCAAGTGATTTCCTGGTGGTGGCCAGGATTGAGAGGGCCGAGGAGAGGAACAAGCATCTTTGTTTGCTTGCGTGATCGGTGCATTGCTTTACTGCTTGTTTATTCATTTTTGTGGCCAGGTTCTGCTTTATCTTGAATTCTGTTGTCGACCAGCGTAACCTTTTTTTTCGAGAGAAAGCCATTCTCGCACCATATTGATATCATGGTAATAGTTACATCTTTCACGGGATTATTTAGGAGAAATCTAGGGTCTCAGTGCCCCCAATTAGGCAAATGACCAGAAACTTAATGATGAGAATGAGATCTGCCTACCTTGTATGCCACCTCATTTGTTTCTGTTGGACAATGTTGAAAGCCGACTTTACCAATCTCTTTGCTTCAAATCCAAACACTCCCCAAAGATTGCTGATGCATCATCCCAGATCCCACCATACTCCTTGATGCGTGCACAATTTAATCACCTCAGAGGAGTCCAATTCTGTCTGAACAACATTGCATCCTGGTCGCCAAAATAGACTATCACGATAAATAATATTTGTATTTTGAGAGTAGTACGAGGAATGATTTTTTTTTACTAAATGATCTAACTTTACTAATCGATTAAACATATGTAATACCTCTGATCGAACAAATTGAAACAAAGACTCTAGTTTCATCAAGATTGTTAAGAGTCATCGTCTCTAGTTTCACATTTTGCATCTAGAATCAACACGACTAAGTAAAAAACATTCATGAGATTTAATCTCTACAAGTTGGACTAACATCGAAGGTTTTACAAAGAACAAACCGAGTCGCCCACCCCAATAGGCGAGAAACTGATGCAACTGAATGCCCTCTGGACTAGACACACCCCTTGCACAGCAAATTTGGAACCGCTAATTTTTCGTCTTGTTGGTGAAGAAGACCAATAGTAGCCAAAAAATATTGAAACATTAGAATCAGTTACCAGAACTTAGTTGACATTATCATCGCCGTCACCAACACCAAGACGTGTCGAGGCGTCTGGACGACAATTCACATGCTATGAAGACATCGGTCTTATGACGAGTCATCAAATACAGAGGCGACTAGAGCAATTCTGCGAAACCCGCGAGGCCATTTTGTTGGAGCAAGCAGTCATATTCTAGCCCCGGTTGATGGCGTTGACAAGCTGATGCAAATGCGATGTACCATGGCATGAAACTGGCTCTACACATGGGGTGCAATCGCACTGTTGTTAATTCATATATAGTGTAACGGTCATTCAAGCTATGAACATCGACGACAGATACTTTGGCCCTAGCAAAAGAGATTGTAATAGAAACCTTTGTCCACTGCCCTAGAGAATCAAATGAGGCAACCGATGAACTAGTGAGGCATGCTATCTCCTCACCAGTTCTTTGCTTAGATTTTTTTTTTTGAAAACTAGTTCTTTGCTTAGATGAACCACTATAATGTTTAATGCTTCGGCTCGTTAATGACGCGTTGACTAATAAAGATTACTATTACTGTAAAAAAAACACCAGAAACCCTCCTAAGAAAATTCTGTACTACAGCCCACGGGTCACAGTTGCGTATTGGGCCGGCTTGCCTCTTTCTACCCCTCGTCCGTGCTCAAGCCGTGCGGTCAGAGCCGCGACCCTGCTTCCGCTCTTGGGGAGTAGAACTGCCCGGGGCTTCCTCACCTCCGAGCTCCGGCCAACGAAAGCTCAGGTTAGCCTCCCCCCCCTGTTCCGTCTAGTACGTTACTTCTGCTGAACAACAATTAGCCCCGAACAGAAGGTCGCAGGAGGGTAGCAGCGCTAGTGCGAATTCTGCGGATCTGATCGAATTCGAGGCTCTGGGAATGTTTACGAGTGTTTCCGGTGTTTGGAACGCCTGCTTCTACCTCTAGATTTAAGAAGGTAAACACGGGTGATGGCTTCGTAGCTGTATACTTTTGTGATTTGTGAAGCTCGGCTGCTAAAGAATCAAAATTAGTCCCGTAAAAAAAAGAAACTACATACCGTGTATTCTACCGATATAGGAGTTTTGGTTCTGTTAATCCAGAACTTTCTAGAAATTATGCAATAGGAGTAAAGGGCACAACTTAAAGTTCAGTACTGTTTACGCAACAGGAGTTTTGGTTCTGGTTTCTAGTTCAGTACTGTTCATGCACATATGTGTTAAATACCTTGGCACCCCAATGATCATTTGACAGATTGTGTCCAGCGCTGAGTACATCCAGGACTTTAGGTCTTTGTAAAATAGCATCTTCTTATCTCCTGAGTTAGTAGAGTCAGGCCTTTCTGGTTGCCATTTGTTGAATTTCATGCAATTTACTAAGTGGAGGGATTATATGTACAATATAACAACTCTTGGTAGGTTGCCTTGAAATATGATATATTCAATCCCATGCGTAATATATAATTCGTGCAATTTTAGTTTATTTCTAACTGTGTAGGTATTTAATCTTCTGGCTTCAGCCTTGTGCTAAAAACTGTAGAGGCATGCTTCTTGACTCTTGTTAAACTGTAGGTTTGGTAGAAACTTGTCTTTAGTGAGGTTTAGCTGAGACAATTGGGATCCATTTCTTAGGCTGCATTTTACCACGTTTGGTACCTAAAAAGTCAGAAGCCACTTTCCAGTTACAAGTTATAACTAACAGTTAGCAAAAACAATCACAAGAGCTGAAGCTGAAGTTCTTCACTTAAAAATGAACCGAATAAGAAGTATCTCAAAACATTTAACTGCAATAATAAATTTCTGTAGATAATTGAATATTTTATCTGCCTCTGTATTGCTCCTTGTGACATGACTCTTTCCTGTACGTACTCCTTCCATAACATGGACTGGGTAATGTTTGGTTCAGTACCATCCAATAAATGGGAAATGGCATGCAAAGACACAAATGTCAATCGTGTAAGCTAATTACTTGATCTAAATGTTAAGTTTGTTTAACTGTTGTCAACCTGACACCTAACTGGATTGCATCTATTGTTAGCCTGTGCGTTTGAGTTTTTCTTAACTGCTAGATACGTCGCCATGATCCTGACATTGGGTACTAATTTGTTTTACTTTCTTTGCAGTGTTGGAATTTGAGATTCTATACCATGGCTTCTTTGCTCTGTTCACATATAAAATTAAACAGAGCATATGTTAGGAGGCAGGTTCATGAGAATAGACTTACCAGATTACCCAGGTCTCTGCATTGGAACCCCTTGAAATCAGGCCATTTTAAAAATATTGCATTGCGATGCAATAAGGATTTGCCTTGGGAGGCCTCTCTTCCATATGCTTCCGCAGAGGACGGTGCCAGCATAGTCATGGGAACAAATGTTGTTGAAGCTATTGATACAGAAGAAGCTCCAGAAATTCCAATCCTCCAGAGTGATCAGGATGTTGTGGATGTGAAAAATGAACCTTCTGGGCAGCTAACAGCATTTAAACTGCCAATGTGGCTGTTAGGGCCTTCGGTTCTGTTGGTTACGGGTATAGTTCCAACTTTGTGGCTGCCATTGCCTTCAGTGTTCCTCGGTCCTAACATTGCCGGCCTCCTCTCCCTAGTGGGATTAGACTGCATTTTTAACATGGGGGCAATGCTATTTTTCCTTATGGCTGATGCATGTGGGCGTCCAGAGAACAATTCATTTGACCTGCCAAGGCAGATCCCAACCTCTTACAGGTCATGGAACCTGGTTGCCAGCATACTAGGCTTTGCTGTTCCGCTGGCCCTGCTTTTTGCATCCACCCGGGGTATGCTGCAGCCACAGCTACCGTTCATTCCGTTCCTAGTGCTGCTTGGACCATATCTCTTGCTCCTTGCAGTACAGATGCTGACTGAGATGCTTACATGGCACTGGAAATCGCCTGTTTGGTTGGTGGCCCCTGTCGTCTACGAGGGTTATCGCATCCTACAGCTGATGAGGGGCCTTCAGTTGGCTGGCGAAATTACCGCGCCTGGGTGGATGGTGCATAGCCTGCGTGGCTTGGTGTCCTGGTGGGTGCTGGTCCTCGGGATTCAGTTGATGCGTGTTGCTTGGTTTGCTGGACTCAATTTTGCAAGTCATCCAAGCTATGGATCCAGCGATGATATGAACAAGTAGGTTTATTTGCGTCACTCATGTTGCTGCTCACTGCACGATCGAATGATCTTCATGTCTGTGTGCTGTTACGGTTTTTATCTGTCAGTCGTTGTGCGGAGAATTAAAAGGTTCCACTATGGTTGCAAACCCGCATGAACTTCGGCAGATCGTATAGACAAAGTTCAGACTGCTAGGAACTATCAGTAGTGTAACTACTGCTGTACAGATGAAAAGATCATTGTACTTAGCACAGTAGAATGTCCATGTGTAAGAAATACTTTACTTGAATAAAGAAATATGCTCCACAGCTGCTACCTACTGTATCTTTTAGTGATCTGCACTGCCAGGTTGGTGTGTAATGTGTGCAAGGCAACCAAGCCAAGAAATAGCAAGTTTATGTCCTTTTCAGCCAAATCCTCTCGATCCAAGATGTAACACCATATCACCCAAAATTGATTACACCCGACCCTACCTACCTTGTGTCGTGAGATGGGCACGGTCTGCCAACCAGCCCATGGCCCGACCGCGCGCCTAGAACCGTTGAATTTCAGAGAGCTTTGTGTCCAAATGTCAAGAGGAAAGAGCAACATCCGAGACCTGTCAAGCACACAACAAGTTCAGTGACATGGCTCATGGCCTAATGAGTTAAGTTAACTCAACACTATTTGGCTTGTCTGGTGCGTCTAGGTCCGACTTTGCAAGCAGAATTAAAGTGCTAACATTTCAAAATACAATTCAAGTCACGCCTACCTTCGGAATGCATGGTTTCTTGCTTTTCTTCTATACAACGAACCTCTTTGTCGATTTCTATTAGACAGACATGTTTCTTCTAGAATCACTCAGAAATAGAATTGGCCCCAAAAGTTTTTTACTCATAACCCACAATTGGCGTTAACAGCTAAAATGAGCGGCAAAGACACAGTCACACAGGTGCGCCCTTTACTTAGTAATTTTCCGATTTTATCGCGTAAGACATGGGTTGTAGAAAGTACTCGTTCCGGTCCTCTTGTACTCCCATATTAGCTTTATCTTAAGTCAGGCATTCTAAAGTTTGACTAATCTTGTAGTAAAAAGTACGGAAATTTGTAATGCCAAATCGATAAAATATATTTCATGGTGTATTGAATGATATGATATTGATTTTGGTATTGCGAATGTTACTCCTGCTCTATAAACTTGGCCATACTTCAGAAAATTTGATTTCAGACAAATTTAATATGCAGTACTACTCTCAGTGTCTCAGTAAGAAAATTCACCTACTGCAGGTTTGCCGTTTTGCAGGAAGAGGAAAGAAACCACGCGGTGGTCAAAGGTGTGCATCAACCGCAACCGCAATTGGCCCAGCCTATCCCACCAAAGACGAGACCAGACCAACCTTCCCACACTCCTGCTCCTTTCCAGCCAAATTCCCTTCCGATTCTCGCCTCCCGAGGCAGACCACTGACCACTCCCACCAAACCCTAGCCCTCCCCTCTCGCGCTCCTCACCGCCACGCTCCGGATCGAACCCCTACGGAGCGTCAGCAGCACTCCCGTTCCCTAATTCGAGCGGCAGATGGGCTCCGACGCCAAGGAGCTGCTCGAGATCGAGCCCCTCGAGCTCCGCTTCCCCTGTACGCCCATCTCTCGTCCCCTCTCTGTATTGTAGCCGTTTAAGCACATGCCGTTACTGCTCTTGTTTTTCTCCGAGTGATGTCGGCGCGCTCCTCAGTTGGAGCCGCAGTTTATTTTAAGCCATACATTCCTTCCCCTGCAAATTTTTATTCAGAGCGTGGACGGAATCTGGCGGCGGATTCCTTCGATCGCACTGTCTGTTCTGAATTTTGACCTCTCTCTCATATTTACTTATTTTGGTTTGGATCGCGCAGTCGAGCCGAAGAAGCAGATCTCGTGCGCTATGCAGCTCACCAACAGAACGGATGGCTACATCGCCTTCAAAGTAACCAGAATTTTCACCACCACGTCTTTGTTTCACACAACTCTGCAATGGTGCAAAATTCTCTAACTGTAATGCAAAATGTTGCGCTTCTCAGGTCAAGACGACTAGCCCGAAGAAGTACTGCGTCCGGCCGAACAGCGGCATTGTGCCACCGCGGTCCACCAGCGATGTCATCGGTAGTCCTATTTCCCACACCCTTCCAGCAAATTCATTGGGATGTTTTTGTTATCTTTGCGCGAAAACTGACAGTCTCTCTGGTTTCTCAGTGACAATGCAGGCACAGAAAGAGGTGCCGACAGACATGCAGTGCAAGGACAAGTTTCTGGTGCAGAGCGCCGTGGTGACAGAGGGTATGTCAGTCAAGGATATCACCGGAGAGATGGTACCTCACTCTCTAAATGCCTCTTCGTCTTTGTTGGTGGATCGTGTTGATGGATGTTTGTTGTTTACAGTGCTAACTGTTGAACCCTGTGTAGTTTAAAAAAGAATCAGGTAATGTGGTGGATGAGGTCAAGCTGAAGGTTGTCTATGTGCAACCGCCCCGACCGCCGTCGCCTGTGCGGGAGGGGTCTGAAGAGGGTTCATCGCCCCGGCCTTCGTTTTCAGATGGTGTCAACTGGACTTATCGAGATGTGCGATCTCTGACTTTATTTTGTTTGTTTCGTACTTCTGTTTTCCTGTTTGTTCTTAACTGGTTCAGATGTGATTGAATGTTTATCAGACGGAAGCAACAGGGGAAACTGATGAGCCAACATTGTTCTCTGTTAGTATCTCACTTTTATGTGTGCTTTTGTTGTTCTTTTTGTTTTTTTTGGTTTGTAACATGTGTTGTTGATTTCAGAATATGAAAGCGCATAGAGAACCGGAAGAGGTATCCTTTGAGGTGAGCTCCTTTCAACTAATATTTTAAGTCAAGAAGTAATGGAATACAGAAACTGGTTTTTACTGAAACACCCATTTCTTTACCAGTTCGAAAGTTGTAGGTTTTGTCGTTTTGACTAGGTCTGAGCAAACCTTCACTTGGATATTCCTGAAGTAAATACTGAGCATTCGTTGGGTTATAGCTTGTGATCTTTTGAATGCACCTTTTCAACGAGAACATGACATGCTTAATCACATATTCCTATGGATTTTGAAGAACGGTAGAGTGGAGTTACCGTGATGCTTTCTACCTAGATCACATATTCTCCCCAAAATTTGTTTCAGCACTTACTCGATAACTCTAAATGAGATAGTCATCCTTCCTTCATTTACTTTGGAGCTGACAATTGTGCTTTAAATATTAACGAGACCCAGACTTGGTAGATTTTTGTCTGAACTTACATATGATTTGAGTAAATGCTGTGCATCAAAAGGTGTAATGGTTTGTAAATGAGACATTCAGTGAGCTGACACCTTGCTGTTTAAGAGATAGGATATCAGAGTTTTTTCAACCAACATGTGATTGTGCCAGATGCTGTTCTACTTGTTAATCTGAGGGATGGTCAACTTAATACTGAAATTGTGAATAACCGGCAACCATGCCAATGGATCTTTAAGCTTCACACTGATGGAAGTATTTTGAATTTAGAGCATCACACAGGAAGACAAATTTAAGGCCACTATTGAGCCGATATCAAGTCATCACCTTTATAATGCGGTGTAAGACGGCGCTGAGCACGTTGACAGCACTATGTTGAACTTGTTAAAGCTGAAATTGGGTGCATCTATGCTGATTGTTGCCTGTTGCTGCAGTATATGCCTTTTTTTAAATTATACCACTGGGTATGTTTATCCACATTGGTTTGTTATGTTTCATGTGCACTCATCTCAGTGATTAGTGGATCACTTGTCAATATCGATCTGGTGACAAGATAGTATTGAACTCATTCAGTTTACCTTTTGTTATTGATCTATTCTCAATTCATCATATTTTATTGCTGTTGACCTTTTCTAGTTCCTACTTAGGGCACATCTGTCAACAGTAGTACCTACTCCTCATAATGGCATAGATGTCCTAGTATAACAATTCCATTTGTTATTACTAGGTGCAAATGCACATAACTCAGCAGTACATTACTTATGCCTTCATTACTAGTCTATACTATATATTAAGTTCACGCGATTTCAGCTCTCCACAGCGAGCCACCGCAGCGGTACTGTTCCCCGCTACAGGGTAACAGTACCCGCTACAGTGCGCCTCTTTTTTTTTTTTTTTTTTTTCAAAGAGAAAATATAAGGACAAGAGATTTTAGGCCCCCACCACGAGCCACCGCAGCGGTACTGTTCCCCGCTACAGGGTAACAGTAGCCGCTACAGTGCGCCTCTTTTTTTTCTTTTTTTTTTGCAAAGAGAAAAACTTCGCTTTCCCCAAAAAAATGTATATACACGACATATATGCGCGTCGACAAACAGATTCCATTTCCGTGGTCGATTTTGAATTTTGTTCAATCTAGCTCCTCAATTTGTGATCTACATTCGCAAACACATTCGTCGAATTTTGTCAAATTCGTCGCGCTTAGTCACCCGTTCAAATTTTCCTTTCACGAGTAGATGAATATCACCCTTTCAAACAACTTTCATGTTTTAGCCTTTCTATTTTGACAGACATATAGATATGCACTTCTACAGTGTTCGTCGCTTTTTTGCGGGAAAGCCCTCGCGTTTTCCAAAAATTATAAATCGTCCCTACAGAATAAAAACTTTTTGCACAGAAGCCACAGTCATAAACAGTGTTAGCTACACTGATATTTTTCCCTCCAAATTTATTTTTCCCTCCAAATTTAGCCATTCTATAAACGTACAAGAGATTTTAGGCCCCCACCGCGAGCCGCCGCAGCGGTACTGTTCCCCGCTACAGGGTAACAGTACCCGCTACAGTGCGCCTCTTTTTTTCTTCTTTTTTTTTCTTTTTTTTTTTTTTGCAAAGAAAAAAAACTTCGCTTTCCCCAAAAAATGTATACACGAAATATATGCGCGTCGACAAACAGATTCCATTCCCGTGGTCGATTTCGAATTTTGTTCAATCTAGCTCCTCAATTTGTGATCTACATTCGCAAACACATTCGACGAATTTTGTCAAATTCGTCGCGCTGAGTCACCCGTTCAAATTTACCTTTCACGAGTAGATGAATATCACCCTTTCAAACAACTTTCATGTTTTAGCCTTTCTATTTTGACAGACATATAGATATGCACTTCTACAGTGTTCGTCGCTTTTTTGCGGGAAAGCCCTCGCGTTTTCTAAAAATTAACAACTTTCATGTTTTAGCCTTTCTATTTTGACAGACATATATATATGCACTTCACTTTCATGTTTTAGCCTTTCTATTTTGACAGACATATAGATATGCACTTCTACAGTATTCGTCGCTTTTTTGCGGGAAAGCCCTCGCGTTTTCCAAAAATTATAAATCGTCCCTATAGAATAAAAACTTTTTCACAGAAGCCACAGTCATAAACAGTGTTAGCTACACTGATATTTTTCCCTCCAAATTTATTTTTCCCTCCAAATTTAGCCATTTTATAAACGTAAAAACAATTCAAACCTATATAACTTCCCAATTTGAACAATTCCGCAAATATTGACAATCTTTTAGCCGCAAACTTTCCTTCAATTTCATTGATTTCCAAATATTCAAAAAAAATGCCCGCATTTTCAAATATGAATTTTACCTACACACGCGCGGCATCGCCACGCTAATTTACCTAGTTTACTACAAACTAATCAAGAAATGGACCTGTTGAGACGGATATTTTGCACTGTTCATCGTTTCCTCCTAATTTTGTGAATAATTATTTTCCACTTGCTTTGTACTGGCTAATATCTCATTAATTGATTTTATTCTTTTGCAGCCATCATCTGCGTTGATTTTGAGATTAACTGAAGAGAGAAACTCTGCTATTCAACAGAACGATAAGCTTCGTGAGGAACTGGTTAGTGGATTTATCATGATGCAAACATTTTGCGGCATGTTCTTCTAATTGACTGTAGCAGTATTCTTTCCTGGTGTAATAATGCTTGAGGAAAAGATTTACTATTACTATGATTTAAATGCTGTTAACTTAAACATCTCTAGGTCCACAGCCTAATGCATCTGACAAGTTGCATGGTCCATAAACCAGCATCTTTCATATAAACTTGTAATACTGGCTTCATGATTGCGATGTTGGTACATGAGGAAACCGTTAAATGTCAGCTGTGCTCGTTGAATCCTAATATAGCTGCAACTAAACATCTTCTCTCGAACCTTAACAGGAGATGGTGAGGAGGGAGATCAGCAAGCAGAACGGTGGCTTCCCATTTGTGTTTGTGGTCGCCGTTGCTCTGCTGGGAGTTCTACTGGGATTCGTCATGAAAAGATAGACGGCCGTGTGCAACTCTGCATCTTGTTAGGCTTCTGTCCTCATGGTAGTTTGTCACAAGGTCACTGTTTAGCTTGGGGGTTGGTATGCTTTGGTAAATTGTTAAAAGAATACCTTTCAACTAATTGATGTTCTGATTACCTGACTGGCATATATGTCCAGTGTTTTTGAGAGCTGCTTGATGCACTGGTACATTCGATTTCGCTAAGCTAACTATCCTTTCAAGAGCTCGGCTGGCTTGAATCTAGCTCAAATTTACACACTAGATAATTCTTCCTTGGACGTGTACTGCGTATTTCACCAAGGAAATTTGCCTTCGTGTGAGGCTGACTGCTGCTCTCCAGACAGTTCCCAGATTCACAATTCAATGTCCATGTGACCTGTGTGCACTTGCTGTAGAGCATCAGTAAGCAAGTAAATAAGAGGACGGCGAATTGGTGATTCCCATCATAACAGGAAGAGTCTCAACAACGTACCTAACACATTAACCCTAAAAATAACTATGCTAAAGCAGCTGCCAGTTTGTGGCATAGAGTCACACGCTCACATGGCAAGAGCAACAGCAAAAAAAAAAAACTCCATCAAGCTTATCATCCCTGTCAATCTTCAGGCTTCTGTTAACTGCGAGGTCATACTGCCTTTGTGCAATTTGCACCCCTTTTTCAGCTTCCTAACTCGTGCTGCCTTCAGTTGAGATATGTAAAGGCACTGTCTGTTTGCAAAGACTAGTGTTAGAATCTTCGAGCAATGATCATTCTCACTTTCACTGCCCAGGCTCTTGCAGCATGTTGCATCGGGATACAATGGCGCGGAACTCCTCGAGGTTTATCTGCGAAGTAGATTTGAACTGTAAGTCATGGAGCTGGACGTTCAAAAGATAATATCAGCGACACCCTGC
Source organism: Poa pratensis (assembly GCA_947311845.1). NCBI lineage: Eukaryota > Viridiplantae > Streptophyta > Magnoliopsida > Poales > Poaceae > Poa > Poa pratensis. The sequence goes on from CAMZMU010000050.1 coordinate 28,483,427, forward strand.
AACGTGTATGTTTTCAGGACATAATTGCATGAAAAATATCACGCAGAGATATGAGTCTGTGTAAAACCGATTATTCAAACCATGGAGAGCTAATAGATATGTAATTAAGGAGTGATTACTGATTAGGTGAACACCGTGGTGTTAATTTGAATGGCCAGGATGAAATGCATCGAACACTAGCTCATAAGGGTAGTAGTATTGTAGCGCTGGTAGGGATGACGGAAGTGTTTGCAGCATCTGACAAACTGGGCAATGCCCAGTAGGCATATCAGTTGTTGACACCCATGTCCCATAACAATCATCATAATGATAGTAATTGTAATAAAAACGAGATAAAATGACTGGGAGCTGCATTAGCTGGATATGTTGTAGTTGATGGTCCAAACACACACTAGTGTCCAGCTCACTAATCATTCAGTAGGGCAGGTTGACAACAGGGACTCACAGGGAAAAGAATGGAAATCTGCTAGCTTTGGCTTGGGTATAACTGGCACCACCGAAGAAGTGCATCTATATCTGATAAATTTATAATTCTCTAGAATAGAACCAGTTGCCGCTGCTAATTGATCGGAAAATACTTGCTTGAGTGGGCAGAAATCAGAATGTTTCCGTTCTCTTTCCCACACCACAATTTGGTTCTAAGCAATGCATTATTAAAACGAAACGTTGATATTTTATTTAAGAAAAAGGGCAAACCTTTCCATCTCTGTCACTATCAAAGCATTGGATCATCTTAGATATCTCAGAATCTGTCCAGATGAAATCATTGATATTGGCCATTCTTTCAAGATCCCAGGGTGTGATATATCCTTTTCTAGCTTCTGTACAGAAAGTTAGTAACCACTTCAAATTGTTTAAAGTAAAAGATACTGGACAGAGAAAAAAAAAACCTTCAAAGTACATGTCACAAAAGAAAAGAGAAATTATGCCAATCCAATTTGGTGTTTCTGTTCAAAAGATAACTACACATAGAGGAATGAATGCCCAAAGGCTCAAGTGTTATTCTCAACAAAAAAAAAGGCTCAAGGGTTGGATAAATTTTAGCCTGGCTTTTTGGATACTGATTATAAGTAATATTTATTGGTTTGCTACCTTGGCAAGCATTCGTGCACACCATAAGTAACTTAACCAATACCTTTTTCGCAGTAAGGAAGTTGGAGGAACAAACATTTAGATAAAATTGCAAATAGCCGATGAAGCAAATAATTAGATTAGTTATACATTTCTAGATTTCTAAGGTATGCGCAAAGACATGTTGAATTATGGCCAGGAACTACAAGAAAAATAAGCTAACGCATACTGGTTAAGTTTGGTATAAAATTCGATAATACATCTATTCTGAAGTCTGAACTCTGAAGTGGTTTCAATGCATATAGTGGGCTAGGCACAAGTTCCATGGGCAGGAAATGAGCGCCAGCCGCAATGTCATCAGATCGACAAAACCTAGATTTCTTAAAATTCACAGAACTCCTACTGAGACTATTTCTATGATCTTTACTCAATAAATAACTAAGTCTAAATGCAACCCAACATACGTTTTTCGAGGGAAACTCAGGTTTTGAAATGCCATAAAAGGGACTTCCAAGCCAGATAAAATACCATCAAATGAGAAGAAGAATGTGACCACATCATCTTCTGACAGTTGTATTCTGCTCCTGACCTAAGTAAGCAATGAAAGACGGAAGTGTAATTGTCACACATAAGAACGGATTACATGATATAAACTTAATATATTCCATTCTGGAAGGAGCATACCTGCTTCTTTGTCTTCCTGTTTTTAGCTGAGTCCTGAATGGGTGTGGTGTTCTTATTTTTGGATGGGGTGCCTTTCCTTCCTTTAGTTCCTGCGCTTGAAGTTTCTGCACCCATTGCTGTCACGGGATTTTGAGAAGGCTCTGACAGGGAGAGTGCAATTGCCTGCACAATTAACTCTGTTAGAGTGAAGAGCATGGAAGGAAAAAAAATCAGGAGTTCAGTTGACATTCTAGGATCACATCAGTTTGGAGCCTGCATTTGTGATGTATGGATAACCTGTTGTAAGGCCGCATCATCATCCATGAAGTTAGTGACTGAAGAACCCTCTTCTCTAAATGTAATTTTAGAAGCGTTTCCTGAATTTAACAGCTTCTTTTTCTTTCCCTGTAAAGAATGATGAGAACTGACTATGCATTAATACTACTAATAAAACAGCATACAATTACAGTATACTAAAATGCAACAACACATTCTTCCAATATACATTTCCTTAGTCGATCTGTAACCGCAACAAGTGATTGTTAACTTGGTGCTTGGATATATTATGAGACCATGATTTGTCAATTTAACCTGCAAATGCAAGGATGCCATGAACAAGCCCACTAAAAGAAGTTCAGGAATATGTCGGAGGGATTACTCTATCTCAATATAGCTGACACGAAACGACTCATGATTATGTATCCTGTCGCTCCCTATCCTATGGCTATGGCACAAACATTGTACATTTGTACTGCCTTTGTAATAATTTGGGTTGTATGCATCTCGAGGCCTCTGCCTCTCACCCATTATCTAAAGCAAATGCAGCTGACGTAAAATGTGATCGATAAAGCTATCACCAAGGGCATACATTTTTATATTAACATCGATAATATTACAACTAAGGACCTGGAATAGTGGATTTGTTCCACGGGGAAAAAGAGGGACCTTTTGCCGAGAACTAGAGGAAGACTTGGCCTCCTCGCCGTCGTCTTCGTCGCTGGCCGATGAGCTCTCCTCTTCCTCCTCCTCGCCACCGCTCCCGTCGGACGGGAGGTACTCCTCGTCCGCATCTTCGGATCGTTTCTTCTGTTTCCTCTTGGCCGCCGCCGCCGCCGTTGAGGACAGCTGGTTGAGGAGGGGGGACGCTGCCAGGCGGCGGATGCCGAGGGCCTGGAGGCGGGCCTCGTTCTCCCGTATCCGCGACAGCCGCTCCTTCTCGTAGTCCGTCAGGGGCTGGTCTTCTCCCGCCATGGCGAGGCAGCGGCGGACCAGTAATTTACCCTCCGTGTTTTTTCTTCTTCTTTCCTTTTCTCTCTTGTGGTGGACACGGGCCGCAGAAGTAATATGGGCCTTGCACGGAGAGCGGAGTATCGGGATAAAGTATAGATTTCACAGAATTCTAAAAAAAAAAAAAGTATAGATTTCACATTGGATAGAAATCACCCTCAAAAAGAAATTGGTATAGTTCTCCATGAACTAGCTAAAATTGGGTGGTCATGTGATGTAAACAGAGTGATGCTCTGGGAATATGAGGTACCAGCAACCATTGCTGGTCTTGTGTCGGGCGAAATGCCCTAATAAAGCTTAGGCTTTCTTTTCAAAAAAATTGTATAATACCGGATAAATAACCCCCTAGGGTGGTTTTAGATGAATTTGGATGGTTTTGAAAAGAATTTGAGTGGTTTTGCTGCCGTCGACCCGAGTGCTGACGTGGTGCCGTTTGCTGACGTGGAACACAAAACACACAAAAAAGTTAAACTGCAGCCCGCCACCGGCCGGTCAACCCAGCCTCGCCGCTGGAGCTGCGCCATCATCCTCGTCCTCTAGGCGCCACCAGCGACCCACAGGGGCACGTTCCGCAGCCGGCCGAGGCCGCCGACGCCGACTGCGCGCGGGCGCCCGAAGGGGAAATGGTGGCCTGGGCGCGAGGCTCAGCGACAGCGGCGCCGGCGCGGAGCCGAAGGTCGTCGCGAGGAACAACGCGGCCGGAAGCGCCATTCTCAATGCCCTTGCTATCGTGCACGTGCCCAATCTGATTTGGATCTCTGCTTGCTGTAGCTAGGGATTAAACGACGCAACCCGAGCCCCATGGAGTTCTGCTTTCGATCCATGCTGTTCAATTTCCGTTCAATTTCCTCCATGATGTTCAATTTCTCCTCCATGCTGATCAGCTGCTGAGCTCCGGCAGCCGCGCCGTACTCTCCTCGTTCCTTCCAAATTCCACACCCCAAACACGTGAAGGGAAAATCAATTCCCAAATCAGCACGGTGCAGTAGAAGAAAGATGCGGCGAGGTTGAGCTTCGTCTGGTTCCAAACCCGTCATTGCGTCGTCCCTCGACGCAAGGGGCACCAAACCCGTCGTGGCGTCGTCCGGTGTGCCGCGCATCACGCCGACGAGGTCCTCCGGCTACCAGATCTGGGACCTCGAGGTCCTCCGGCTACCAGATCTGGGACCTCCATCGGGAGTGCACGCCGTTCTCGAGCTCCAGCAGAACATGTCGGCCATGTCAGCGCCACGTTAAGTGTTTAGCAATCTACATGCTGGCCACGTCAGCGCCACGTCAGCGGACGGCACACGTCAGCACCCAGAGTCAAAGCTAGCAAAACAGCCTCATTTTGTGCAAAACCACCCAAATTCGCCAAAAACCACTCGCAGAGGGTGATTTGTCCGGTATTGCACATTTTAAGGTGAGAACTATACCAATTTCTTTTTCAGGGTGAAAAGTATCCAATGTGGTAGATTTGGGGGTGAAATCTATACTTTATCCTTTCCTTTCATTCATTTTATGGGCCTCTCTAAATTAACAAGTCTCTCTCAAACGATTCCTAAAAGAAACAGCACAAACTCGTTTTGGATTCCCTGTAGAATCAAATCATTTTGGAATGAAACATTCAGTCCAAGTTTGCGACTGCCGAACTGCGATGCAATCACGTCGACTAGAGATCAGAACGGAGTAGAGGATGAAACACCCATTGAAGAACGGGCGGGAGTAGAGTAGTAGACACGGATCAAAACCACTCCTTGCGCAAACAGCTGTGCAATTACAATCTGAACACAAAAATGAGGGACAGACATCTACGAGGCGGCCAGCTGCGCCTGTGCCCACGCCAGGGACGAAGCCCTGAGCGCGGTGGCCGCCGACATGTCGATGCCTTCCTCCAGGATGGCCGCGATCATGTTCATGGAGGGCCTCCGCGACGGCTCGGGGTCGATGCAGAGGTTCACCGCGTTGCAGATGATGCCCAGGTTCTCCTCGTTCACGTTCTTCAGCTTCGGGTCCACCAGCTTGCTGAACTCCTCGGGCTGGTCCAAGTGCTTCCTCGCCTGAGACACATACACCGTCGATCATTCTCAGCAAGAGATGGTTCAGTTCAAACTATAATGGGAATTGAGACTGAGTGTTGGGCTATTATGATTTAGTTTTGACACAGACAAGATGCTTACCCAGTCCACCAGGTCGCCTGTATCCTTGGAGAGTGTGGCTCTACCGCTTATCAGCTCCAGGAGAATCACCCCGAAGGCGAATGTGTTGCCCTGGACGTCCATGAAACGCATGTGCCGGGAATCCACGGCGCCATTGAGAGGCCCGCCGTTGACGACGACACCGGAGCTGAGAAACGGTTTGGAGACGAGACTTCTCCACCTCTCAAAGTCGATAATCTGCAATCCCAAAACCCATTTCAGCTGCTACATCATCACACCATTTTGGTGTTAACAGCACTGAAGACGCCATGTCAAAAGCAGTATGTCCACAGTTAGGGCTGGACATAAAGCTCGATGCTCGACAAGCTCAACGAGCACTCGTTTGGTCGACTCGTTTAGCTCGGCTCGTTATGCTAACGAACAGAGCCGAGCAATGATTTTGGCTCGTTATTGCTAATGAGCTAAACGAGCGAGCTAACGAGGCTCGCGAGTAGATCGTTAAGCTCGTTAATTTGGATCCCATGTCTTTTTAAAGTTAGATCTCATCTAACTAGCAACCTAACAAGTGACGACTCAACTTTTTTTTAGCAAGCCCATATCACAACCGAGATCTATGGTCAACCAATGTTGGAAACATCGAATCTCTTTTACTTCCTGTTAATCTTCCTGTTAATCGTCAATTACCTCGTCATCTGTATATTCAGATTTATTTTCTTAACGAGCTGCTCGTGAGCGCTCGCGAACACTTAACGAACCGAGCCGAGCTTTATATTTAGCTCGTTAGCCTTAACGAGCTTAACGATTCGAGCCTTAACGATCATGAGTCTTAACGAGCCGAGCCTTAACGAGCCGAGCAGCTCGTTAGTCCAGCCCTATCCACAGTGCCCTAGGAGTAACATACGAGACAAGACCTTGGGTGAGAACTCTTCAGTTAGGTAGACTGAACTGGACGTCAGCGTGGCGACGGCGAACGGAGGCTGCAGCTCGGTGTGCAAGTGCCTGAGAACGCGCGCGATGGTGAGCGCGATCTTCACCCGCCTGGGCCAAGATAGCTGACATCCATCACCATCTGGAGGCAAAAATAATCACAAGTAAAGCTAATAAGTTTCAGTCAAATGTCAAATGGCATCATACACAGACTCCTCACCAGCAATCCTAAGAGCATATGGGCTTACCGTGAAGATGCTCGTAGAGCGTCCCATTTGCTGGGTACTCAAAGACGAGCATTCTCGAGAACGGATCAGACTCCTTGCAGTATCCCACCATCTTCGCCACATTTTCGTGACTCAATCTGGCCATTTCTACCACCTGAAGGATCGAAAATATTGAGATATGCTCAAAGAGTCGTGCACAATCTTACTCTAGTATGTTATGTAAGTCTAGTTGGGGAGTAACTTGCCTCCTTCTGAAAGTAAAGCTCGACGTAGCTCGTCCAGTAGTGCACCGGAGCAGACAGCGACACGACAGCGATCTCCCGGCCATCTTTCATATTTCCTTTGTACACTACCGTCTCATGGGACGATCCTATTATGTTGCTGAAGTCTTCGCAAGCTTCGGCGAGCTCTCGCCGGCTCATTTTAGGCACATTACCCAGCATGTCCTCATCTGCACAAGCAAAAAATCTGTAACTAAAACAGCATACACTCTACATCAGTAACTCATATGGGAAGACTGACACTGACCGATTGAGATCACCGTGTTTTCCTTCCAGCTTATAGCTCTCGTCCACGGAACTCTGTCCCCGGAGGATCTAGCTTTGCATCTTCTGAGACCAGCGATGGCACACAGTGTTAACATACTAAGCAGTGAAACTCCTGTGATGACCTCCACGATGAGAAGCCAAAGTGGTTGTGACACGCTTTTCTCCCCACTTCCATAGTAATGTGGTCTGTATCTGTACCATTGATGTTTTCACCTGTAATTATGACGTAGTGTACTTGTTTACTGTTCAGTAAGGTAAATTACAATAGGATACAGAATAAGTTAAGCGTCCTAGTTGTGTTAGTATGTTGCATTGCTGAAATGCACAAAATCATTTTGGGTTGCATCCTGAAGTGCTGAGGTATAAATATCGACTGAAAAACTGAATACTTAGAAAAGACATGGACAAAGGGAAGAATGTGAGAGATAAAGTCTACTAATTCCAGTACCCACTAGGTCAAATTTATGTTCTTTATTTAGCAAAGCATAGCTAATTCCACTACCCACTAGGTCCCATGATGTCATTCACAACGTAGTACTAATTTGCTAATGTCACCAAATTTGAACAGGCAATACTTAACTTCCTAAAGTCGCACTATCTGTCTCCTCGAGCCAAGAAAAAGTCGTACCACTGTTTACCTTTAGAGTATAAAGAAATGGCTGCGACTATTTTTTCAGTCTTCAGACTAGCCTAATGGAGTAGTTCCCTTAAAAATAGACTCAATTGGTAGCTGCAAATATTTATGTGGCACTATCTTATTTAGTAAATGCACAAGAATTTATGCACTATTTATTTTGTCTCGACCAACTGCTAGATGTCGCAGTAATAATGTGTATATGATCTTGTAAAATTACAGAGCCACACAGGCAAACAGAGAATTTTTTAACAGAATCATGGTAAAAGCAGGACTAAATTGCATTAATGATTGTAATACGTTAAAATGAAACATCCCCATACATTGATCGACAGGACGGACTATGCCGTTGTTCTGGAAGCAATTTCCTTCCGTGCTTAATCTGTTCAAATACTGCAAAACAGGTAAGTTCAGATAGACTTAACTGAAATCCAAGCCACAAAACAAAGGTGTACCTTTGGATTTGCTTCAAGCATGAAGGAACATCACCAACCAAAAAGTTATCTGACAGGTCTAAATAAGTTAGCTGAGCCAACTGACACAAACCAATTTGATCTTCTCTGTGGTGGTCACCCTGAAAGAACAATCACAAGTACTTAACCATGTGCTATATGTCATTAATGTCTACAAAGTACTACTCCTATATCCGTTTCTTGTCTCATTCATCTTCTTTCGAGACAATAAACCATAATTACATATTTCGTCAGAACTACTGTAGGAACTGAATCAGTTATGATTGATGCCGACCTCTTAACTAAACATCTTTATCATATTCATTAGAAGAGACGTGCTTCCATGCAATTCGAGATCATACATGCCGAATATTTTTTGGTTTTCAAGACTGAAGAATTTTTTACTTACATGACGGAATCATTGCTTCCAGGAATAGTCCCCGTAAGACTATTATTGCTCAACCGTAGCTCCACGAGGTTTGTCAAATTGCCTAGCTCAGGGGGGATAACACCATTCAACCTATTCGCGTGAAGGTCTCTAGGGCATAAGAGAACACATGGGTTATGAACGTGAGAAAGAAATGTTGACAGAAACATAAGTTGATCAGTTTCTTGAGCAGTACATTGTTGAGATCTTTCGCAGGTCGCCGGTCTCGCTCGGAATGGGACCCACTAGTTGATTTGTACTGAGATTCAGCACAGTAAGGTTTTGTAGCTTGCCGATGTCTCTCGGTATTGAGCCGTTGAGTGAATTGTGATCCAGTAAACTGCAAAAAAGTTCACCAGGCTATTATTCTCAGTTGCTTGCGGTGAAGTTTATTTTGTGTATCTGAGGGTTGTAAGCACATACAGTTTCTGCAAAGAACTGAGGGATCCAATCTCTGGTGCCAGAAACCCCGTGAGAGATGAATTTGATAACTCTCTGCACAGTGACATAAAACACTTTAAAATGAGAGACCAACAAAAATTAAACATTGGGCTTTGGATAAAAAGCATTTGGATTTAAATTTCGTCTTAAAAAACTGAGAATTCTATTGGCTTGATTGTTTGTTGTTTCGACGGGGGACCATAGATCCACCAAGTCCAGTTTTTCGTGGCCGCTTTATCTAGTCAACTGAAGATAAGAGAGAAATGTAGCAGAGGTAGGTAAAAAATGATGGTAGCTTTCAGCTGGACGTCTCATTGTGCTGTCAGAGACTTTGCCCGCTTTTCTCTGACAGAACATGCATCATTCTGTCCTGATGTTGGCCCGGAGAGCGTTCTGCGGCTACTGTGTATCTCCATTAGAGAGAGTGCGTGAAGAATTGTTCGTATCAAATTTAGTAAGTTAACGTTAGTAAATTAATAATAAGCTCTGAAAGAGGCGAACAGACACCAGAACGAACTTGATTTCGATCATACCAAAGGATTTGCACATAGAGAATGGGCAGAGATATGCTAAAGAAACGTTGTGTTGACACGAACAGGAGAGATGGAAAACGAAGAGGAGACCGAATCAGAGAGAAGAGGTTCTTACAGAGAGACGACGCGGCCGTCGAGGAGCGGCAAGCACCAGACGCCGTACCACCGGCAGGGATGAGTGTCGTTGGAGTTCCAGTCCGACAGCATCGCGAGAGGGTCTTCGAAGATAGCTCTCTTGAAGGCAAGAAGCGCGGCAACTGGACGACGACGACACATGAGCACCAAGCAATCTCAACTCCACAAAGAACAGAGGAAAGAAGCGGGCAGTACCGTCGTCTGAGACGGCGGCGGCGGGTTCAGGTTCAGAAGCCACGACGAGGAGCACGCAGGCGAGCCCCACGAGCAGGAGGAGGCGGGAGACGTCGAGCTGCACCGTCGCCATCTGTCGTCGTCGTCGCACCATGACACCACGTATGGTATTTCTCTAGAGAAAGCTCTCTGTGTTCACTCGAGTTTGTGGTCGCGAGGTAGGAGAAGAAGCCGCGGGAGTTGCACTTGACGGCCACGGCAAGCAGTGATGATGGCCTATCACACTGGAGTACGCACGCACAAGGCCAACGGAGCAACCAAACCACCGCTGGTATTTAATTAACTCGCTCATAGTACCTGAGCAGAATGCTTCACATCTGATCGTACAGTACAGAGCCCTTCCTGAGAAACTTGGAACATACACTAGTTCTATTTCCAGTTTGTACCGGTTGAAAGTTCGAAGGTTCATCGAAGTTACAGAGATCGATCGAGACACGTGCACCAAATTAAGCAGGTTCCAAATCGTCATCGTTACGTGACGCTGATGCTTAAGCTTAGCTTACCAGAGTCTCGATAACCTGAATTTTTTCCATGTAAATTATCTAATGTAGTTTTGAAACTACTGGAGCTGCTCATTCAAGCTTGAGTTAGCAGGCAGGGCACGCTCCCTAAGCAGACGCGCAACGAGAAGGACGTGTTAGAAGACCACTACAAAAAAATAAAGCTTTTCGACGGTCAGGGCATTAAGATACAGTTGTGTCCGGTGTCATGGCCGGACTGCTTCTTTATGCCGTGGCTGGGTTGTTTCCTTGCAACTAGCTTAGTTAGCTCTTCTGAATTGTTGGTTTGCGACTGATTTCGCGGAAGAAAATGACGCAATAACCTTTGAAGAGTTGGTGCAACCAGCCAACCACTATTCCGAAAGTTACACAAATGCTAGAGTATTAAGAGGGGATTACACGTCACCATTTTTGCATAATTTTGACAGGGAAAAGGTCAAGAACAGGACACCATCATGCATGCCGTAAGGCCCGTGACAAATCTGAATGTTAGCTTTGAGAAGGAAAAGTATAAGGTTCGCTAATTGACTAACCAAGAAGCATCCCCATGTCTGCAAACTGATTTAGGACACATGCTTAGTTGGAAATATACATATGATATAAGACCAGAGGAATGTTGATTGTTAAGCCTAAAGATGACCTGAAAGTGAGCCGGTGATGCTTCCAAGCAAATCAATGGAGTACAAATGATGAAACCTGTGGGTACAAAAAATGGAATGGGGGTACAAAAGCCTTCAGACGCAAGTTTCTCTCTATGGGAAAGAATTATTTCCTCTTTCACCTTTCTACATTAGCTTTTTAAGAAGTGGGGTTTTCTCCGTAAAGTGCTATTGGGGCCTGAGCTACACCGAGCTCGATTTTCACAAAATTCAAGAACAGCATTTTTAAAGCTCAAAAAATTCTGAGAAAAATATACGAGTACATATACATGTCTAGTACGTACAACCAATGTTTGTCAAAATATATTATCCTATGTGATCTACAAAAAAAATAAGATATATGTGGGTTTAAAATTGAGTTTTTTCTTTTTAGAGCCATAACTCTGTGATTTTTGTGTAGCCTAAAATACAACAAAAAATTTGGCAAAACTTTACAGATACGTAGTTCGTATCCGTATGTATCCATGTAAACAAAACTGGAATTTTCTTAAACCTCGAAATATCATTATCTGTTTCATAAAAATCTGTGCATCCTGAAGCTTGGGAGTCAAAACACGCGCAAAAATCACAAGACTGTTTTGCTTGGGCAGAACATATCCCGGATACTTCACAAACAACCGCACACACTTAAGCGTGGTATATTCTCCAATGCGAAGATACTCATAGACTTGGCTCACTGTGTGAGGCTCTTGCCGTGTTAAGTATGACAAGACAGCAAGCAAAGAAGGCTGCAGTACACATGCAACAGCACCAGGCCTGCCTAGATGTTATTTTAGAAGGTGTACTGTTTGGAGGCCCTGCTGGTGTTGTGAAGGTTTGTATCTCCTATCTTCTAGATGTTTAGTTCATTTTCATCAGAGAGATCTGTAAGATGCTCATACCAGCTGAACTGCTTTTTTCTCAAAAGGGATTAAGGTACAAAACACTTGTACTCAAGACAAAAAAAAAGTTCCATAAGATGGAGAATAGTAGAATACCCCGGGCTAGCAAACTACTTTGAGAGCAACAACTGTCATGCTTTGTTTGCCGTCAGACAGTAGTCGTTCTCACACAGTAGTTGTCACACGGTAAATGATTTTTTTGATTTATAGTCTTCAGTGAGCAAGTAATAATTGCACCATACTGAGACTATTATCAGCTTGAGAGGACACGGAGACTGAGTTGCAAACAAGAATAAGGAAAAGTAGTAAACCATACCTCTGTTTGGAGTTTGAATTTCGGACCATTCCAGATTACTGCAACATAAACTTACTTTCTGATAGTTTTGACAAGATCCAGAGCAGAGTGTCCACAAAGTAAATCCATCTCTATTATACTAAATCAGCATTATCCACAAACGATTTAAACTACGTATGTTGGTGATCCAAAAACATGTTCCTTTTCCTGCACTACAGCAACCAGAAGGTAAATGCAATAGTATTTGGGTGTGGGACAGTGGGAGTGGTGCAGAAGGTAACCAAGCCTGCAATACACAACTAACGGAAGCCCAGAATCATGGTGGCATGGCTGATCCATTCAGAGTACTCAATGTACAGAATGGTATGAAACTGCAAACTGAAATACAAGAGGAGGAAAACCGGGTAAAGATAAGAACAGAAAGAAAAACATTAAAGAAAACATGTGAATGCTATGAGCTACATAATGTGCAGCATTTATAGAAGCCTAATACGATTTCACAAACTGTGTGAGCTAATATGTGTTCCACGACAATTCCTGATTTGCTATATTATACCAATGGTAAAAACATGACACATTCTACTTCTTGAAACTGAAACAGATAACACAAAATCAATGATTAACACAACATGAAGATTCACTTCCAAGTACATGTTAACATGGTAAGGCAGGATAGTGCCATAACTTATCTAGCTTAATAGTACATAATAATTCATTTCGTAATATTTATGATGCATATTAAACTTATTTCATGGTAATAACTGATGCCTTGGTCTTATATTTCTCAGAGCATGGAGGAATGCAGTACAACAAAACCAAATTAGATTCCAGTTAAGTATAATCGTAAAAAAAACTGCTGACTGTAATCAGCATTCTCAGTTGCAAAAAAGATGGTGACAAGGCGATTATTCTTGCTGGTGCTGATGCTCTCTAGGGGACAACATTAAACATGCATCCGTCGTCGACATCTAGCTGCCTCCTTGGATGAAGAGGGTGTCACCTGATTCTATGATGTCGTACACTTCGTACTAGAAACTCCTTTTTGTTCTGGTTGTATACGTGTGTGCTGGGCATATAACTCGTTTGGGCTTGCAGTGGCGATCTGCTGCAATATCTACTGAGTCGGGTCTACACTTTTTTTTTTTGAATAAAAGGGTCTACGTTTTAGTCCTGATGATCCAAAACTGCTGTGATTTTACTCTGTTATTGTTCGATGGTGGAACCGGACCATGTGTTGCTTCGTATGAAAAAGAGAGGAGCAATAATCTTTCTAACCGGCTCATAAAATTCTCTTTTTCCCCTATGTAGTACTTGCTTTCGGATTGCTGGTGTCAACTCCCCCAGCATACAAGTTGGCAGTAGCATGTAAAAAACATCGAAAGAACTCTGTCTGGTGTCGCCATAGCCCCTTCGCCTCAAATGGACTGGAGGTGCTAACTGTTCCAACTTTAAACTTTCACTAAAACAACCAAATCTATGATGGATGTAAAGTTTACCTGTCGAGAGGGCAGGGGTGTTACTAGAGACACGCTCATTTCCAAGTCATACATGGCCAAAAGAAATCAGCCTAAAACTATAACCGGAGAAGCAGTTGAGGAAGAAGGAATCCCATTCATGATCAGCTTCAGCGTCTTGTCCTTCTCCTCATCGGTCCATTGTGAGTGTTGCTGCTGCGTGACCATCTCCCAGTCCCAGTGTCCCTTGTCCCCAGCATGCCCCTTCTTGTACAAGGCGACATGGCGCAACGCTGTGCTGCATACTCCGATGACAAAACTGACAAGGTAAACCTGCCTGTCCGTCCCCTCAAAACCAACCATCACAAACTCCATGAGGTTAGGGTGTCCAAACATGGTGGGCAACCACAATATCTCATCGTCCATGGATTCATCTTCCTCCTGTTTGGAAGGGGGCTAACGTGGATATGAAGGGTCTCAAGGGAAGGCGCCGTTTCAAGGAGGAGACGGGCCATGAGACGTCCCAAGACCAGGCACGTCGGCGATCAGTAGCCGCCTGAGATTAGGTAGCAATGACCGTGAAGGGAGTGATGGCTCAATCCAGTTGTCACGTCCTGTGAACCGAATAATCAGGTCGGTTATGTCCGGGGTGCGTCCCAGTAACAAGCCAAGATTCAGCATTATGCGGTGCGCAAAGTCTTCGCGAGCACTTCCCAGTCTCCCAAGCCACAAGCTGAGGTTATACTTCCTGAGGCAAGGAAATGAGGTCGACTCGAAGCGCACATTGGTTCCCAGGGAGGCCAGTCTCTCGAGTCTGGGCAGAGCCTTGAGGCATATCCGTCCGACGAATTCGCAGTTGTCCACAACAAGCTCCCTCATCTCCGACTTGGGGGCATCCACCTTCATGTCCCCGACGCCTGCGCAGCGGCAGCCGATGAGATGAAGCACCTGCAGCTGCGGGCACGAGACGAAGATGTCCTCATAGGCCGACCGTGGCGTCGAGCGTGGCGTGTCTTGCAGGACGAGCACGGTGAGTGCGCCATACTCGTGCAGCGGCGGAAGCGCGCAGCCTCCAAGCTTGAGGCTCCGCAGGCGTGACGCGCGGGGCTCCTCGCAGATGCCATGGCCGGGAAAGGCGTGGAAGTTCCGGCATTGCCAGTACATCGGCTTCGCGACGGCCTCGAGATCCTCGACCTCCCAAGCGTCGATGGCCCTGGCGACGAGCCGGTTGACGCAGCCGGTGTTGTGCGTGGCGAAGAACTCGACCCTCAGCCTGCTCACCCTCCGGCCGACGTCCGAGGCGTCCAAGAAGCTCTCGACGGAGCGGGTCAGAGCGCGCATGCCGCGGCGCTCGTACCTCCTGATGTGAGGCATGACCTTCTCCGCTATTTTCGTGCCGACTTGGTATTGTAAAGCAGTTACCCCGGTGTCGCGGTGGAGGAGGAGCCAGCGGTGGTAGCGCGGCGGGAGTATGTCGCCGACGCGGAAGTCGAGGGCGGGGAGCGAGAGGGGCAGGCGGGCCCAGCGCGTGGAGAGCATCCCGGCGCGGAGCGCGGAGCGGGTGTCGAGGCGGCGCAGGACGAGGAAGAGAGGTCGTCGGGGAGGGCGCTAATCCGGTCGTCATCACCGTGCGGCCGCAGGAATCGATCCCTCCGGCTCATAGCCATGAGTGAGGGTGAGCTACCTGCCTACCTCCA
Organism: Poa pratensis; assembly: GCA_947311845.1. Lineage (NCBI taxonomy): Eukaryota > Viridiplantae > Streptophyta > Magnoliopsida > Poales > Poaceae > Poa > Poa pratensis. The sequence goes on from CAMZMU010000050.1 coordinate 28,498,630, forward strand.
CCTGCGCGACGAATCGTGGAGTAGCGCTTGCGACCTCGGTTGAGTTTGAACAGAGCTGTCGGCATCGACACTGAAATCTGCCCAGATTCCGAGCAGAATATCGGAAACCGCCGGCGAGAGAATTTAGGATGTGGGGACGGAGCGCCGCCGGCAAGGTGGGGGTTGGGATTTGGGGAACGGGAGCGCCGCCGCCTGGCGAGTGTGCGAATGATCCAAAAACATAGTAGGCCTAGTCATTTGTCGGCCGGGCCTGCACGGGCTGAAACAGTTAAATAGCCTATTTTGGTATTAAAAATCATCTATACTTAGTATTTCAATACTGATTACATACATTTGTCAAAAAAATATTGATTACATACATACTAAATGATTTATTTATGTACAAAATAAGTCCAGGTATATTTGAATTAAGAAAAAACTAAAATGTCTTACATTAGTGAACAGAGGGAGTACAAAATATTGTGTTTTCGGACCTAGTTTCGTCTTTCAAGCAGGCTTGGTGCGAAAACCGAGGCCCGAGCCCGGCCCAAACTTGTGTAGCCCATAATAACAAGAATTTTTTGTATCCCATAATAAAAAGATTTTAACATTTCTGTGTGGCCCATAATAGAAAGAACTTCGCATTAGGATTTTACATCCTGGTAGGACGCATCTTTGACTATCTCCATTTTTTTCAGGTTTATTTAAAACATGTAAATATAATTTTTAATTTTTTAAAATGTATGGATCACTAGAACTCGGGAGGCAAAGTGACTTTCCGCACCATCCGTCATATGCATGGGAACATTTCTTGATCCACGAAAAACTGGTTGACCTTTATGTGTTGACTTGTTTGCAGCAACTGTGGTAGTGTGGTGTTCTGGCCGTTGCCACTGACAGTAAGAGCATATCCAAAGAAAAATTAAGTCAGTGAATTATGAACTCGGACTTCATTGAAGTCCTTGACGTGCTCCAGCAGACTCTGTACTTAGTAGGAGTAGAGATTTCTTGCTCCCAGGCTGCAATGCTCCCTATAGTTAAAAATAATAATTAAAGATCATATTTATAAGGTTCAAAAAATCTGAAAATAATCCTGCATGTTGAAAGTGCATGTGTTGCCCCATGCGTGGTTTTGGTAATTAATGACAATCCTTATAGACTAATGTTTGCATTGAGATATATTTGTAGATCTTGTCCATAGAAAAAGATTGGAGTTCATGGGTTGGACTCTAAGAGATTGCATGATGACCAAGGTTCCATCCAATGGTTTATATGAAGAATGGTCATGTGAAGAGTTGAGCTTATTGCAAGCATGGCTCGGAAAAGAAGATTGAGTGAACATTCATGTTTATCTCCAAGCCATCATCTATATCAAGAGAAGAAGATGAAGTGCAAGTGGATACATGAAGACGGAGCTAAGCGAGGCTCTCCCATAATGGAGTATGGGGAGCATTTGGAGAAGTCTTCATCAAGCATGTGCTAACAAGCACAATCAAGAAAGGTGTTCCACTTGAAGAGATCAAGATCGGCATCATCTAACTCAAGTGGAATGCGCAAGGCAAAGGTATGATCTTGATAGGGTTTCTATTTTACCGGTCTCGTGGTGTTAGTGGGAGACCGGGTTATAGGATAGACGGCGTACTATCAAGAGGGGCTCTCAAGTGAGTAACTTGATCGCATCTTTGTGGAGAGCTCAAACCTTTGCATTCTTGGCATATCATCTTTCTTGGTTCTTATTTGGCTTTTATCCATGTGAGAATTTAGAGCTTGTGTTCATCTCCATACCAAGCTCTAGTTCATCAAAAACGGATTTCGTTTGAATATCTTGTGATGTTTTTGATGTTGGAGGTTTTGTCGGTTCATCTTTTTATAGAGAGGTTTTACCTCTCTACATTTGATTTCCTCCTCACATGATGGACTATGATGTTTCTATGCATGATCTTGTAAAGCTCCTCTTTGCGATTCCAACAAACCCAAGATCATCGAAATCGGAGTCCGGATGGAAAACTTGTTGTGTTTTCGTGTTGGAAATATTATCGGTTTATCCGGGAGGAAAGTTCCACACCTTCCCATGTGTGTAACTTTACTCTATTTGTGAATCTTAATATTTCCAACCTCGTTGGTTTCATCCCATTTGGAGTTTTCTCGCAACAGTTATGGGCATTTGATTTTCGGGCTCTGGGTGGCCAGCCCCCAGGCCGGCCCAGGCCGGCTCCCAGGCCGGTCTGCTCGGGCCCCCCGCCGGTTTCCCAGCCGGTCTAGGCCGGCCTGCATGCCGGACTGCTCGGGTACCCGGCCGGCCCCCCATCCGGTCTATGCCGGCCTGAGTGCCGGACATCTCGGCCACCCGGCCGGTTCCCCAGCCGGTCAAGACCGGCCTCAAGGCCGGTTTGGCTCGACCGCGTGGCTGGCTTCCCAGGCAGCCATGCCGGACCTCCTGCCGGTTTCGGCCGGCCCAGACCGGATCCTCCCTGCACTGCACAACGGTCATTTTTTGGGGGAGCCTATTTAAGGGGGTTCTTCCCCAACGGTTCCCCAACCTCTTGAGCACGTTTTTCCCCTCTCTCACCTCCATTGTTAACCTTTGGAAAAGCTTGCCTTCCTCTCAATCCCTCCCATGATTCTTGCATATCTTTGAGGGAAAGTGAGAGGAGATCTAGATCAACATTTCCACCAATCCATTCCTCCTCTAAGTGAGGGGAACCTAGTTGATCTTGATCTTGGAGTTCTTGGTGCATCTCCTTTGTTCTTCCTCCCTTATTCCCCCATAAGCATTTGTTGCTTTGTTGGAATTTGAGAGTGAAGGACTTGAGCACTTCTTGTGTTCTTGCCATTGCATTGTGTTGCATCGGTTTGCTCTCTCCACGAGGATTCGTGGAAGTTGAAAGTTTGTGAACTTGTTACTCTTGGGTCTTTGGACCCTAGACGCCCATGTGGTGGTTGAGACCCTTGTGTGGTCACTTATATCCGTTCGGGAGCCCCAATCCAATTGTGGGTTGTGCCTCGGATTGTTGTTGTAAAGGCTCCGGAACCCGCCTTGAAGGTTTCCGATAGTGGAAGGTGAACCAAACCTTTGTGGTGCGGTTCATCGGAGAATAGGGTGAGCCTTTGTGGCGTTGAGATCGACCTTTGTGGTGCCTCACACCTCTCCAACGAGACGTACTCCCCTAAGAAGGAGGAACTCAGGAATACATCCTCGTCTCCGCGTGCCTCGGTTATTTCTATACCCGAGCTTTTTACTTATGCACTTTACATTGTGATAGCCTTCGTGCTTGAAGTATTCTTGTTGCTATCACCTTGTTGCTTGTCTTGCTTAGCATAAGTTGTTGGTGCACATAGGTGAGCCTAGTTTACTTAGGTTGTTGGCTTGTTAATTTAAACACCTTGTTTTATTCCGCAATTAGCAAGCCTAAACCGGAAAAGTTTTTAATCGCCTATTCACACCCCCCCCCCCGGATTTGAAATGCTTTCTATTTGTATCTATACAAAAATGACAAATGTGTGGATCTAAATGTACACACTTTCAAATATCCAAAATATACAACATTTGTATTTTTTGTGTAGCCCATAATAAAAGTATTTCAAATCGGAATTTTTCACGTATGTGATACATCCTTGGCAATATACAGGATTTTTTTCAGACTTTTTAAAAACTTATAAATATAATATATTTTATTCTAAGTAGAGGGAGCACTAGAAGTTCAGGAGCCAAAAGTGTTTTCCATATAAGAACAAGCTATAGTTCATCGTGAATATTGCCTAGTGGAGTAAGAACAATGGCACCCTTCTCATTATTTACTGCATCTCTCAACAGTCTCAGGCAGCAAGGAAAACTGCCAAATTGTAATACAAAATGCTTTAAGATGGAACCAGAACTAGATCTTCTGCATTAAAGTATCAACGCTCAATCTCTCTCACAATGGCTTTAGAAATTAAGTGGAACTAATCTGAACAAAACCAAATACAGGAAATAATGGTACAGCTAAAACACACCTTTGAATTGATGCACGCTGAATTAAATCAAGCAGTATTTGCTAACACTAGAGCAACAGAAATGTATATTGTAGAAGATCTATACTAAACAGACAGCCATATCTGTACTATGCCCACATTTGGGGACAAAAAAAGAGGAGAGGGCTCAAAGCATTTTATCTAAGCCGACGAAGCTCTCCGCTCCCACATTTCGACCTGTCTAAGTGTATTTTCTTTCCTCTGTTTTAGCATTCTGAGCTCCCGAGGGCTGAAGGGAGGGAAAGATCACATGGACCTTGATCATGGACAGACTTCACCATGGATTCCATAAGAAACTTCTTCTCGGTGCCTTCAGCTTGGCAGACCAAAGATTCAGGACAGACCTCAACAGCTTCAGGTGGCTTAGTTGGCTTAAACCTTAGAAGCTTGGCGTACTCCGTTAAGAGGTGAAGCATGTAATCATACACATGGTCCATATTAACCTCTTCTTGAACGAAATTGCTTGCTTCCTTTCCTATGCGCTGTGCCTATGGCAGTTTTGGAAGCATGAGAAGAGCATTTCTTGAAAACAATGCAACTGATTTGTCAAGAATAATGTTAGAGCATCATGGTTAAATTTTCAATATTCAGAATCAATAACAGTTAGCTCTTAAGGAATTCAAATACTCTATATAAGCTCCAAATGGTTATTAATAAAGAAAAAAGCAAGTGAAATGTATCTTTCAACACCAGACTGATATTCAGCTTGGTCAACTAAAATTGAAGAACACAACGGAGGTTTGGAAGAAAAATTCATGCTACCAGTGCTTATCAGTTATCACAAGTCCTCAAAGTTCTGATTATGGTTTACAGTTTACATCACAGCTAATCTTGATGCTATTTATTTTTAGCATAAGGTAAGAAAACCCATGAGCAGTAATTTCTCATTTCCATCGATATCGTTAGCATTGATAATTTAATTTGCATAAATATGTAAATGCTGGTAGACTGAAGGTACCGATTGCTTGTGAGAGTTTCCCCACTCGACAGCATATTTTATGGAGGCACATTTATTATCATCCCGAACTGGCCAATAATGTTGAATCGGCACAAGTGACCTTGAAAAGAAATCATAGTATTTTGGTGTGACCAACAGGGTCATTGAATCACATGCTAGAATATATTTCTGACTGATCGACCATGCTGATCCTTCTATATAGATCTTGTACCTGTTGAATGTTGACCAAGTATTAGGAACTTAGAACCACAAATAAAACCACATAACTCCTTGCTCTCTATCACCCAAAAATTAACATGAATAAAAAGTAAACCTGTGCGTGCACTGACTGCCCAAATCCGAGTTTTTATATCCTTCTTTGCTCTCTTTGAACCAGTCCTACAGCCCAAACAACAATGTTAACCATAAGAGCTGTCAACATTTGCCTTTATAGGGACAGCACACATCATGGGCTATATGCTTAAGTCTTCCTTAAAAGGCAAGAGAATTTTCGCAGAAAAAAGCAAGGAGAATTTGATAACTTGGGTATGCCAAATTAAACCACGTAAGTCCACATGAGAGGGGGGAAAGGAGTAGCTACCTGAGTGTAAATCCTTGCGTTCCAGTCCTGCGTGCTGGAGATATTACACTTGACCAATTCCTGTCGTGACACCGCAACTGCTGCATTCCCTTTCCAGTAAGCATAAGGTTCTCTTTTGGACCATGTTACCCTACTATTACCATTCTTCAAATCATTCTGCAGGGCATCCCACGGTTTTATGTTGATCTCCGGCCTGCCAACCATGAAAATTTGTTAGAGTGATTGAGCTTTATGTGCACAGCTGAGCATGAAGGCCCCAACTTTTAAATTTAGCAATTTCCTATCAGCAACGCTGAAAAGTGTTTGCTAACAGTAGTTTACCAGTGTGCATATATGAGTGGATAATGCTTATCACAGTAGTAGTGATGTGTTTACAAATCGACTCGTGATTCAAAAGTATCATAGGCAAACACATACAGGCATACCTATTCAACTTCAGTGTCATCGAAGTTCTCATACTCAGTTGTCCATTATTGTTTCTCTTTTCAGACCCAAATGTTATCAGAGATAGACAAATAATGTGTATGCCGTCTTCGTAATTGTTTATCAGTGAGGAAGCATATAGAATTAAGAAGTAATTCATAGAGATCTCAAATTCATACAGTATGCAGATTTGGCTAGCATAATTACCAGCCCCAAAATGACCAATCCGGGAAGACGATATCCAGGGTCCTGTCATCCCCGCAGTACCGGAACAGCGGCGGCATCAAGTGGGCGTGCTTCCCGCGGTAGAGGTGGGTGCGGACGACGGGCCAATCGACGCAGTCGAACATGAGGTCGAGGTCGGGGACGCGGCCGGGGTAGCGGCGGAGCAGCTGGAGGATGCCCCAGATAGTGAAGAGGTCGCGTGTCTGGAACGCCGGGCGGAAGCGCTGGACGAAGGCGCGGCCCCGTAGCACGACGAGCCGGAAGCTGGCGGTGACGCGGGCGCGCGCTAGCATGGCGCGGGTGACTCCCCCCGCCGCGCGCCATGGGCGGAGGTCCTCGTGGATGAAGCGGAAGTAGGATGGGCACGAAGAGTTGGAGGACGAGGGGGCGGCGGAGGCCGGTGGAGGGTCAGGGGACGAGCAGCAGGAGGACGAGGAGGCGGAGAGCGCGAGGGACAGGGTTTGGGAGGATTCGCGCGCTTTGGCTGGGTGGGAGAGGTTGGGGCGGAGGGAAGGGGTGGGCAAGAGATGGAGTAGGTGGCAGGTGGTGGTGGTGGTGGTGCCCTGGAGGGCGACCACCGTGATGGGTTGGGGTGCTGTGTTTTGGGTGGAGAGCGGCGGCGGCGGCGGCGGCGGGAATGGCCGCGGTGGTGGGGAGGCTTGCCTGCAACTGAAAAGACGAACGAGACGATCATTGCAATGTTTGTTTTTTCTTCAGAAAAAGTTGGAAGTCGAAAGAAACTGAATGTAGGGAAAATATGCAAAAATGGTAAATTGAATCTAGGCTTCCCGGATTACACTGCCTAAAGAACGTAAAATTTGAAAACTTTAACCATTTTTTCAAAAAAAAATTGTGAAATAGTGACTTTAGTTCAGTTAACTTTACAAATACCAACATTGGTATTTCGCAAAAAAAATAAAAAATACCGTCATTGGTAGCCATCCTATCAAGATCTTTGCATCTTGTTTATATTTGTATGAATATCGTGTTTAGATAGGTTTGGTCTTTAGAGATGAATTAGAAAATTGTGCCATATAAGAAATAGTAAAACCATTTGGAAAAATAAATTATTTTGGGAACTTCGACCACACTCGTCATCGCCAAATATGATGCCAAGGGTGACGTCTTCACTAGTGTCTATCACATCGACTGTCAATAGGTCATAATGTAGCAAGGGCTCACCTCTAGAGGCATCGGCGTTGAGCTAGACGCCCTCGTGTTATCATGTGTGGTGCCAAACGATGAAAGTAAGATGCGGTGTAAGTTTCATGAATAGTTCAGTTTTAGAAAAAAATAGAATGGTTTCATCAAAATTTAAGTACCCAATATCCAATTTTGTATTTCACGAGTAGTTCATGGGATGAGGAATAAAGGACAATGCAATTTATATTGTAGAAAAACTACGTCCCTTCATAAAAATAAAAACAAGAGTCCTTTGGTTTTTACTTGGTTCACATACTTTGTTCTACGAGATGGAGAAGCCTTGATCCATGAGAATGGGCATCTTTCATGGGCTTCTTGTTTTCTCGGCTCATTTTTTTTTCAAAATGGGGGCGCACCCCAGGATCTGCATCAAATGATGCAAACGGCTGTTTTTCTCGTCCCGACTTGGGTAGTGAGATCGTAGGATCAACTTTTTTAATTATTTTTTCAAACTGTAAAAAAATCTGAAAAAAATAGACAACATACTTACAGTCGACTCGTACAACTCCAAAAAATGTCAGCTCAAAACTCGACCTACAGTTAGAGAAACAAAAAAGAGAAACTACACTGTGAATAGTGTCAGATTTGAGTGACACTATTCACACCGAAATTTCTCTTTTTTGCCTCTCTAAGTATAAGTCGAATTTGAAGCTGCCAATTTTTGACGTTGCATATGTAACATAGATGCGTGTTGTCTATTTTTTTCGGAATTTTTCGACATGTTTTGAATTTTCAAAAAAATGGATCTCACCTAGGGTGAGATCCTACCCAAGTCTCCCCCCTGTTTTTCTCGCCTCATATGTACACATTGCTTCTCTTTTTAGCTTGGATCCTCTTTGAATTTACCCGTTGATATTTTATTTGATCATTCTCATTTCTATTGTGGTGCTAGAACTGTGCTTTGCAGGCAGATGACACCAATTAATAGCTAATTTTCTCGCTTACAACACCACTCCAAGCCCGTGACCCACTACCGGACACAATGACCCTCTCCACAACCACCATTCACTTGCCCCCACCATTCACATTACATAATCAATAGGTTAGTTCAGCTTGCGAGAAATGCAAGTATTACCATATATCAAGGTTATAATGCCATAATGGAATGTCAAACATGTGATTAGGGAACAGAGAGGCTGAAGAGAAGAGTCGGATTTGTTAAAACCAATAGGTGCATGGGCTTGGGCCACATGTTCAGAAAAACGATTCATTTTCTACATGTAAATACATTAATTCTGTTCCACTTGTGTTTCTCAAGAAATTTCAGTTGTGTTTTCGTTTCCATACAAAGTTTCCTTTTAAAAACTTGTTTTCGCCACAATTGCACTTTGTTTCACTCTTTCTCCTAAACAGGTGAAAACCTTTATTTATGTATCATTATCATTGTTACCAGCCATCTACCACTATCATGCACCAACCTAACTTTATATTCTTCTCTAAGAGAAAAACCAACTCCATCACTTATAACTAGGCGGCAGGAATCAACTGTCACACACCTAAATGCATAGCATGGAGATTGGGGAACATAAAAACCGAACTCTTAACCCGGCCATTTCCAACGTCTTTTCGCCACCGAAAATATAACCAGTTTCGTTGATATCGATCCCTCAACATTTGCATTATTATATTTGGATTTGCGGGATCTACCCTCTTCGGCGAGAAGGTTTTGACTCCATAGCCAAATTGATTCTCACAATAGTGTTACCGACTACTGGGTTAGAGATCACTGATCTTCTCATCCACTTCCGGACACATGAATGTGTGGTCTGGAGATTGGTGGACTCTAAAACCAATCTTCTAACCTAGCCGTTTATCAATGCCGCTTCGCCGCCGCGAATATAACGGGTTACGTGACACACATGCTCTTCAAATGCCGGTACTCATTGTGTGTCTGGAACTATATCCACGATTGGCTTGGGCTCACTCACCTTGACACCGTTGTCTTGCTTACCTTCGACTCGGTTAAGGAGTGGTGGGACATTTTCCCTCGTCCCATGCCAGTTGTGGAATGAGAGAGACATGAGGACCTTCAAAAACAAATCCTCTTTGCCTTCTTCGATTGTGGACACAATTAAAACCGAGGCGTCTCTTTGGCGAAGGCTAGTGCAAAATATTTGGGATATCTTTAGGAGAGTAGGCTTTTGTATTTTGAGCTCATGTTGGGTGACCCCTTATTTGTCTTGTAACCTCGTAAACTCTCTTCTTATTTAATGGAATGAGGCAAAAAAAATATTGCCTCTGTTTCAAAAAGAGAAAAATTGCCTCTGTTTTTATAGCCTCGCAGGTCGGAAAGGGCTTTCGTTTTCCACCAATGCGAATCCCACAATAGTGTTCCCGAGTAAAAGAGACCAACCACACTCTTCCTCTCATCAAGTGAAAAACCTAGCAAAGAAGAGTGCAGCGTTTTGGAGCACAGGCTCCATGGAGCCCATTTTATGAAAAAATCAAAAATCATATTTCTAAGTTTTTAAAAATTCTGAAAACAATCCTAGATGTACACAATGATTATTTCTACCAGTGTGAAAACCTCAAACTCAATCCGAAATATTCTTTATTTGGGGTTTTGTAAAATGACAAAATTTCTGAATCTGAGATAGTCAACAGTGCAAAATTCGAAAAATTTCAGATTTTTCAGTATTTGATATTTTTGTGTAGGCTGGAATATAAATATTTCGGGTTAAAAATTTGCAGGTCTGTAAAATACGTCATTTTCAACATCTAGGATTTGTTTGAGATTTTTTGAAACTTTAAAATGTCAACTTCAAGTAAATTAAAAAAAGGGCACCATAAAGGCCCGAGCGGTAAAGCGAGGCTGAGCGACACCCGAGCTCCAGCTCCAACCACCCGTGCACTCTCTCGTGAACCCTCCTTTGTTCTCGTCTTTTCCTTCTTTTCCTCTACCCTTTCTGCGTCAAGTCGCGAACGTTCGCGATCTATCAAATCATTGCTTTTCTTTTGCCCCGTTCGTTTTCAGTTTCTTCCGAAAAGATCGAGAGGGGGTCCAGCGCCTGTAGCCTAGTGCCATAGTGCGTCCATGAGCTAGTACCATGACGTGAAGGGCACAACACAAAGCAGAAACGGGAAAAATTAATACGCCTTACCAACCGGCTTTCAACGGCGCCGGCCGTGGTCCTAGCCGGCGGCTAACGAACTGAGTTGGGAACTTGGTGTAGCTAGCATTCATAGCTAATGGGCTATCGCCGCCGTAGTCTTGGAAGTACGATAGTAGCGACTGTAGACGACAATCCACGGGCTTTCCTCAAGTCAACTAAAGCAACCGAGTCGTCTCGTGTTACATTTAAAAAAGTTTGTTTGCACTCTCTTTCTGTAGGATTAAGAACTGGATTCTTTTGCCCCACAAAAAAGAAGAACCCGATTCTTTTAGAAGGAGATTCTAGATAGTCTCTGCATCAAGGAGCTCTTCTGCTGCCGATCACGCATGGAGAGTATGGCAACCAGAGCACAAAATCAACCAAAGAACCCATAGAGCTTCAAGAAGCAACTCACAGTGGTGATCCAGCGAGCGGATATGAGGACTACTCCGACAAGAACGACGGAGAAGAAGAGGAGGGTCGTGCTCATTCTCGACAACGCCGCGACGAGCTTGCTAGATTGCTGGCCGTCCACGGCCCCAGCTGGTGCTGGTGCCACCGCAGTCGACATAGCAGCCGGCCTTCGCCAATCGTCACTGATCTCTATTGGCTCAGGACCTCAGGTATACGCTGCATGATGTTCAATTTCTACTCGAAGACTAGCAGGAGCCCTGCTTGTACTTTGGCAGTAAGCAGGAGCTTTTCTAAGTTATGACGTCCCCAGCGGCAGACTGCTACCCTAATTTATGACGCATGGAGAGGCAAGCGCGGCAGGGCGCCACGTTGAACGAACGTTAACTCTTTTCCACGAGGAGCAGATGAAAATGAGCTATCGATTGGTTGAGAGTTTGAGACACTTGCAAGCTCTTGAAAAAAAATGAAAGTAATAACAATTGTAAATGGAGTATAAAACATGCTATGACATGAAAATATGCAAGACCTCGCAATAAATTTATGAATATTTTTTGAACCCGCATAAAAATATTATAAGAATTCTTCGAAAAGGGGAACCGAGGCCTGACCTCTGCAACAATTGATGCACATAGCCAATTTATTGCAAAGTTTCAGAATTCAAACTTTACGTCTCATGGATCACTCAAGCAAAAATCAACCAGCAGAACCAGACTAAAACATAGTGTCTATGCATCATGTAGTTTTCTAGTAGGCCACTAGCCTTGGTTGTAGATAGCCCGATCAACTATCTTCAGACGACTGCTTCCAATATGAATATGCGCTCGCTGCCCTCCGGGGAAGATAGGACCATCGTGTATCCAATGTGTAGACACGAATAACACGTAAAAAACTAGCATTTCCTCCCTTATTAATTAAACAATGTCGTTTCTACAGTTTCGTGCGCACCAAACTAATACACAAATCCACAGAGGATTCTGAGTTTTTTCTCAATCCCATTTAATTAATTCTCGAAGCTATTCTTAATACCGGCCGGCTCGAATAATAAAGTTAAGTGGAAAATTCTCCATAAAAGATAAGTGAAAAGATAAGCAAAAACAAATGATTGATAGACTCCTCAGAATTACATAACACATATATTTACGACCGTTCTATTTTATCTTCGCAAGGTTATCTTTTGTAAGTATTACTTTTAAAAAACAACATAAGAATCTTAATCATTAAAGGCACGCTTATTTTCCAAATATATTTCCGCAGAAAAAAGTATGTCCATTCATCATGTGAACATACATAGATTTGACCGTGAAAAATCTCGAGTTGTTGAGTTTCAACAGAAAAGTATCCGCTTAAGTTGTTAAGTTAAGCATCATTAGCCAATGTACATACTAAGTGAAGCCAAGCATTCCATTTGTTTCCGGTTAAAGTTTTTCTAAATTCGATATTCATAGAAATATCTAAAAAAACATTTGCAACCAACACGCGTTTTCATCGTACATTGTTAGGAAGTGATGGATATTGCTAGCTTAAGGCAAATCGCCTAACCATTTGTCCTTTAAATCCTAGTTTTCTGGTCATTTCCCACTTTAAATGATAATATATTGGAAAACTCCTCTTTGACTCCCATTAAGCCCTTCCGGAAAGGGTAGTCAGTAGGCTTTGTTATCACTTGTGACAAAGTACTATTACAGAGGTACTTATTATGTAATTTTTTTGCCACATTTACTCATCATATAGAAGTTTAAACATGCACTTACTGAGTAAACACTTATTTTCTATATGTACAATCTCAACTCTTAATCGCCACGGATGATGTTTCATTTAGGATTGATCCCCTTCTCTTAACCCCTTCTAATCTTGTTCGAAAATAATGGTCAATGTTGTCATTAGCCCTTATTCCCATGGACCCTCCTTACAAAAATTTCACAATGAGAACATCGGAGAATAAAAATGTGGATGGAATTTGTATATGCCTGTTGGCTGTTTGCTTTTCTTTCTTGTCCCTGCGTGTGCATCGCGTACATGTGGAATGCAGATTTGTTGCACCGAGATTATTTTTGAAATTTTTGATTTAAATTTGAAAATTCAAATATTTTTCAGTTGGATACATATACGTGCTTTCTACATATATGGAAATTTTTTATGCAAAAAAATATATTCCGAGCTACATAAAAATAACAAATTGTGGCACAATAAAGGAAATAAAAATATTAGGTTTTTTGTCAGAAATTTCTCTTTTTTGTGTACCCCAAAATACAAAGTTTATTTCGACGAAATTTCTAGCGTATCTGCATAATGTGTATATGTATTTGTATACTAATTTTGATTTTTTTAGATCTAGAAGTAGGTTTTTTTTTTAAATCGGGGCTCAAATCCTACAGTTTAAATTTGACCGAAGAAACTATGTCGCCCAACTACTCGTACAGTTATTCGCAAAAAAAAAACTACTCGTACAGTTTATGTACAATGATTCAAAAATTTAGATCTGAAGGACACAATGGTTGACAACATATACTTCTCAAATTCTATACCTGCAACAAACTCAAACTGATCATGGAGCATACTCAAACTGATCATGGAGAGTGAGAGCTTCAGTACAAAGTTTCAGTTAAGTGACAAAGAGCAGGGGGCATCAGTTCTTACTGTGTAGACAACCTGAATGGTGTACTAACAACTAAGATCAATCGCTGCACAAAGATAACTTGACCTAGGGTCACACAGGTCCGTGTAGACTGAACCCGACCTTCTCCTTCTTCCCTTACATCCCTGTCTGATATCAAGATGAAATACGCGTCAAAAAAAATATCAAGATGAAATCATTGTCCTGCAAAAGTGTTTTTGGAAAAAATGGGCCAAAGTACACAGTTTTTTAGCAAAAATTTCGTGCCCCCCCCCCCCCCCCCCCCCCCCCCCCTACATAGCTCTGCCCATGATCAGGAGTAATTTTGCAAGCACGGGGAAGAGAGAGGAAGAGCAAAGGGAGAGGTACCTGACGCACGACAACGCGAGCCTCGGTGGATCACTTGGCTGGCTGTGTCTGGGCCTCGGCCCGGTTGCTCCGGAAGCGAAAGAACCAGACCGTGAAGGCAACGGCGACCGCCAATGCGAGGCCCACGATGACGACGAGGGCAGACACCGGGTTCGACGGCAATCCCTATTCTACGCCTCGTACCATTTTATGCAAAACCTTTCATACGTAGAGTTTGTTACAAAAATAAACAATTGACCTTATCATAGGTCTTTTCAAAGTCAAGACTGAAGAAGACACCATCCATTTTCTTTATATGAAACTCCGGGATATTTTTTTGAAGCACGTCCACCACCTTAAGGATATGTCGTCCTGGCATAAAGCAGTTTGTGTAGGTCTAATAATTTTATGGTGATCCTAATAATTTTATTAGTACCCAACTTTTGAATATCTTAATACTCACATTGAGAAGGTAAATAAGTCTATATTGCAGTATTTGGACCGCATCTTCTTTTTTGCGTAGCAAGGTTATCACTCCAAAGTTATAACTTTATAAAGTGGCGACTCTCCTTGTTGCAACTTTACAAACAAAAGACATGAGATCCTTATTAATAAACTTCCAAAAACTTTAAAACTCTGCCAAAAACCTGTCTGGTCTTGGATCTTTATTATGTTCCATTTGGGAAATAGCACAGAAGCGTTTTCACCACTTTCCCGTGTGTCGCATCCTCTTCCGTTGCCACATGACAGAGAAGCAGAGTGTTTTTGGGAGTGCCATGATCTGAGACACGAGAGGGATACCATGGATTCTCGAGAAGAAGAAAAACTGCTCGTTCACGGTGACCGGTGAAGTGTGTCAACAACCAAATGGTATCTCTTCGGATGCGCTTTGGTGCAGACGCACATCAGTGAAAATGATACGGCAGATCGGTAGTGCATTGTGTACTCTGAATTTCCCTGCTAGTGTTCTCATCGTGCTTCCCTGCCATCACCACTCTCCCACGTCTCCACCTGCCTCACCGCATCAGCTTTCCTCTTCCTCATCGTCTCCAGCTCCTCGGCACTGAGAGCCGACGGCAGCTCGCAGGGGACTGCACTGCCCGGCACGTTCACCGTCGTCTCCGTCATGAATTGCCTCTCAAGCCCCAGCCTTCCATGCGTCATGGAACGCACGGTGACCTCGGCGGCCCCGTCAGGTACCGTCGGCTTGTACCGCAGTAGCTTGGCGTACTCGCTTAGAAGGTGGAACATGTAGTCGTAGACATGGTCCATCGTCAGCTCCTCCCGCATGAACTTGCTCCCATTTCCTCCTATTTCCTGCGCCTGCAAAACCACCGACGAAATGTTTGGTTGTTTAATTCAGAATGTCTGGCGGTGTGACGCTGGCATGGTTCAGACTTCAGTGTTTCAGTACCTTGTCCGGGTGCGAGTTGCCCCAGTCCACGGCGAACTTGATGGACCGGCACTGGCCGCGGTCGCGGACGGGCCAGTAGTGCCGCAGCGGCAGGAGGCCCCTGGAGAAGAAGTCATGGTACCTCGGCCGCACCACCAGCGCCACGGAGTCGCACGCCAGGATGTACTTCCCGCTCACCGACCACCCACGCCCTTCCACATAAATCTTGTACCTGTGCTTGCACTGCTTGGCCAAGTTCGATTCCCTGAACCCATCTTGCACCTGCTTTCTCCAATCCTGAAAAATGCAGCACGTTCATGAGCGTTACCACTTACCAGAAACGAAGAAGAAAACTGGCAGTACACGACGTGGTAATGGTAACAATGGCGTGCCTGCGCGTAGATCCGCGCGTTCCAGTCACGCTCGCGGGACACGTTGCATTTGAGGAGCTCCCAGCGCAGCGTGCCCACCGTCGGGTTACCTTTCCAGAACGCGTACGGCGTCCTGCGCGTCCAGTGCAGCGCGGCGTTCCCTTCCTCGATCTCCCTTTTCAGTGCTGCCCATGGCTTTATGTTGAGCTCCGGCCTTCGTAAATGGAAGCAGAACCGATCAGCAATTACCACGCGGCAGACAGCCAGACGCACTGTGTGATAAAATCTACTGTATGTGTTTACCAGCCCCAGAAGGACCAGTCAGGGAACGCGATGTCCAGCGTTGGCTCGCTGCCGCAGTACCCGAACAGCGGCGGAGGCGCGTGATCGCCGGCGTTGACGACCGGCAGGTCCTGGCAGTCGAACATGAGGTCGAGGTCGGGGACGCGGCCGGCGTGGCGGCGGAGCAGCTGCAGGATGCCCCACTGGGTGAACACGTCACGCGTCTGGAAGCACCGGCCGTACCGCGCCACGTAGAGGCGTCCGGCGATCACGGTGACCCGGAACTTGGGGCCGTACCGGTGGGCGCCGACCAGCGTGTCGCGCGTGATCCCGGTGTGTCGCCATGGCCGCAGGTCCTCGTGGATCCACCGGAAGTACGCCGGGCAGGCCGTCCCGGGTTCCGGCGCCGGTGCTGGTGGCTCTTGCGGAGGAACAGGCGGCAAACCAGGACGTTCGGACGGTGTCCGGTTCGCGCCCGGACTCGGCGCCGGCTCCGGACTCCTTGCAGCATTTTGAGCTATGGCTGTAGTGGCGATAGGAATGATCGGAGCAACCTGTAATTTGTATGATGTTTTGATAAGTTCGCCATGTGGTCGTAAAACTGATACAATCTACATGACTGTTTGAAGACGATCTTGTTTTCTGAAGTTCAGTAGATGGTTGGGTTGCACGGCAGACTTGTCGGCAGCCGTGGTACCGTTCTAAGTTCTGATGCATTGGTCGAACAGTGCATATAGTACGGTCGCAACTCGCAGGTGATCCTGGCCTACCATGAATCTAACCAGCTTACGGATGAACAAACTCAACTACTACTACTATTGTAGTACTTTGCAGTATGGCATGATGCATCCGTACTTATGTCATAGCATGTCAGGAAACAAAACAGAGATGCTGGGAACTTTACTCTTGCGCTGGCAGACATCCAGTAGGCGGAGACGACAGCGCCGGCGACAATCGCAGCGATGAAGATGAACACGCTGCCGTTCATGGCCATACAGGGAGCTCCCAGGCTCCGACTGAGCCCACGACCAGCCTTCGCCGCAGCCTGCATCTCTCAACCTGACACTGTACCTTCTTCCCTCCTCGGACGAGCCGACACCAGTAGAAGTGATGAACTCGTCATCTCGTCCTCTTTTCCCAACCTGTTTTAATATCCTGGACTCACGTTTGTATTTTTCCTACCCGCTAATGTGGGAGCCTAGGACATGGAATTGAATTGCGGAAGAATGGGGGATTTAAGATCGATGTGATGAAATTGGCCCTGATCATCATGTAGACTGGCTAGCCATTCTGCTGCCGTCGACATCCAGTTGGCTGCATCAGAATATAACTTCTCGACGAAAGTGGGTCATCCACCGACGGGTTGTTTTCACATTTATTGGCGTGCTAAAATGCTACTACTGCCTCACGGTCCCATGGAACCCATCGTGCATGCACTATTTTCTTCTTTGGGTCTCTGTCCTGCACCTGCTCACCCTATGCTCAACTGAGATTACACTGCATGCTTTATCAGAAATTCAGATTGGCTCCCGAGCTCACCTTCTCCTGGTTGAACAAAAAATTCGACACAAATAGTAAAACGTTTCAAATTTTATTGAAAAAAAACAGTGATGAACATACACAAATGTTCTATATGCGTGCCAAGTTTCGTGGTGAAATAACATTCGTAGTGCTCTGTGCAAAAATGACAAAATCACTGGTCAAAATGAGATTTCAAATATATTTTTCAGATCACTGATTTTGTCTTTTTTGCACTGAGCACTACGAATGTCATTTAATCATGAGACTTTGAACGCATGTAAAACATTTGTATATGTTCATTCTCTCAATATTTCTGGTGGATCCCAAAACATACCACAGTTAGTAGAAATGTTCAGATCACCTTAGTGGCTGCGATATGCTGGGCAATTTGGAAGATCAGGAACAAAGCGTGCTTTGAAGGGAAGTTGATACACAGACCTAATGAACTAATTTGTTATATATGTGTGTTTCTGAAATACTGGGCAGGTCTCCATAATGTTACAGATCGGGAGGCGCTACACGCTGGAGCTGATACGCTGATGGCGCTTGCCACAATGGCTTCTGGAAGTGGGAATGCTGGAGATGATAGAGACACCAACACCCTTCGGCTGACGGACAGGCCACACCAAGGAGCCTGAAGTACTGGAGTGCGCTCTCAAAAATGACGCGTTGTGTTCTGGAGGTTCAAAGAAGTTGTTCTGTCTCTGCTTCGTTTTCTAGTACTTGCTCGTGTGAGCTTTTGCAGTCTGGTGAAGTTGTAAAAAGTTTAAGTCTTTGGTTAGGTTGTTCTGTTGCTGGCAAACTTACGCTGTTGTACCCCAATCTCTCGCGTTGTAGGCGGGGAGCTTGGTTTCGCTTTCTTGTCTTGTTTGCACTTGGATGCTGGCGGTAAAAACCTCTGTATTTCGTTATCGTTGATAATGAAATATCGATCCTGTGGGATCGCGTTGTCATTTGTATATGTTCATCACTGATTTTTTTTTCTGAACTTTTTGAAACGTTTTACTATTTTTACTGGATTTTTTATTTAGCCAGGAGCTGAGCTTGGGAGCCAAAACGCATCCCTCCTTTATGATTTTATCAAATGAGCGGTAAGTAGATAGCCGTGACTTTAGAAATTGTGTCTAATTTTAGTTTCTTCAAGCAATCAATTGGATTCTACTGTGGACTGTCCAACGTTCTCCGTTAGTTCGGACCTTTGATTTTAGGGTTTTTTATTTTTGGTACCCCACTTCACTTAGTAATACTCGGTTTTGCCTCACTGAATTAGTTTTTCTCATTTTTGACCCACTTCGCTCCACTCAAATTTCGCAGATGACCAAACGACACATTTGTGTTGGTCAAGCTCGTTGACTGTTAAAATGCTTTGACGAGAGCTGACAGGTGGGACCTGACCATGGTCTCTTTGGCGATTAAAAAGATGTGGTTCCTTCGTCTGTTTCATCTTACTATAATTTAAAGATGATTAAATCATGAATACCATTAATTTTGATGAAACAAAATTCGGCAAAACAATGTTGTTTTCATTACTACTTCTTCGGTATAAAAGTTGTTCTTCCGACAATTTTACAAACTAGACTACTAATACAAATACTAATACTAATGCTAATACTAATAATAGTACTAATACTGCTGCAAATCCTACAAATACTACTTCCTCTACTTCTTCGAAGGCGGTTCTACGCCATCGTCCTCGTCGTCGGCGTCGTGGTCATCATCGGGGTTAGCCCCTCTTCCTCCTCCTCCTCCGCCGGGTGCTCCTCCTCCGAATCGTTGCCGTCGAAGTCTTCGGCGTGGTCGCTCATTTGTGACGGTGGGTCGGAGTCTGAGGGACTCCTGCTTCATACCCGTGAAGGAAGTTCTCATGGTTTTCCGCGCTAGCGTCGTCGCTAGGCACGTTCTCGTCCCGAAACCACTCATCGGCCATTGTTGTTATGGAGAGAACTTTTAGGTTGGAGAGAATTTTTGTGATGATAGCAATAACTTAGGCATGGAGAGAACTCGTCAGACATTAAAACCCATGTTCGTGCCAATTTTGCTCATGATAGCAACAACTTAGCCATGGATATGGCCATGACCTTGGTCATCTAGCTTGAAAGCCATTAATCTTCAAATAAGGTTGTTAATTTTGTGAAAACTTTAAAAAAAATTGTTGTATTGAAATTTTATAATTTTTCTTATACTGGTACACTAAAAAGGAAGATTCACGCGGGATTTCCGATTTTTTGAATTTGTCTTCATTTATGTGATTGTTTTTTCAAAACATGGTCAGAATTGGCGACGTGACCATTCGTAGCCACGGTGTGAGTCTTCCCTTTTTTTGCTGGTATTGTGTAGAATCATGCCTCAATACGTTTGAATGATTTTCTATAATTTTGAGACCAAACTATAACACACTTGTAGTTCAAATTTTATTTAATAGGGGTAATCCCATTAAACTCATTCAGTGCATGGAGTATAGCTAAAAATCTAAACAAATCAACATATTCCGGTATGATATACTTTGTGTGAAAAGTGTGAAAGTACAATTTGCAATCTTATTTGGGGCACCTCCTTCACAAATATATAGAAATTTGGCACTAAAAAAATGGAAAAAAAAACTTTCAAAACAATTTGGAATCTTGCTCTGGAAATATTGTTCGCAATGTTAAAAACATGTTTGTGCCGATTTCGGTCATGACAACAATAACTTAGCCAAGGATATGGCCATGACCTTGTTCATCTAGTTTTAAAGGCTGGAATCTTCAGACAAGGCTGTTCATTTTCTAAAGACATTTTTTATGAATTGTTGTATTGAAAGTTATGATTTTTTTTCCTTGATGCTATTACACTGAAAAGGAAGATTCCCGCATGATTTTTCGTTTTTTAAATTTGTCTCGACTTATGTGATTTTTTCTAGAATTGTGAAAGTCAATAAAAAGATAAACCCTGAATTTAGGGACCAAATCTGAGCGAATGCGATTTGCCCCCTAGATTCATGGGTCATCTACACCAGTGCTACTTTCGGTGTTTATAAACCGGTCGTATACACTGTAAACTGGCGAGGTGGTACTAAACATCCCACCCTGTGTGACTCCATGACTAGCACAAGAGACCATGCATTAAATGTAAACTAGCAAGGTGTGACGCAAGTGCTACATTCGGGTGTATAAACCGGTTCTTTACACTGATAACTATCGAGGTGGGAGTAATTTAATAATCGAGTTATCAATAAAAAACCAATCTTAGGTATAATAGACTCGTCATATTGATATCCGAACTTGGGCTTAATCCTTACCTCACTTGATGGTGGTGGAGAGAAGAGATGTAACAACCATCAAAATGGGATCTAGGTGTGAAGATGCACACTTTATAAGGCCTTCTTGCCAAAAAATATGAATCACGAATGGTGGGTAGTCTTCATTCATGTGAGGCCCTCACGACGTGGCAATGGTCAACGCACCATACCAGCTGGTGAGATGAGGTATATAATTAATACGTAGGGCCGTAAAGAATCAGTTGATGCACAGTTAGAACCTTTATGTGTTCCGAAGAAATAGGACTAACATGTTACCCGCCTCTGAAATTGATCTAGGACCGCCAATGCACTTTACTCGTATGGGTATGTACTTACTACAAATGCCGGTGCTCTATGCGTAGCATGCAAAAGATCATCTATAGCAGACACTCTAAAAGGGGTAGTCCTATAAAAATGTTGCAGTTTTTACAGGCCGGTGTAAAAAAGTGTGACAAATACCCTAATAAACACATTCTCATCTATTTTTTATAGATGAGCCTCTTTTTGGTAATAAATGGGATATATTAATATTTGACGTTGATGAGGAGCTTGCAATCATTCCTGCGTAGTGGGAAGAGGGGTTGAACACAAAGAGGCTCAGAGGTTCTTTTTTTTTTGAACACAACACAACCACCACTGTCATTACGAATCAAAGCAGAATACAACAGTGATTACAACTTTCATCCTGAAAAAAGAAACCTAACTGGGCACCGAAAAAAGTTACTGAGAACATATAGTGGATATGCCGAAGAGTACAACCGGAGCCTATCAGGGAGTCCATCGAGAACTCGGACGCAACAAACCTGCAGTCACACTCTTCCAGGGCCTCTCGCAATCTAGCCAACCGTAGAGCCAGCGGCTCAACCAGCAATCGCGTTGGCAGATGCCTATGAGGTAAAAGATTGAGCTGTAGATATGAAATGTCCAACACCGAGCCCAAATCAGGAGGTTCTTGGCTGTTAAATCTGAGAAACCGCAGCAGAGACGATCTCACCCGCCTCCGCCCTGTCCCGAACAGCAAGAACGCATATCCAACATTCACGGTAACTAGCAAAGGATACGCAGTGCTACAACCAGATGAATAGCAATGAAGCGCCAAGGATGAACTGGTGGGAGTTGACATCACCGAGCATGCCAAACTGGTAGCATCAAACTCACACCGCCACCAACCAAACCGCCGACCAAGCCCAGCAGCAACACCATCTCCATCCTCTCCCTCACCACCAAGGTCAGCCAAGAGAAGGAAGACAGGAACCATACCACTGGGAGCACAACAAACGCGCTTATGAAATGAGCAGGCGCCAGAAACCATCTCTTCATTCTCCATCCTCAGGAGCTCGTCGGAGAGGTTCAGCCGCCGACTCCCGGTGCCGCGCGAAAACACTAGGTCGAAGCAGCTCGAAAAGAGACACCAGCCTCGTACTGCAGCTGCAACAGAGAAGGTCCGCTCCCCTCCCTCGCCACCTTGGCCGACCGAGAAGGAGCAAACAAGCTCGAATAAGCTGAAAAACAGGGAGCGCCGGTGCTTGAAGAAGAGGTCGATGCCGAGCTCGCCTTGAACATCCTTCCGCCGCAGGAGCATGTCGAGGAAGAGCCGAATCAGCCGGCTGGCGCAGCACCCTGGCACCAAGACGGAATCACCCCACGGGGCACCAAATCCACCAAGTCCCCATCCACTGCCACCACCATGGGAGCAAGTAGGAACGGGATTCGTGAAGCTTGGCAGCCCGCAACCCTTATTCGAAGAAGAAAGACCAGATCCGACCACCCTGCACCATCTCCACCATGGAGAGAAGCAAGGTGCTAGCTCCGGCCGCTCGCCATCGCCGGGCGCCGGCGACAAGACGAGAGCAACACGACAAAACACCCAAGCAGGGAGAAACCCTAGGCCTACTATGCACAGGAGGGCCGGCCACCCTCTCATCCCCCACTCCGACCGGCAGAGCCGCCGGAGGGAGAGGGGAGAGGGGCCGGAGGCGGCGGCGCGATGAACGGGACGGGGAGGAGAGAGGATGCGCGAGAGGATAAGGTCGGGCCGAAATGTTGGTAGTTTTGGTCCAACATCTGAATGCTCCGGCTCAGAGGTTCGTTGACGCGCTAGATTAAAATAGCATGGAACCTAGTGTTTGGCTATTACATGCTATAGAGGGATTGACTACTTTGCCGAGCAACGTATAACCTCTAAAGCTATTCCGACGATGTTTTAGGATGTCATTGACCCACTTGTAGCACATTTGCGGTGATATGGAGCAGAAATGAAGATACTTTTAGGGGAGGAGGAATGCAACCAGAAAACTTGGGTTTAGTGTTATGCATAAGATGACGAAAACAACATGTGTATCTGTATGCGTGTACCCACATGCTATGATGATGAATACATGTGGATTGGGAAGGACACCACACTAAAGAGCATCAGGATGTTTGCCAAGACTGTGATCAAAGTGTTCGTAGGTCGCTAACTTAGAGGACCCGGTGAGGAGGACACCACAAAGCTATTGGCAGTGAATGCAGCTAGAGGTTGGCCAGGGATGCTTTAAAGGGATACGGGTAGGCTACGCTAGCGCAAAATCAAAATTTTCTACCGCATCAATCAAGAACTTGCTGCAGTTATAGATCACGGGATTACCACTAGACGCGATGTGCCGCGCCGAAGTCGGTGAAGCGAGTCGGGGCAGGGTAGACGTACAATCCTCTCCAATTCAGTCGCTCCCACGAACAGCTCCTCTCGGCGGCTCGTCCAAGTGCTCCAAGTGTAGCACCTCTATCAGTATCCACACGTACGGTGTGGAGGCACCGCTCGCCGGACTGCTAGGTCAGCGCGGCGGCAAGGGCGTGGGGAGACGGTGGCTAGGTGGATTTGGTGCGGAAATGGGCAACCCTAAAACGTCCAGCCTCCCCTCCTTATATAGTCCTCCCCATATTGAGCTGGCTCAACCGAAGCCCATTAATTCTGGAGTCTATTTCAGCCCAACTCGGATCCAATCCGAATTATGCCTTCACAACCTTAAGTGTGTGACCCTATAGGTTCACGCACGTTTAGACATGACACGAGTACACCTACTCGGCCAATAGTTGGTAGCGGTTTCTAGCAAAACGTGCCAACTCCCAAACGTACATAAAGATCGTATCGGATGAACCATCACAATGTTTATGCCATTCCCTTTGCCTCACGATATTAGGTCAAGCTCCTACCTCACCACTCTTTCTCGATCCTGTGAATCGAAATCCCTTACTAGGTTAACTATTAACCTTATGTAGCACGGCCATGCATTTCTGGATCCGATCACTCGAGGGGCCCAGAGAAATATCTCTCTCAAGTAGAGAGGGGCAAATCCCATCTTGACTGACCATGCCTTGCAGCATGCTTCATGACAAACCCGTAAGCTACCTTTATGGCTACCCTTTCACAGTGTAGCGTTTGATAGCCCCAAAGTAAGTCAATTCACAACTCGAGTACACGCGACAATCTCAGGTCTAGGGACAAAGCAAATACATCGTGTAGAGAGAGAGAGTCAAGAACGTTTGCTTCATTGTCTCAAGGTGGGTCAGTCCAACTCTATGTTCATAACATAAGTCCACATTATTAGTTTGACATCTCCATGTCTATGACTTGTGAAATATAGTCATCAACTAATACATGTGCTAGTCTAACATTCAAGTGTGTCCTCACATGAACTCCGACTAGGGACACATTTAGAATAACCATACAAGTAATGAGTTTCACAGACAAGTGATAACCCACAAGTATAGGGGATCACGTGTAGCCTTTTCGATAAGTAAGAGTGTCGAACCCAACGAGGAGCTAAAGGTAGGATAAGTATTCTCTCAAGTTTTATCAACCACTGATACAACTCTACGCACACTAAACGTTTACTTTATCTAGGAAATAATACTAGAGTAATAATACGGGTATGAGAGATAGATTTGCGAAATAAATACAAGAAAGTAAATGTTAGTGCTGCAGCAATAAAGTACACTAAGTAACCATAAACTAACAGTACCATAAGTGTGTAAAAGTGGTGGTAATTGTGATGGCTTTGTCCAAGATTAATTAGTGAAGATATTTGGTTCATTGTCTTCGATGCAGTTTTCTATGTGGGAGAGGCTAAATATATGTGAACTCAACTATTTGTGATTACACATACTATATGATTGGATTGTTAGCAAGCTACCGCAAATGCCAACAATTCATTAAGTTTTCCCCAACCATAGCATTAAGTTAACGGTCCTCTTACTCCCATACGTGCAACATTCCGGTTCGAGTCCTTAGGTTTCTGTCACTCCTGCAGAACAACCTCCTTCCTTTACAAATACTACCAACCCTAAGATGTTGATCCATGCGCGCACAAATATAATGGACACCAAAAGACAGTACCATATCGACATACAACTCTAATAAACCAAAGACATTCAACCATTCAATCTAAGAACAAATAAACTACACAAACATGACATAGATCATAGGATAATAACTTATAGCATCAAACACGATGTTTACATAGAACGGTACAGAGGTGTGTGGGAGGATGAACCACTGTATACAAGGAGGAGTTGGTGATGGAGATGGCGGTGAAGACGGTGAAGGGGACAGCGAGAGGCGCAGGGCGGCGGTGGCGCTGGCGGTGGCGCGGGGAGCTCCTCCCCCGTCGCCAGCATCATGGGGGAACGCCGCCCCTTAGCCCCCTTCCTTCATGGCTTTTTGGGAGCCCTCCCCCATGGAGATGAGGTCCATGGGGAGGCAAAAACGTGGCTTGGTGGCTAGAAATTCGTGGGTATGGGGTGTTGGCCACGACCTAGGTTTCCTCCCTTTATATAGCTTCTCGGATTTCCGTCATCCCATCTAGGGTTGCAGTGGGATGGCGATATCTGGAGCGTCCGGAGTCCGATTGGGCTGAATTTTACGTCCAGATCGTTCGGCAGGAAATTCCCTGCAACTTTCGCGACTAGACTTTGTGCATTTGACGTCCCCTTCTGTCCGTAACGTGACCATCTCCGAAAAACGTTTTCAGACAGATTTCAGTAAATTCCCAATTTGATTCCAACAAGGTTTCCTCTTATATTTTTTATAATTCCTACACATCAAAGAGTAAAATAAGAACATTGTGCAATTTTGCAACTATTAATAGGTCAGTCCAAATAAATCATAAACTTAATATAAAAACAAGTGTCAAAAGCATAAAAGTAGCATGAAACAATCAAAAATATAGATACGTTTTGGACATATCAACATCCCCAAGCTTAGATCCTACTCGTCCTCGAGTAGGTAAACGATAACAAAATAATTTTTGATTATAAATTCTATATTCAGGTCTTTAACAATTGTATGACAAATGATGTAAGGATAATGAAACTTAGTACTTATGTTACCTAATGAATAGATATCAATGAACTAAAAGTTCATAGTATGAAATTTATAAACGTCAACAAGATTGTAATGATCATAATAAAACATGTTAGAGTGGTATCTCGCTTGCCCTTTATAGCGAGGCAAAACATAAATGCTAGAGCACCCCTGAAGTTTAAGTGAAGACTATATATAAAGATATCAAAGATAAAAGCGTCAAAGTTATACCGCAGTTAACCGTATTCTGGGACAAGCACATTACACTAAGAATGACCGTTATGCTCTCGAAGAAGTGCTCAAAGAAAGGATGGTGACTCAACATGAAAATAAAAGATTGGCCCTTCGCAGAGGGAAGCAAAGATTAACATGTGCTAGAGCTTTTTATTTTTAAAACATAAGTAAAATTGTTTTGAGAGGTGGTTGTTCCTGTCAACGAATCGGTAATAGAGTTCTTGTTATCTTCCATACTAAATAAGTTGAGAGCGGTTCCGAGTTATTGATATTAGGCACTTATAGCATGCACTTTTATTTAGCATGACACTCCTCCCAACCTTTGCTTACACAAACCATGGCTAACCGGATCCTCGGGTGCCTGCCAACAATCACATACCATGGAGGAGTGCATATTTTATTTTACTTTTTAGATGTTATAATGGTCTAACCAGCTCTTTGCAAAATTAATGACGAGCAGATGAAGCATGCAAGTCAAGGACTTAATTTAGCATGGAAGATAACAAACCCAACTACTACGTCCTCATGAGCTAAAAACAGTGTCACAAAATGAGAAGTATTTTGAAGGTTTTAAAGGTAGCACATGAAAATTTACTTGGAATGGTTCGAAATACCATGCATAGGAATTTATGGTGGACTCTTTGGGATAACTTGGTTTTAGGGATTTGGATACACGAGCAGCATTCCCGCTCAGTACGAGTGAAGGCTAGCAATAGACTGGGAAGCGACAATCAAGAGAGCAATAACCGGCATAATCATACTTGCGACAGAATAAAATTAACGGAGGCATAAAAATGATACTAAAACTTTGAGGCAAAATAGATCATCAAGACTTAATTGACTTTTATTTTTCAGTCATAAACATGTGTGAGCATGTGCCAAGTCGATTCAAGTAAATCATTCAGAGGAGGATACCACAATACCATACCATCTTCAGAATTACTAAAAAAAGCACGCGCTCCTGGAACACACGCCTACCATCACGTCCCTGCGCTGCACGTGGAGCAGCGTCGCTGCTCGTGCTTTCCCCGCGCGTCACTTCCCTGGTCACCACGTGGAGCAACCACGCTCGTTCCCTCTCTCCCCACGATTGCTTCCCAGTGTGCATGGTTTTCTTTTTCTTTTCTTTTTAAATTCGAACTATAAAAGTAACATATCTCGCGAACCGAGTTTCCAAATCACGATCCGTTTTCAGGGATGGATTAGTCGCGTCGTGATCTTCGAAATTAGATCCCATGTTAATATGTTCCGACAAACTTTTTTTGTGCACTGCCCGGAGTGTGTAAATTGCACTGCCTTTTTCATGCCTTCTGAATGTAGTGCAATACCTTTTTTTGCGATGTACTGTCTTCTCTTTTTGCGGTGCACTGCCTTCTTTTTTGTGGTGCGCTGACTCAGATGAGGCAATGCACTGCCATGGATGGGGCACAATCTTCTCTTTTGCGGTGCACTGTCTCGTATGTGCAATGCACTGCGTTCTATTTTGCGATGCACTGCCTCGGATGGGGCAGTGCACTGCCTCGTATGTGCAATGCACTGCGTTTTATTTTGCGATGCACTGCCTCGGATGGGACAGTGCACTGCCTTCTCTTTTGCGGTGCACTGTCTGGATGGGCAGTGCACTGCCTTATCTTTTACGGTGCACTGTCTTCTCTTTCGTGGTGCACTACCTGGATGGGCAGTGCACTGCCTTATATTTTGCGGTGCACTATCTTTTCTTCTGCGGTGCACTACCTGGATGGGGTAGTGCACTGCCTTATCTTTTGCAATGCACTGCTTTCTTTTTTGCGGTGCACTGCCTGGATGGGGCAATGCACTGTCTTATCTTTTGTGGTGCACTGCCTGGATGGAGCAATGCACTGTCTTTTCTTTCGCGGTGCACTGCCTCTGCCTGGACGGGACAGTGCACTGCCTTCTCTTTCTCTGTGCACTACCTAGATGTGGTCAGGCAGTGCATCTTTTATTTTTTTACAGTGTACTGTTTTCTTGCACACATCAAAAAATATAGCGTATAATTAATTTATAGTATCACGTTAAAAAGAAAAAAAACATACATACGAAGCAGCAAGCTGGCTAGCGTGTGTGTTTGATCCAGCTAGCTAGTACGCTGATCGACCGATCGATCAGCTAGCTAGCATCAGCGCGCGTCGCGTACATGAATGGATGGTTTCGTGCGCACGCTGACAGCAGGCCACGTGGAATGCAGGGAGTAGCTCGCGCTGGGCTCGCTCGCGCGCTAGGTTCTGCGCGGACGCGCGCGCTCACGCTAGTCCTCCCCTACCATCTTATGAACAAGACAATACATGTTAATCATAAAAATAACATAATATGCACTATTAGCTAGTTGAGACTAACCATAAGAAAATATAAACTACTAAACAATATTATTCACACATCATTTTTAAGTTTCAACAAATAATCCATTAACCAGGTAAACTTTGTAAACATGGGATAAATAAAAGATGTGACGATCAACTTATTAATGTAACTGGTGTTTGATGCTAAGATAAATAAATAATAAGATACAGACGCTCCAAGAACAGCACATATGATGTGAAAGAATTAAAATATAGTTTCACTAGAGATGACCTGATAATTTTGACGATGAAGAAGGGGATGCCTTGGGCATCCCCAAGCTTAGACTTGAGTCTTCTTGAAATATGCTGGGGAGATCCATGGGAGCCTCCCCAAGCTTAAGCTCTTCACTCTTCTTAATCCTATTATATCACTCTTTCTCTTGACCCTTGAAAACTTCCGCCACACCAAACTCAAAGTAATTCTCATTGAGGGTTAGTGCATCAATCAAAAACTCACATGTTCTGTAAGGACGCAACATGACCGTTACTTTAAACATTAACTACTGCCACTAGCCTTATGTGAAGCTCTTCCACCCAAAAAAGAATTCCACCCAACACTAGTAAAAGAGATAATGCAAAATAAAAGACAGAATCTGTCTAAAACAGAACAGTCCGCAAAGACGAATTTTTTCGAGCACTTACGTTGCTCAGATCGAAAAACTTTGAACTAACGAAAGATGCGTACATACATCAGGATTACGCAAAAAATTGCAGATTAAAATCACATTTCTATGAATTTAGAATTTTCGTACAGTGAACAGAAAAATCTGTTTCTACGCAGCAATCAAAATCTAGCATCATCTTATCATTAGAGACTATTCTTGGCACAACAATACGAAAAAGTAAAGATACAAAGGAGTTGCTACAGAAGTAGACAAATTCCTTGACTCAATAAAAGAAAAATTGCAGAAATAAAAATAATGGGTTGCCTCCCATAAGCGCTTTTCTTTAACGCCTTTTAGCTAGGCACTTAGTGCAATACATAATATTTCCAAAGTGCTGCTATTAAACCAAATCAAATTTTGTTTCTAAGTTACAGAAAGGTTGCTTAAATGGCCAACTTCTAAATGAAAGGTAAGAACCAT
Organism: Poa pratensis; assembly: GCA_947311845.1. Lineage (NCBI taxonomy): Eukaryota > Viridiplantae > Streptophyta > Magnoliopsida > Poales > Poaceae > Poa > Poa pratensis. The sequence goes on from CAMZMU010000050.1 coordinate 28,528,338, forward strand.
TAAGAATCAAATGAAAACGCAAAGAGGCCACTCTTGCAATAAAAGTCGGAATCTGTCCAAAAAACAGCAGCTGGCAAACGTAATTTTTAGGTGCTCTTAAACATGTCCGAAATTTTAGCCAATTTTTGTGCATGCAGAGGATTCGGTGATACAACATCAGTAAATTTTACGTGATTTTTAGTTTTCAGTAAAATATGAAAAATCGCACAATGAGCAGTAGATGCTGAAAACAGAAAATCACTTTTTACATATGTATCAACTAAGCTAAATGGGTAAAACTTGGTGCTTTATTTTTGATAAACTAAGAGACCAGAGGCTAAGCAAGACCCAAACATGCTAGCTACAGCAAGGAAAACTCTAAATAAAATCAAAAGTAAAAACCAAATAAAATCAAAATAAAGAACCAAACAAAGAAGCAAAACAAAAGAAAATATTTTTGTTGTTTTGAATTTATAAGTGAAAGTAAAGAAGCAATAGAAATCAAATAAAGAGCCTAATAAAACTAAAGAAGGTAAAACCAAGACATATAAAAGCAATTATAATACAAGTTAAGACAATACATATCATGTGGACGGGTAATATAGAGTATGAACGAGACAACCTCATGTTAGTTGATGAATAGGGGGATGACTCGGGCATCCCCAAGCTTAGATGATTGTATCTTCTTGAATATGTTCTTGGATGCACCTACACATCCCCAAGCTTGAGCTCTTGCGTCTTCTTATTCATCTCATATCACCATATTGATTAGATCTTATAAGCTACATCCACATAAAACTTCACAAAACTCATTAGTAGGGTTAGTACTCATTAAATAAAATCCACTCATGTTCAAGCATTGGCAAGTTTAATTTAACATTACCTACTGTATACTAACCAATTTATAACGTTTATTGATCAAATAAAGATTATAAACATTGAGTATAAGCACAATACTAAATAAGCATAACAATCTGCCAAAACTGAACAGTCTGTAAAGATGACACTTAACGAGATAGCTACGTAGCTCAAATGAAAAACTCAAAACTAATGAAAGACAGATAATAATCTCAGGTTTATGCACAAAAATTTCAGGTCAAAATACTATTCTGAGATTTATCAAGATTTTATTTACAGAGAAGCACAGAAATCTGTCTAAACTAAACAGTCAGTAAAGATCGAATTTTTCGGACAGCTACGTAACTCAAATCAGAAAAGTCAAAACTAATGAAAGAAAGATAATAAGCATTACTTTGCACTCAAGAAATTTCAGATCAAGATCACGTTCTGGTGATTTTAAATGTTTTATACGGTGGAGCACAGAAAATCTGTTTCTGGACAGCAAAGCAAAACTATCAACTTTCAATTAACTAGAGACTACAATTAGCATTTTATTTTTATGTACAGAGGTATATACACAATATTTACATGTTTTTGGATGAGAAGCTTCCATGGAAAGATTTGCTTTGATTTCATAGGCATGAACACAAGTGTTCAAGGTCGACCCCCATTTAACCATTGCTCATCTTTCCAATCACTCTCTTTTTGAAAACGTTTTTAGATAACAAGTACAACTAATTTTTTTTATAATTCGCATTCCCTATCCATACTAAGATAGAAAACAACTTAAAACTGAAAATAAAAATTACTTAGAGATAAAGCAAACAAGTGCACACAAGAATATTCACCCCACGCTATGCTCCCCGGCAACGGCGCCAGAAAAGGTCTTGATAACCCACAAGTATAGGGGATCGCGTGTAGCCTTTTCGATAAGTAAGAGTGTCGAACCCAACGAGGAGCTAAAGGTAGGATAAGTATTCTCTCAAGTTCTATCAACCACTGATACAACTCTACGCACACTAAACGTTTACTTTATCTAGGAAATAATACTAGAGTAATAATACGGGTATGAGAGATAGCTTTGCGAAATAAATACAAGAAAGTAAATGTTAGTGCTGCAGCAATAAAGTACACTAAGTAACCATAAACTAACAGTACCATGAGTGTGGAAAAGTGGTGGTAATTGTGATGGCTTTGTCCAAGATTAATTAGTGAAGATATTTGGTTCATTGTCTTCGATGCAGTTTTCTATGTGGGAGAGGCTAAATATATGTGCACTCAACTACTTGTGATTACACATACTATATGATTGGATTGTTAGCAAGCACCGCAAATACTAACAATGCATTAAGTTTCCCCAACCATAGCCTTAAGTTATGGTCCTCTTACTCCCATACGTGCAACTCCGGTTCGAGTCCTTAGGTTTCTGTCACTCCGGCAGAACTACCCCCTTCCTTTACAAATACTACCCCTAAGATGTTGATCCATGCGCGCACAAATATAATGGACACCAAAGGACAGTACCATATCAACATACAACTCTAATGAACCAAAGACATTCAACCATTCAATCTAAGAACAAATAAACTACACAAACATGACATAGATCATAGGATAATAACTTATAGCATCAAACACCATGTTTACATAGATGGTACAGAGGTGTGTGGGAGGATGAACCACTGTATACAAGGAGGAGTTGGTGATGGAGATGGCGGTGAAGACGGTGAAGGGGACAGCGAGAGGCGCAGGGCGGCGGTGGCGCGGGGAGCTCCTCCCCGCCGCCGGCATCATGGGGGAACGCCGCCCCTTAGCCCCCTTCCTTCATGGCTTCTTGGGAGCCCTCCCCCATGGAGATGAGGTCCATGGGGAGGGAAAAACGTGGCTTGGTGGCTAGAAATTCGTGGGTATGGGGTGTTGGCCACGACCTAGGTTTCCTCCCTTTATATAGCTTCTCGGATTTCCGTCATCCCATCTAGGGTTGCAGTGGGATGGCGATATCTGGAGCGTCCGGACTCCGATTGGGCCGAATTTTAAATCCAGATCGTTTGGCAGAAAATTGCCTGCAACTTTCGCGACTAGACTTTGTCCATTTGACGTCGTATGCTGTCCATAACGTGACCATCTCCGAAAAACGTTTCCAGACAGATTTCAGTAAATTCCCAATTTGACTCCAACAAGGTTTCCTCTTGTATTTTTGATAATTCCTACACATCAAAGAGTAAAACAAGAACATTGTGCACTTTTGCAACTATTAATAGGCTAGTCCAAATAAATCATAAACTTAATATAAAAACGAGTGTCAAAAGCATAAAAGTAGCTTGAAACAATCAAAAATATAGATACGTTTTGGACATATCAACAAGTCCTCAACTCGTCAATCAATACAAAGACATTATTCAAGGCACATTATTATAATCATGGATATATTGAAATATCATCATCTCTGTGATTGCCTCTTGGGCATATTTCCTACATGCTTGAGAGCATCGACAACATGCATTGGAAGTGTAAGAATTGTCTTGTAGCATGGCATGATCAATTTAGAGGGCGTTTCCATGATCCTACTATCCTTGGAGTTGTTACCTCCTAGGACCTATGGATTTTGAATTGTTATTTTGCCATGCCTGACTCTCACAATGACATTAATGCTTTGCAGAGATCACCTATGTTTGCAAGGCTACTAAATGGGGAAGCTCAAGAATACAACTTAAGTGTCAATGGCCATAATTAATATGTGGGGTACTATCTAGCTGATGTTATCTAGCCCGCTTGGTCCACCTTTGTGAAGACAATGCAAAACTCTCAAGGTAGGAATAATGCACAGTTTTCCAAGTCTCAAAAATGTGCGAGGAAGGATATTGGGCGAGCATGTGGGGTGTTGCAAGTTACTGCAATTCATGGGTGACTTTAATGAACCTTGATATTCCAGACCAAGAACACTGGTTGTTCATGGGTGACTTTAATTTTTATAGGTCCACTGAGAATAGAAACAGAGATGGGGCAAGTATGTCGGACATTCACACTTTTAATGGAATTATTAGTCACCTGGGTTTTCTTGAGCTTCCAATTAAAGGGATCCTTTACTTGGAGCAACATGCAGGCTGACACCTTGTTGGTCCAGCTCGACTGGTTTTTTACAACCCCAAACTGGACCATCTCGCTGCCCAATACCCAAGTACACCCTTTGTCCAGGCCTGCGTCTGATCACATTCCTTGTGTGGTTAAAATTGATTCAAAGGTGCCTAAAGCAGCAATTTTCCGATTTGAGAATTATTGGGTACGTAGGCCAGGTTTCTTTGAGGTCGTGGACAATGTCTGGTCACTTGCAGTTCAGGGCTCAATTGCAAGTATTCTCTCACAAAAATTTAAGCTGCTGAGAAAAGCTCTCAAGAGATGGAATGGCAACATTCCAAACATGGACACCATTATTGCGAACTGCAATGCTGTCATTTTTATGTTGGATGAAATTGAGGATCAGAGGCAGCTGGACATTACTGAATGGAACTTCAGGAACATCATCAAGAACAAGCCGAACCATGTTCTACAGTGTAAGCAGGAGCTTTGGAGAAACAGATGCACAATCAGATGGGCAAAGTTGGGAGATGAGAACACTAGTTTTTTCACTCCATGGCAATAGTTCGATACCGCCAAAATAACATTGCTCGGTTCACACTGTCGGATGGCACTTAGGTTTCAGATCATGAGGGCAAAGCTGCGGTGCTCTGGAACTCCTTCAAGGATAGACTTGGTCAGTCGGTGGGCTCAGTTATTCCAGAGAATGTGCTTAATCTAATCACCCTTGTGCGTCATCTTGAGACGATGTCTAGTCGATCCTTTCACTGAACAAGAGATTGATCTGGTTGTCTCTCGTCTCCCCACAGATAAAGCCTCGGGGCCAGATGGCTTTAATGGAAAATTCTTGAAAAGTTGCTGGACTCTAATCAAACAGGATTTTTATGCTCTATGCAAGGATTTCTATTAAACTAATAGCAGTCTCAAATGTATTAATGATTCTATCATCACTCTTATTCCCAAAAGAACTTCCCCTCAGACTCCAAATGACTTTAGATCGATATCTCTGTTGAACTCAGCTCTGAAGCTACTCACCAAATTGCTTGCCAATCAGCTGCAAGATAAAATCCAAAAGCTGATCCACACTAACCAGTTTGGTTTCATCAAATCAAGGACAATCCAGGATTGTCTAGCCTGGTCGTTTGAGTACTTGTACCACTGTAAACATGCACGATCTGGTGCAATCATAATGAAATTAGATTTTGAAAAAGCATTTGATCTTATTGAGCACACTGCCATGCATCCTACAGATTTTGAAAAGGAAAGGTTTTGATGATAGATGGCTGGGATGGATCTCCAATATTCTATCTTCAGCAACCTCAGTAGTTCTTTTGAATGGGGTGCCGGGGAAAAAAATCTTTTGTAAAAGAGGTGTACGCCAAGGTGACCCGTTATGCCCATTGCTATTTGTTGAAGGTGCTGACTTGCTACAGGATATGATTAATCAACTTAGCTTGACTGGCAATTTGGTAGCTCCTGTCATTTTTTAGGGCCACGATTTTCCAATAGTACAATACGTAGATGATACTTTGCTTTTCATGGAGGCTAGCTTTCAGCAGCTTGACACATTACGGAAAACGCATCTCACTTTTCAGCAAGCTACTGGTCTAAAAGTGAACTTTCACAAGTCTTGTTTGGTGCCCATAAACATGATGCTAATTATGCTACATGTTTAACAGAATTTTTTGGATGTACCGTGGGGAAAATGCCATTCACTTACCTCGGCCTGCCTCTTGGGACTACTAGGCCAACGGTGCTTGAGCTAGCACCACTCACTGATAGTGTTGAACGGAGGTTAAATGCTTGCTCCAGATTCCTAAATTATGGAGGCAAATTGACCTTTGTGAATTCTGTGTTGTCAGCCCTTCCTACCTTCTACATGTGCATGCTTAAGCTGAACAAGAAAACTATCAAGGTCATTGATCGAGCCCATAGAAACTGTCTCTGGTATAAGAAAGACAGGGATAAAATCCAGTCTCTTGCGGCTTGGGAGTTAGTGTGTCGTCCCAAAGACAAGGGGGGTCTTGGAGTTATCAACCTAGAACTGCAAAATGATGCGCTACTGATGAAACATCTTTATAAGTTCTATACTGGCCATGATACACCCTGGGTCCGTATGACTTGGCAAGCTTATTATCAGAACTCAGTTCCTCATTCACATGTGCCGGTGGGTTCCTACTGGTGGAAGGATGTTTGCAAACTGCTTACTCCATTCAGAGCCATCTCCATGTGCAGACCTAATTCAGGCATCTCGACTTTGTTCTGGATAGACAACTGGCAACCTAATCTGATGGCTCTGCAGTTTCCCCATTTATACTCGTTTGCAATTGATCCTGACATTACTCTCAGCATGATGTTACAGTCAAATAGCCTTGACGAGATGGCTAACAATTTTGCTACTCCAATTTCGGTACAAGCCTTTGGTGAGCTACAAATTATTATGTCCTTGCTGAATGATCACAGACAGAGCAGAGTTGAGCCTATGGACCATGATTTATGGGATTGCATTCTGCATAAAGATGGATACAGCTCACAGAAATTCTATCAGTTTGGTTTTGGTGTTGTTCAAGCATCACCAATCTTTCGGAAATTGTGGAAAAGCAAGGCTCTTAGTAAGCAGAAAGTGATTGTTTGGCTCCTGCTAGTTGACCGACTAAACACCAGAGATATGATGGAAAGGCGACATTGGCACCTTGCCACGGGAGTAAATTGTGCTATGTGCTCCCTCCAAAAACGAGAAACTAGAGAACATCTCTTCTTCAACTGCCCATTTGCTGCTTGAGTCTGGAGGTTGCTGGGTGTTAACTGGACAGCGAATCTGAACATGGCTGACATGTTCACAGCAGCGAGTAACTCTTTCAATGTCCTAGATTTCTTGAGGTTGCCGTATGTGCTCTGTGGGGAATTTGGAAGTGTTGAAATAACAAAATTTTTGAGAGGGCGACTAGCTAGAGCGCGCGCGTCCGCGCAGAACCTGGCGCATGAGTGAGCCCAACGCGAGAACCCCTCCCTGCCTTCCACGCGGCTTGCTAGTAGCACGCGCACGAAACGCTCCATCATCATACGCGTCGCGCGCCCCTGCCAAACGAGACAGCTAGCTACGTACGTGACGCGCTGTCTGCTGGTGCCAAGGGAGCCAGCTAGTAGCTAGGAGGCTAGCTAGGTGATCGATCAGAACGATCGGTACACGCTGGCTAGCTAGCTTCCCGTATATTTTTCATTTTTCTCTTTTTAACGTGACACAGTACAAAATTATTGTACAATATTTTTTACGTGTGCTAAAAAGGCAGTGCACTGCAAAAAGAGAAGGCAGTGCCCATCGAGGCAGTGCACCGTAAAAGAGCAGACAGTGCACCGCAAAAAGAGAAGGCAGTGCACTGTCCATCCGAGGCAGTGCACCGCAAAAGAGAAGGCAGTGCAGTGCCCATCCGAGGCAGTGCACCGTAAAAAAATAGGCAGTGCACTGCCCATCCGACGCAGTGCACCGCAAAAAGAGAAAGCAATGCACTGCCCATCCGAGCAGTGCACCGCAAAAGAGAAGGCAGTGCAGTGTCCCATCCGAGGCAGTGCACCGCAAAAAGAGAAGGCAGTGCACCGTAAATGAGGAGGCAGTGCACCGCAAAAAGGAAAGGCAGTGCACTGCCCATCCGAGGCAGTACACCGAAAAAAGAAGGCAGTGCACTGCCCATCCGAGGCAGTGCACCGAAAAAGAAAGGCAGTGCACTGCCCATCCGAGGCAGTGCACCACAAAAGAGAAGGCATTGCACTGCACCCAGAAGTCAGAAAAGGCAGTGCAACCAACACACTCCGGGCAGTGCACAAAATTTTTTTGTCGAAACATATCAATATGGGATCTAGTTTTAAAGATCTCGACACGACTAACCCATTTTTGAAAACGGATCTTGATTTCGAAACTCGGTTCGCAAGATATTGTATTTTTTGTCTTTGAATTACAAACGAAAAGAGAATCAGCTAGCTAAACTCAACGTACAGCCTGGCCACCACGTGGAGTGCAGGGAAAGGATGCACGGGAGGGCACCAGGCTCCACCACGTGCTAGCACCGCATGCGACGGGTTAGCGTGCGTTCGGAACGCGCGTGCTTTTTCTAACAATTTGGAAATTTTGAGGGCAAGCAGCAAAGTACGACAGCATGGAGGATAATCTTCAAAGCTGATATTCAGCTGATCATACACCGGTCGAAACAAGTCCACCAGCAAAAACTCGAGGAGTGGTTGTCTTCTGTTTAGCTCCTTGTCCTCACGACCATCTCTATTTTGTTCGTCAGCTTGCCCTCTCTTGTTGGAATGCAATTGGCCTCTCTTGGGACAGCTCTACCCCAATATCAGACAGATTTGCTATTGCTAGAAGAAACTTCAACGGCCATTGAGTCATGTTTAAGCATGACCTTTTGGTACATCAGTACAGGATTCCGGCTGCTCTTGTCCAGCATCTGCTTAGTTGGGTCTTAGAAACTTTGGCCTAATGTCTCAGCTTTTTTCTTTTCACTTTTTCCCTCCTTAAGTTTTTGTCGCTGTATTTGTACAGGCTGTAAAAGTGCAGGGGAAAACCTCTGGTTTTTCTCATTAATTGAAAATCTACACCATAGGGGGTTTCCCCTACAGTAAAAGCGTAAAAAAAAAGTTACTACAATTGTGTGTGGACCTGCTCGATTTTGAAAAAAAAAGAGTTCGAAAGGTATCATGACATGTTGTGTGATCTTCAACAACATAACACACATGATGAGAGGGATCAAGCGGTGAACTACAAGTGATGTAGTGTTGGCACTCCTGTTAGGTGTTGGCGCAATGGTGGTCGAACTAAGAGATTCTTAGCCATGCACCGACATATATAACACCGTATTTTCCATACCCAGCATCAATATGATCTTACTGAGCATAAGTGGAATCTTCATGGTCGTTGGTTGCATCCATTTCATTGGATTTGTGAAGTTGTTAAAATGTATTCGGGCTTCATTCAGATGTGAAACGGAGGTTGCATCCATTTCATTGGATTTGGTAGCTCCTGTCATTTTTGAGGACCATGATTTTCCAGTAGTACAATACGCAGATGATACTTTGCTTTTCATGGAGGCTAGCTTTCAGCAGCTTGACACATTACGGAAAACGCTTCTCACTTTTCAGTAAGCTACTGGTCTAAAAGTGAACTTCCACAAGTCTTGTTTGGTGCCCATAAACATGATGCTAATTATGCTACATGTTTAACATAATTTTTTGGATGTACCGTGGGGAAAATGCCATTCACTTACCTCGGTCTGCCTCTTGGGACTACTAGGCCAACGGTGCTTGAGCTAGCACCACTCACTGATAGTGTTGAACGGAGGTTAAATGCTTGCTCCAGATTCCTAAATTATGGAGGCAAATTGACCTTTGTGAATTCTGTGTTGTCAGCCCTTCCTACCTTCTACATGTGCAAGCTTAAGCTGAACAAGAAAAATATCAAGGTCATTGATCGAGCCCATAGAAACTGTCTCTGGTATAAGAAAGACAGTGATAAAATCCAGTCTCTTGCGGCTTGGGAGTTAGTGTGTCGTCCCAAAGACAAGGGGGGTCTTGGAGTTATCAACCTAGAACTGCAAAATGATGCGCTACTGATGAAACATCTTTATAAGTTCTATACTGGCCAAGATACACCCTGGGTCCGTATGACTTGGCAAGCTAATTATCATAACTCAGTTCCTCATTCACATGTGCCGGTGGGTTCCTACTGGTGGAAGGATGTTTGCAAACTGCTTACTCCATTCAGAGCCATCTCCATGTGCAGACCTAATTCAGGCATCTTGACTTTGTTCTGGAAAGACAACTGGCAACCTAATCTGATGGCTCTGCAGTTTCCCCATTTATACTCGTTTGCAATTGATCCTGACATTACTCTCAGCATGATGTTACAGTCAAATAGCCTTGAGGAGATGGCTGACAATTTTGCTACTCCAATTTCGGTACAAGCCTTTGGTGAGCTACAAATTATTATGTCCTTGCTGAATGATCACAGATAGAGCAGAGTTGATCCTATGGACCATGATTTATGGGATTGCATTCTGCATAAAGACGGATACAGCTCACAGAAATTCTATCAGTTTGGTTTTGGTGATGTTCAAGCATCACCAATCTTTCGGAAATTGTGGAAAAGCAAGGCTCTTAGTAAGCAGAAAGTGTTTGTTTGGCTCCTGCTAGTGGACCGACTAAACACCAGAGATATGATGGACAGGCGACATTGGCACCTTGCCACGGGAGTAAATTGTGCTATGTGCTCCCTCCAAGAACGAGAAACTAGAGAACATCTCTTCTTCAACTGCCCATTTGCTGCTAGAGTCTGGAGGTTGCTGGGTGTAAACTGGACAGCGAATCTGAACATGGCTGACATGTTCACTACAGCGAGTAACTCTTTCAATGTCCCAAATTTCTTGAGGTTGCCATATGTGCTCTGTGGGGAATTTGGAAGTGTCGAAATAACAAAAAAATTGAGGGCAAGCAGCAAAATACGACAGCATGGAGGATAATCTTCAAAGCTGATATTCAGCTGATCATACACCGGTCGAAACAAGTCCACCAGCAAAAACTCGAGGAGTGGTTGTCTTCTGTTTAGCTCCTTGTCCTCACGACCATCTCTCTTTTGTTCGTCAGCTTGCCCTCTCTTGTTGGAATGCAATTGGCCTCTCTTGGGACAGCTCTACCCCAATATCAGACAGATTTGCTATTGCTAGAAGAAACTTCAACGGCCATTGAGTCATGTTTAAGCATGACCTTTTGGTACATTAGTACAGGATTCCGGCTGCTCTTGTCCAGCATCTGCTTAGTTGGGTCTTATAAACTTTGGCCTAATGTCTCAGCTTTTTTCTTTTCACTTTTTCCCTCCTTAAGTTTTTGGCGCTGTATTTGTACTGGCTGTAAAAGTGCAGGGGAAAACCTCTGGTTTTTCTCATTAATTGAAAATCTACACCATAGGGGGTTTCCCCTACGGTAAAAGCGTAAAAAATAAGTTACTACAATTGTGTGTGGACCTGCTCGATTTTGAAAAAAAAAGAGTTCGAAGGGTATCATGACATGTTGTGTGATCTTCAACAACATAACACACAGGATGAGAGGGATCAAGCGGTGAACTACAAGTGATGTAGTGTTGGCACTCCTGTGAGGTGTTGGCGCAATGGTGGTCGAACTGAGAGATTCTTAGCCATGCACCGACATATATAACACCGTATTTTCCATACCCAGCATCAATATGATCTTACTGAGCATAAGTGGAATCTTCATGGTCGTTGGTTGCATCCATTTCATTGGATTTGTGAAGTTGTTAAAATGTATTCGGGCTTCATTAAGATGTAAATTCAAAAATACAAAAATCTGGGACTTCGAGGCTTTGTTTAGGACGTCGGACTTTGCGCTACAGAGTCGGCAAAACAGTCAGAAACTTTAAGAGGAGCATGTAAATTGGTCTCAGAGACAAAAAGATACAGGGCTTCTGCTACAGATGCTCTACGATGTGATTGTGAACAGTCATGGACGATAATTCCCGCGCGTGCTGTTGCATTTCATTATCTTCTGAGAGATGCAGCTTGTTTAGCACCACCATGGAGCACACGATACGTTCACGGGTCGTGGGCAAGGACGTTCACCAAACTTACCTAAATCTTTCCTGACTTCTGTGTGATGGAACTTACTGCTTCCAAGACCGAGAGTCACAGCAAGCTAACTGAAGAAACGATGTATCACAGTACTGGCAAGGAAGGAGAGACAGAGGATCGTAGGAACTAGGCTGCTACGTGATGGCAGGTAAACAACTGCTTGACTTTTTTTTTTTGAGTTATGACCGGTGAATACGTGATGGCAGGTAAACAACTGCTTGACATGATTTACCTGATGAACCATAAAAAAACCCTGGACTTTATGAGTTATGACCGGTGACTAACGTTATGCTGGCACTTCCCTTTCTGGCCATCTGCAACGACCAACAAAATGTTATACTTTGTTAGGTGATCACTTTAGTACTAGAATTGTACACATGCAAGCTGGTCTTGCAGTGACTTGTGGTCTTGGACCAACAGAACAAAAAACAGAGGAAGTCTGAACCCGGCACCGGTGCACAAAGTGGGGTTGATGTCTCCCAGCTTGGCTCATTCTGCACACTCGAAACCACGATCAACATTCTTGACCTCTGGCTCCACCCCCTCTCGTCTGTATGGCGCCGCAGGTACGATTCCAGCGGATTTCCTGCAGCTCAAATCTCTCTCGCCATGGTCAGTCTCTTGGATGGGCTCTAATTGCTGGGTTCTTTGCATGGCAGCAGAAGGTGATCTTGAAGATTTCTTCTATGAGCGACGAGAGAGTGAAGCAGAAAGCAATGGAAACTGTTGCAGACATCTATGGTGAAGTGCTAGTTTGGTGTTTTTTCAGATTATACCTTGATCTGCTTCGCCTATCGTTTGCTATCTTAGTAAATTAGTACTCAAGGTTGAGCCAGTCTCCTGACTTGATTATGATCCTGACTTGATTATGATCTGAAACAGGTATTGATTCGATAGCCGCCGATCTCAAAGACCAGAAGATGACGGTGATAGGTGACATGGACACCGTCACGATCGCTAAGAAGTTGAGGAAGTTCGGGAGGATCGATATCCTCTCTGTTGGGCCGGCCAAAGAAGAGAAGAAGGATGACAAGAAAGGGGAAAAGAAGTGATCAAATCTGGAAGTTCTCTTGTCTGTTCTTCTCAACCTTCAGGGTGAACTTTCCGTTTGCTTTACAGTGTATGTTCTAGGTATTTGCACCTGTATTATAGTAGGTGGTGAAGTATTCAATATTAATCGTAGGTGATACCTTCCCTGTATAATTGTTCGGATTTCTAACTTGCTCAGCTTTTCGTCGATATAACTGATCTCAAAACTGTGTGTGAAATGCAGAGACAGAGACATACGTTTCTCAACAGAGTAGGAAATCACCATCTTATTACAAACTGCATTCTGATTCGTCAACTATATCAATCCAGAAAACGGAAAATAAATGACCAAACGAGAGTTTTCTCAGTGTCCTTAATACAACCAAGGTTCATGGCAAAAGAACAGAAGTAAAGAAACTGAAGTTTGAAACAGAGGCGACGGGTTTAGAACAAAACAGAGGCGACGGGCCGCAACCCCAGTTGCCGTCATCCTTCGCCGTCCACCACTGCCTCACTGGCATGGGTCGAAATTCACGTCTCTTTTGAAGGATCCACGACGTGGCCGAGGAACAGCACTTGGCCCTTGCCATACTCGACGATGGCGAACAGGAACGGGTGGTCCGCCATGAAGCTCATGGGCGGCGGCGGTGATCGCTGCCCCGGGCTATAGCTTGGGCTCGTGCACTCGTACGTCGCTCCTACCGCCGTCGTGCCCTCCTCGTCCACCTCCACGGCGCACATCTGCTCCACCGACGACACGTAGAGCCCTTCCGGGGGCATGTTCGACACCGTCCCGGACAGGTCCGCCGCAAACTTATCAAACGGCGCGGCAACCCCGAGGCCGCGCAGCGCGTTCTTGGCGTCGAACCGGGCGGCGAACTTGAACTTGGGGATCATGCACGGCATGACCACCTGCTCGCTCCGGGGAGCGCACCGCATGACGAAGTCCGGCTCGGAGACGGCCAGCCGCAGCAGGTCGCCGAGCCCGTCTCGCCTGTGCGGGAGGAAGATGAGCATGGAAAACAAGGGTGCATTCCGGTCGAGCTTGCCGTCGCGCCGCACCATCTTGTAAAAGCACTGGAGGACCTTGAAGCCGAGGTCGTCGAAGCTGGCGGCGTACTGCATCCCGGGGTCGGAAAGGAACGGCACCCGCAGGGACGTGCCGTCGAGACGCTTGAATTGCCGGCGGACGGTGTCCGACGGGTCGAACCTCCGCGCCCACGTCGCCTTGAAGTGCATGGCGTTGGCGAGGACGACCTTGGCGTCCCCTTGGAACGTGCCGGGTAGCACGAGGTCGCGTAAGCGCCCCCGCGTGGCTTCCGCGATGAAAGCATTCACCTCAACGGCCGCTGCCTCCGGCTGATCAATGGAATTAAAATTATCAGTTCTCACTCACGTGTTCGTTGATGTTCATTACTTAAAGATTGATTCATTTGGTTGTTAGTAATTTGGTAGCATTTGTACTACCTGATTCTGAAAGTCCAAGGATCTTGCGAAGGCCCCGTGGGCGGCGGAAGCGGTGGACACGAACTCCGGCCGCAGCGACAGCGATCTGTCCGCAAAGATGCCGGCGGCGAAAGAGAGCTGCGGCCACGCGCGCATCTCGGCGATCAGACCGGCACTGACCGCGTTGAGGAGGTGGAGTTCTTGGGACCCCAAGAAGGTCAGCAGCTCGCGCAGCGTCTCACCGTTCGTGCCGGCGGCGAGCAGAGCGAGCGCGGCGCGCAGGGAAAGGGGCGAGAAGATGAAATTGGACTGCCTGGCGATGGCGTCCGTGCCGGCTACCAAAGCGACCTGTAAGCATTGGTCCATGACGGTCCGGGGATTAGTTTTGCTCTGTTCTGAACTTCTTGCAGAGAGCGCTGCAGGACGAAGTGCCGTCGAGAAAATTAGATCTTGGGACGATCGGTTTGAGAAAAAGGGGAGAAAGAGGAGGCCCTCGGTTAGTATTTATAGACCGGAGGGAGGGCGAGGGCAACGCGTGCAGCCGTGCACCGCCTGTCCGTTTCGCACTAGGATCTGACCGTCTGAACAGTCTCCGGAGAACGGACCGGCTTGATCGGATTTGGGCGGAAATCTTATTTTTCCCTTAACTATTTAGAAAACGTGATCTCAAACGAAAAAAACTACTTAGGAAACGTGTCCCTTTTTTCGAACAGGGGCATCGCCCTAGCCTCTGAGGAGATGTGTCCTTTAAACGTGTTGCAGGGACTGGGTGTAATTGTATCTCCGCGCTATTAATTTATTCCATATGATGCCAAAACCTCCCTAATCGTGAAAAATGTATGTCTAACAATACTTTGTCTGTCCCGATGCATATGGCATCTCGTTTTTGTGTTTTAATTCTGACCACTAATTTGGCAAATAATACTCCCTCCGATCCATATTAGTGGGCATAGCTTTGTCTAAATTCATATGTATCTAGTTAAGTATTTAGACTAGATACATGTGTATCTAGACAAAGTTGTGCCCACTAATATGGATCGGAGGGAGTACATGTATCACTTATTATAAAACGTATATCATTAGAAACTGTATTTTTTATACTGATTTAATGGTCTAACTTACGTGACATAAAATCAATATTTAGTTGGTCAAACTGATAGTCAAATCTTGTCACACAGCGGAGGTTTTGTCTTCGGCTAGGTGGTGCGTGATCCTGGGGCCGGCGTGGATGTCGGAGCGGCGGCTCCGGGCTTCGTCTCCACCGTGTTACGTTGAGATGTTTGAGCGTCGACTTTGATCGTTTGGGCGTCTTGATTGTCGGTTTGTGTGGGGACGCGGCCTTGGAGCTGGCGTGGATGTCGGAGCGGCGGCTTCGGATGTTTAGCCTCCACTGTATTGCGTTGAGGTCGCCTCTGCCATGTTGCGTTGAGGTGGTTGTGTCGGCTTTGGTCGCTACGGCGACATGGTCGTCTACCCGTGAGGGACGTGGCCTTGGGGCCGGCATAGATGTCGAAGCGGTGGCTCCGGATTTTCGCCTCTGTCGTGTTGCATTGAGCGGTTTTGGTGTCGGCCTTGGTTGGTTTGACAACTTTATCGTCGACCCGTATGGGGCACAACCTCGGGACCGGCGTGGTATATTTTGAGTTGTACTTTTTTTAGTCCTTATTTTTTGGGTTTGCTCCTACTATATCAATATATAAGACTAAACTTTTGCCTTGTTTAAAAAAAAAATGGAATAAAATTCACCTCACTCACAAACAGAAATTGTAAAATATTCAGTTTAAGCCTGGTAGGCTTCGTCAATACAGATAGTCCACTCTTGTAGAGAGTTCCTCGGGAGCACGTAGCACCAAATGTAAACTGGAGTAGCATAAATTTGGCTCTAAGTAGTACTTAAATTCGGCGTACCGATTTGGGAGCCCTGTGTATGAGCAGCCCCAGCACCTGTGAATGGATAATTAGATATAAGAGATCACGAATGAATTACAGACTCTGCAATAAGATCTATCGAGGCATCGACTATAACAAACCGGAAAATGTAAATTCAGGCTAGTGTTTTGACTGACTGTTTTCTAATCGGTTACAATGCAGCCGAGGTTCAAACGAAGTTCCAGTTCTCATAAAAAAACCTAGAAAGAAAACTTAAGACGGAGGCGACAGGCTGGAACCCAACAGACTTGGCTCTCGAGTAAACGAAAATCGTCCATGAGTCGTCGTCACTACTGAATTGAAGGGTCCACGACGTGGCCAAGGAACAGGACCTCGGCCTTGGCATCCTCGACGATGGCAAATAGGAACGGGTGGTCCGCCACGAAGCTCATGGGCGGCGGCGGCGACCGCTGCCCCGGGCTATAGCTCGGGCTTGAAGGCGAGTAGAACACTCCTACCGCCGTCGTCCCTTCCTCGTCCACCTCCACGGCGCACTTAAGCTCCACGGACGACACGCAGAGCCCTTCCATGGGCGGCATGTTGGACACCGCGCCAGACAGGTCCGCGGCCATCGGGTCGAACGGCGCGGCCAGCCCGAGGCCACGCAGCGCGTCCTTGGCGTCGAACCGGTGGGAGAACTTGAACTTGGGAACCATGCACGGGCTGACCACCTGTAGTTTCCCGGGAGCGTTGTGCGTGACGAAGCCAGGCTCGGAGAAGGCCAGCCGAAGGAGGTCGCGGAGCCCGTCGCGCCTGTGCGGGAGGAACACGAGCATGGAGAAGCGCGGCGTGCCGGCGGTCTTGTACTGGCACCGGAGGACCTTGAAGCCGAGGCCGTCATCGTCGTCGAAGCTGGCAGCGTACTGCATGCCGGAGGCAGAGAGGAACGGCACCCGCACGTCCCTGCCATCGAGACGGTGGAAATCGCGGTGGACGGTGTCCGATGGGTAGAACTTCTGGGCCCACGCCGCCTTGAAGTGCATGGCGTTTGCAAGTACGAGCTTGGCGTCAACTCTGCTGAGCGAGTCGGGGGAGACGAGGTTGCATATGCGCCCCCGCGTGGTCTCCGCGACGAGAGCGTTCACCTCAGCTGCCGCTGCCTCGGGCTGATCCATGTAAAACAAGCATTATAGTTTCTCCGTTAAGTACTCACATCATTGTTGTGCATAATTATTTTTGTTTCGTTCTTCATGTTTTATTTGTAGATTTGATCGTTAATTTAGCATAGTACTACCTGATTCTGAATGTCCAATGATCTCGCCAAGGCCCCGTGGGCGGAGGCAGCGGTGGACACGAACTCCGGCCTCAGCGAGATCGATCTGTCCATAAAGATGCCGCCGGCGAAGGAGACCTGCGGCCACGCGCGCATCTCCTCGATGAGACTGGCACTGGCCGCGTTGAGCAGGTCGAGTTCTTGGGAGCCCAGGAAGGTCAGCAGCTGGCTCAGCGTCTCACCGTTCGTCCCGGCGGCGAGCAGAGCGAGACCAGCCCGGAGGGAAAGGGGCGAGAAGATGAAGTTGGACTGCCTGTCGATAGCGCCCGTGCCGGCGGACAAAGCGACCTGTATGCACTGATCCATGCCGCCCGGGGATTAGTACTGTTCCGTTCTAGATTAGGGCAGGCAAACTGAATCCTGAGCCGCGGTCGAAAATAGTTGAAAGTTGAAGCCACTGGCCAGTATTTATGGACGGATGGGCAAGGGTTATGCGTGCAGCCGTGCATGCACCGCCTTAAGAATTTAAGATCATCCAGACGTTCAGCAGAGAACGAACGGCTCGGATTGGAGACCTATTCAACCTCGCATTGATATCATACCCGTACTAACATAGGGGTAGATATTTCTTAGACTCGAGTTTCAGTGCCCTGCTACTTTAAAAAATTCAAAAAATATATTTAAAATTTTCAAAAAATCAGGAACAAATCATGCATGTTCTAGATGATGTATCCTATAGACCTGAAAAGAAATAACAATGTAAAATACTTTATATTTTGACGTGCAAAAAAAATTTACAAATCTTATTATAGTTAACAATGCATAGTTTCAAATCTCCTCGTTTTGCTATTTTTGTGTAGAGTATAATATAGAGAATTTTGCATTGAGAGTTTGCACGCTTCTCATATACATCATTGAGAAAATGCATGATTTTTCTCAGAATTTTGTGAAGCTTTTAAATGTATTTTCGAATTTTTTAAAATAGCAGGAGCACTGGAGCTCGGTTGCAAAGAACCCGTTTCTGACTAACATAGAGCTTTCAATTCACGAACAGCCCTGGCAGTGACGCATAGTCCCCGCCCCTGAAAAGGAGTCGCTGGCCCAAAGGACACCAGATCGGCCGGTCCAAAACCTGTTGCCACCGTCGGCTGGCAATCCTAACCGAAGCTGATTGCGTCGGTTGAAAAAAACGCGTACGGCCTCTTTAGATTGAAGAATTTCTAGATAAATTTTGGAGGATTTAATTCCATAGGATTCTTTTTCCTAAGGAATCACTTTGGATTAAAGGAATGGCACCTCCAAAATTCTTATGGATTGCATTCCTACACCCCAATCCTAACCAAAACTCTTTTTTACACTCATTCGCATAGGATCGAGACACTTTTCCTGTGGTTCCATCCAAATGACTATTCCTGCAGTTTTCCTCTGTTTTGCACCTGCAATTCTGTCAAATTCCTGTGTTTTTTCAATTCCTATGTTTTGTAATCCTGAACGAATATGTACTGGCAGGAAAAGGTAAGGGCTTCTTTGAATCACAGGATTAGAAAACACAGGAATTGGGAAAACACAGGAATTTGATAGGATTGCAGGTGCAAAACAGAGGATTACAAAACAGAGTAAAACTGCGGGAATAGTCGTTTGGATGAAACACAGGAAAAACACAGGAAACATGCCTCGATCCTACGCGAATGAGTGTAAAAAAAGAGGTTAGAGTGAATGTTGAAATTCCTATGGGATTGGGGTGTAGGAATGCAATCCATAGGAATTTTGGAGGTGTCGTTCCTTTGATCCAAAGGGATTCCTTAGGAAAAATTCCTAGGGATTGGAATCCTCCAATATTCCTATGAAAATCCTTCAATCCAAAGAGGCCCTAAACATGCAGCATCGACTCACTTGGTGGCCTAGTTACTGATCTTTTGCTAGGGCGTTGCTCTTCAATGCCTCTCGTCAGCCCGCACTTGCTTTTCATCTTCGATCTTTTTCAAGACAGCCTGAATAGCAATAAAAAGATTCAACAAAAAAATAACCTAGAAACTGTGGCGCAATCGCGCTAAGTAACTGGGTGGGTTGAAGTATCCATATACAACCAAGAAAGAAAGATTTTGAATTAGATCACGGATAATCCAAGCAACCAAAAATTCCCCCTGGAGGTGGAGAAGGGATACCTTCGAAACAAGCCACTGCTCCCACCGCCGCTGTTTGATTCGTCGAGTTCGTCTCCTTTCATTCTTTTTTTTAGGGGACGTCTCCTTTCATATCGTTGCCCTTCCCGGACAGCGGCCACTGGAGGCCCACGCGCGCGGCAACTACTACTCGTGCTTACACGGACCGTCTGACCCAGCTGGGACTTGGGCCGAAAGATCAGTTTTTTTCTTTCGTTAGGTCGGCTGGGCCGTTCATACGGCTTTTCAAACTGGGTATGCAATTAAACTGCAGTACTCTTGAAATACAGGATCCCCTATATATCGCCTTTGGCGAGTCGTATCGTAGGACTCGCCCGCGTACGGCGCGTCGCCACGAAGGCCCACTTTGCGCGACGGCCCGTTACCTTCGGTGGCCTTTTTTTTTCTTATGAACCTCGTTCGCTCGTTTTTTTTTACTTGACTTGCTCCTTTGATCGTTCTCTCACGTTGGTGCATTTTTAAAATCCGAACCATTTAAAAAAATGAAACCATTTTCGAAAAAGAACAATTTTACAAAAAATGGAACATTTCAAAAGTCAGAACCATTTTTTAAATCAGAACCATTTTCAAAAATTGGCACCATTTTTAAATCGGAACCATTTTTAAATCGAACCATTTTTGTAAAAGAGGAACAATTTTCAAAAATCGAAACCATTTTCAAAAAAGCGAAACAATTTTTTTTAATCGGAACCATTTCAAAAGTCAGAGCCATTTGTTAAATCGGAACCATTTTATAAAAGAACCATTTTAAACGAAAATCAGCTTTGGCACTCGAGCGCCACTGCACTCGATATCAAGTCCATCCGTTGTGTCAATCAGGCCATCCATTCAGTCGTACTTGTACGTGTATTTATTCTTTTGTCAGCCGTATTGCAGCCTGAACAGTGCAGTTGTTGCCGTATAGAAGTGCTGGTCTTCATTTATTGTTGTGCCAGTCTGCCAGAGCTTCGTTGTGTAGCACGCCAAGCACATAGTGCGACCAGAGCATATAGGCTTGCTTCAGCTAGCTGCGGTGGGGTCGCTAGGTGTGCCGTTGGAGACGAACTGAAGCCAACTCTATTTCATCCTCCATGTCAATCTGCATCAGGAGGACAGGAGATCACTCAACAATGAAATACACCGGACATTTTTTCGGAATTTTCACATTTTAAAATAGACATTTTTTAGTCTTTGTAAAGAAGAAAAAAATTCATATGGCCGAACGACATTTCACGAGATTTTTTATTTGTATTTTTACACTAGACATAAAATGATCTTTTTTAATTGCGTGCGAACATAAAACGTCCGAATATACACGAACACATTTTCGGAAATTTGAAATTTAAAAATAGACATATTCTCTTTTTTGTGAAAAAGACAATATCGGTATTTCGAAATGACTTTTCACGAGAGATTTCTTGTCTTTTTCGCATGCGCCATACAAGTATCTTTTTCTCGCGAATTGTGTGGGAACATCAATATCCGGATAAGCACCGGATTTTGTTTTTGGAAATTTTTACATTTCAAAAATGGAACTTTTTGGTCTTTGCATAAAAGACAATTGTCGGTGTTCCGAAATGACTTTTCACTAGATTTTTTGTATCTGTACACAGCCAAAAAAAATCCTTTTAAATTGTGTATGAACATATTTTCACAATTTTGACATTTAAAAATGGAGTTTTTTCATTTTCGTAAAAAAAATACAATTTTTGGTGTTTGGAAATGACTTTTCACGAGATATTTTTTCCTTTTACATGGGCTATAAAAATAACATTTTTTGTGAATTCTGTGCGAACATAAAAATGTCTGGATATAGCGGGCTTGTTTTTGCAATTTTGAGATTTCAAAAATAGAATTTTGTTAGTCATTGCAAAAGAGATAAATTTTGGTGTTCCGAAATGAATTTTCAATAGATATTTTTTATATTCTTTACACGAGCTATATAAAATGCCATTTTTGCGAATTGTGTGCGAACATAAAATGTCCGGATATACACCGGACATTCTTTTGAATTTTATATTTTCAGTTGTCTTTTCCACGATAGTAGCATTTAGTCTGGAGAGCCAAAGTGAATTTCCGATGTATATCCCACTATGAAGTTATATTCCACTAATACACTTTAGATAACTAAGAAATTAAAGCCCAGGTACAAAAATAACTTAATAAGTATAAAATTATATTCCACGTAGAGAACCCTGATAACAGAGACATGTCACGATGCTCATTATTTTCTAGGCTGTAGTAACTTTTATTTTTACCGTCACAAGTTTTGTTTATTTCCTCTGGATCAAGAAAAACACTTTATACGAGGCTCCCTTCTAATCCTCTCCCGTGAACAGTACAGAGGAGGCGATAAGGGAGGCGACCCCGTAGTTTCTGGTCTCGCCGGCGATCCCGCCGCTCCCCTCTGCCTCTGGCCGCCGTCGGGCGCTGTGAGGCAGGGGGGAGCTCCGGAGGAGGCTGTGCGTGTACAGTATAGGTTTAGGTGTGCGTGTGAGTGTGGCTCTCGCCGTCTTCGAGGCGGTGGCGATGGCGGCGGTGGTTGAGCCTTGTCCTCCCCCTCTGTTCCCCGCTCCGGTGGTTGCCGGAGAGGTCGTGGAGGCTCGTCCGGTGCTCTCTGTCTCCCTTTTCTCTCCGGCCGGCCGTGGTGGCGTGGGGGGAGGTTGGTGGAGGCTGGTGGTCCGGCTTTTGTTGGTGGAGTTGCGGCTGTTCTTCTTCTTCGCGGTTTTTGGTCCGGCCGGCCGTGGCGGCGAGGGGAGCGTCCGGTTGAAGGTGGGTGTTGTTGGCGGTGGTTCTGGGCGGCGCGGAGGCGGCTGGGTGTGCGGCGGAAGCGGGAAGTTGGTGCTTGGGCCGAGCTCGTTCAACGAGACTAGATTCCGGCGCGAGGCGACGGATGGATCCTGCGGCTTTCTACATTGGTGGTGGTACTCTCTTCCCGGCGGACTGCGGTACGGCGACTCCGGTGCCGGCTAGAAGCTTGGGGCGCGGCGGCGGCGGGATCTGATCGTGTTCTTCCTGGTGGCTCGAGGGGGTTCTTTGCACTTTTCAGGGTCCTTTTTGTTATTTCTGTTTCTGTTTGGACCTTCTTGTAAAGTGTACGAGCTCCTTTAATATATGGATCGGATCCTTTTCCTCACAAAAAAAAAAAAAAACACTTTATATGTAGCATGCAACCACTGTCCACGCTGACACGTTCGTTGAATGTAGTGGCACACCAGCCAACCAGAATGCTTAAGTGCTCCTACCACCTGCCCCGTACTGGTAAACAGTCCCGCCCCGTATTACTTGTATACCTCCTTTTCCACACACGAATAGTAATTCAACACATATCCTGACGCACCTACCAAGGGGCGTGATTTCGAGTGCAGTGGTGCTCGGGAGCCAAACGTCCGCGTTGCATTTTAAAATGGTTTTTTAATGGTTCATTTTGAAAATGGTTCGCCTTTTAAAAACTGAACCAATTTAAAAAAATGAATAGTTTTCAATATAGGAACATTTTGAAAAATGAAACATTTTCAAAAATCGGACCTACTTTTTTAAGTCGGAACAATTTTGAAAAAGGAACCGTTTTCAAAAAACGGAACCATTTTTTTAAATCGGAACCATTTAAAAAAACAGAACCATTTTTTAAGTAAGAACCATTTTCAAAAAGGAACCATTTTTTAAATTGGAACCATTTTCAAAAAGAAACCATTTTAAAAAATTGGAACCATTTTCAAAAATAGAACCATTTTCAAAAAATCGGTACCATTTTCAAAAAGGAACAATTTTTAAAAATTGGAACCATTTTTTTAAATAGCAACCATTTTCAAAAAAGAACCATTTTAAAAATTGGAACCATTTAAAAAAACGGAACTATTTTTTAAGTCAGAACCATTTCCAAAAATCGGAACCATTTTCAAAAAAGAGGAACATTTTAGAAAATAGGAACCATTTTCCAAAAAGCGGAACATTTTTTAAAAAATCGGAACAATTTTTAAAAATCGTAACCATAACAAAATTCGGTTCCATTTTTAAAATCGGAACAATTTTCAAAAAAGAAGAACCATTTTAAAATGCTTTTTTAAATGATTCCGATTTTTCAAAAAGAAAACTAAACTAAATAGTAAAAAAGAAACAAAAAAAGAAAGAAATGAAAGAATAAAACAGAAAAAAAGAAACAAAAAAAAAGAGAACCAAAACCCGAACAGGAAACAATAGAAAGAAAAATAATGGTAAATGAACATAGCAGCGAGTGTAGCCCAGTGGCTGCGCCCTGTCCTCGTTCGTGCAGGTGCTGGGATCGAATCTCTGTTGTGACCTATTTTCTTCTCTTTTCGCTGCTGACAACTATTAATGGGCCGGCCCAAGCGGGGATATGTAGCAGGCGAGTTGTTACTAGGACTCGCTAAAGGCGATATATAGGGTCACCCATATGAATATGTGCTACAGTTAAGAGATTTTTCATTGAGATGGATGTAGAGGTGATCAGAAGTATCTTGTTGAATACTCCTCACCTTGCAGACAATTGGGCATGGCATTATAGCTGTAAGGGTCTCTTCTCGGTTGGGTCGGCAAATCGTATGCAAGCTGAGACGAATAAGAGACATGAGGATTGGTGTGATAGGAATGATGCTATTGTAATACTAACAACATAAGAAACAATGGAAGATGAATGTTTTCCTGCAGAGATTAGCTAGATATTCGGTGCAAAAAGCCGAGACTAGATACACGAGAAATATTGCACCGTCTCCAGTATGTGTACTGTGTGGTGTATCTATTGACTCATGGTGGAACGCTCTGCTAGATAGATACAAGAGATATCTTCAAACAATAGAGACTAGATTCAGTAAGTGTGTTCGCTCCTCCGATGGAGTCGATGTGGATGTTTTTCTTCCTCGTAGGCCATCAAAGCGATGGACAAGAAGGGGAGCCTCGACCCATTCGCAACTCTTGCAGATATGGCAAGCGGGGAAGTGTGGAGACAACATATGAATTCTTAATGAGCACATCCTCAATGGCATTTCACCGGCCATTGACTGGCATGCTACTGACTTCTATGGCCAAACGGAGGTCGCTCCAAGATGTAGCACAAAATGATGTCAGTTATTATTTATCCCCGCCGTCAAGCCTAAGGAGGCCCTTCATCAGTTTCAACATGCCGACCTCTATGTGCTCCAGCTCCACCCAAGTAGCGTAGTACCGGGGGGTGGAGCTTCAGAGCAATTTTCGTGGGGAAGGACCGGATTGTGATCCTCGTTTTCGATAAGGGTCCCATGTGTAAGATATGAGGGCTATGATGTAAATTTTTGTTTTCTCTGAGGTCTTCTTTGCAATTTGTAATCCCGCTCGAGGCCCTTCTCGTGTTAAAAGATCATTTCGTTTCATTTTTTTGTTAAACACAGTACATACATAGACGCTAACATGCATGCGCATACACTCACCCCTATGAACACACGCACAAACATCATACCCCTATAACCACCCCCGAAAGATTGAGTCGGCGGATCAGGTTTTGAGATTGACGAAGTTGTCTCGGACGCCGCGCTGTCGACAAGAACTCCGCCTGACACTGAAAATATTTCGACTAAATGAGAAACACCAGCGTCAAACCTAATGTTTGAACTTTGATTCGATGGGTACAACCACCTTTATAACAATCCAATCACATGTTGGTTCTCCATTTCGTTTCATCCTTAATTCCTTATTGAGATCAGGGCTACGGCCTAGTGGTTAGGGTTGCGCTGTCGCTCCTGGCGACCTGGGTTCGACTCCCGTCGGGAGCCGAATTTTCAGGAATTCTTACGAATTAGCTTCTTATATGAAAAAAATGCCACCAAGGGCTAGTCCTGGTAGGCCTTGTTTTTTTAATTCCTTATTACTGATCTAACCTACCCGTCAACTGCCATTCCAATCGATTCTGAGCCGTGACCAGCGGATAACGCTCAGAGTCTCGTGGGTCTCGTGCGCGCCGTGTATCCAACTCTCCGGCCGCTCGTTTGTTTGGGAGCTCATTCCATCCATGGAAGGATATAACAATGCATATAGGTACAGGTTAACCTTCCAGTCAAACCCCACCTCGACCTCTCCAGATCCACCCATGGACGAAGACGCCTTCCCGGCCTTGTCAGCACCTTAATTATCGCTTAGCACCAACCAAACTTGTCCACACAGCCCAACAAACACGAAGCAGAGAGCAGAAAACGATAGCCAGGTGAGAAGACTCCGCTTCCTTTCTTTCTCACTGCTGCTCTCCGCGAGGAGGCCGTGCGATGTGCGAACGCCACACGCTTCTCGCTCCCCCGCCTCTCGTAGCTCGATCGGCCGATAGAGTGAGCTACATATCTTCCCGTACCTACCGGGGACCAAAGGTAGAAGGAATAAGAAGATACACACGTGCGCACTGTGCAGAGCGAGATGGCGGGCTCGCTGGGCGTGAAGGCGACGCCGTTCACCTACGCGGCGCACGCGCTGGCCGTGGCGGCGGCGGCCATGGTGCTCGTCTGGTGCATCAGCTTCCGCGGCGGCCTCGCCTTCGAGGCGGTCAACAAGAACCTCATCTTCAACGTGAGTCCTCCTCTGCTTCCTCTGTTCCCCTCTTGCAACTGCCCCTTCGTATTGTCTTACGTTTGCTTCGGTTGCAAGTCACGTCACTCTTTGTGAGCAAAGAGAACTATTGGACCCTTGTGTTTGTTCGATACTATACTTGCCTGGGAGGTTGTAGGTAGCAATTAGGGTCGGCTTTAGATTCGAGCTTTTGAATTCTTGTGGTGTGTCTAATTGATTTGATGTGTTACGAGATACTAGTAGTATCTAGTCTAGCACGCATAGGCTCGATCAAAACAGCATGAGGAGAACACACAAGAACGCTAGAATTGAGTAATTCAAGTGCTCCTGATTGCCTCCGGCTCATGGCATCGTGCTCACGTGTTCATAGTCAACGAATGGTTTCGCACTTTAGATCAGAAATTAGACCCCAGAAAATATTGGCAATCAGATAAGAACAGGCACAGCGCATGGGAATCGCTCCATTTTTAAATGGCGGGGTTCTTCCTCAGAAATATTTTTTCTTTTTGAAAGATGTTAAATATTTGCACCTTCTTCCACGATAGACTTGTAACGAAGATTCTTATTTTTCTATACAATGCTCTCAGATTTCGCATTCTTGTGGAAGCCTGCGACTTTAATTTTGCTAGAGGGTTCAGACTTGTTGCACATGGGCCTAATTAAAATCTCTGCCCCCCTTGTCTGACAGCCCGAACGGATCGCTGAAAAACTGTGGTTAATTCTATTTTTACTACGGGTTGATAGCCTAAGTTTTTTCGTACCACTACTTTCAGTGACTTAATTTTCTGTGTTGTGTGCTGTATAATGCAGGTTCACCCTGTTCTTATGCTTATTGGTTACATTATCCTTGGAAGTGAAGGTAAGTCTATAACAGTAAAAGAATATGTGATGTACACATGAAGAAGGCAGATCAGTTCATTTCTCACGAATTCCATCCTTGAAGCCATAATGATCTACAAGAGTTTCCCGGGACTGAACCACGACACAGCCAAGCTGATTCACCTGATCCTCCACGCGATCGCCATCGTTCTCGGCGCCGTCGGGATCTACTGCGCCTTCAAGTTCCACAACGACAGCGGGATCGCCAACCTCTACAGCCTGCACTCCTGGCTCGGTATCGGCGCCATTTCCCTGTACGGAATCCAGGTA
This sequence comes from Poa pratensis, assembly GCA_947311845.1. NCBI lineage: Eukaryota > Viridiplantae > Streptophyta > Magnoliopsida > Poales > Poaceae > Poa > Poa pratensis. Next base: position 28,555,346 of record CAMZMU010000050.1, read on the forward strand.
ACTAAAAGTCTATAACCGATCGATCGCGAGTACAACAAGATCAATTTGCAAACTTTTCTTCTCGCGGATCATCAGCTAATACTATGTGCGTGTCACTCTGCAGTGGATATTCGGGTTCGTGACCTTCTTTTTCCCCGGCGCGTCGCCGGACGTGAGGCGGGGGGCTCTGCCGTGGCACGCGCTGTTCGGGCTCTTCGTCTACATCCTGACGCTGGCGACGGCCGAGCTCGGGTTCCTGGAGAAGCTCACGTTCCTCCAGAGCTCCGGCCTCGACAAGTACGGCCCCGAGGCGCTCCTGGTCAACTTCACGGCCCTCGTCGTCGTGCTGTTCGGGGCCGCCGTGGTCGTCGCCGCCGTCGCTCCCGCGGCTAAGGTCGATGAACCGGAGGGTTATGCTCCGATTCCGGCAGCGGCTAGTGCGAGCGCCTGATCGATCGGGAGTCCAAAAGAGAGATTGCATACGCAGTTTGTACCAACCACAGAATTTATGTCTCTGTTTGTGTCATTGTGTGTGTGTATCAGTTGAACCAAACCATTCAGGCAACAACAATTCCCTTGCATCTCACTGTCGCAAAAATTTCCTCCGCAAAACTTTTTTTAGCCGTCCTTTGCAAAACAGCCTCGTTTTAGGGGGATGTGCAGAACTTTTTTTTTTTTGAGGAGAAGCTGTGCAAAACTGTTTTTTTTTTTTTTTGAGATTTAGCTGTGCAAAACTGCTAAACTCATTTTGCAGGCAGCAGGCCACGGTATGGGCCTATCGAGTTTTGACTACCTTCTTGGGCTTGGTCCGGACCTACACAGTTCCCGGAAAGGCCTTCAGAAGCTAGGCTTGGGGTACCGCGGCAAAACCTATACATCGCGTACCGCGGAGGTTACCATCCTCCACGTACCCCTTAGTGAGCCGGGCCCACGGCGCGATAGGAGGGTGTGCACGAGGAAGACGGGGAAGAGGGACGCCGGAGACGGGGAAGAAGGAGGCGGCGGCGGGCGCCATAGCCACTCACCGACGCCGGGGACGACGCGGCTGGGCGCAGCGCCCCGACGGAGTTGAGGCCAGGACCTCACCGGAGACGGGGACGACACGGCTGGCCGCGGCGTCGCCAGCGGAGGTGAGGAAGTAACTTAACGAGGGGGGTGCGGGGTGCGGTGGCGAGCTCGCCGGCGACCGGAGTTAGGGTTAGGGTTCGGGTGCGGCGGGGTTTAGAGGGGAGGCCGGCCGGGGGGCGGAGGACCGGCGGAGGTGGTGGCTGGGGCAGGGCGGGGCGGCGCGGTAGCGACGCCGGCCGCGGGTGGCGGCAGCAGGCGGTTAGGCCGGCGGCGGCGGGCGGGTCGACGATGGCCGGAGAAGAAGAAGAGGATAGGAAAAGAGGATGCGGTGGGCGGCGTGGGTCGCGGCCCATGTCGAGGGAGACATCACAAGGCGGGTACGCGGAGCTTCGCTCCCTCCGCGTACCGCGTCCTATAGGCGCTCCCTCGGGTACCGCTAGCCAGAGGCTTCCCTTTGCGAAGGGAAGGCGACCGACGCGAGCGAGCCACGTGGCGTGCTGTCTACCAGTGGACCCGATCGATCGAGCGAAATCCAAATTTGATATGGCACCGCGCGGCAAGAATCCCGCCCGCATACGCGCACGAAGCTAGCCTGGTCTTCGTGTCCGCATGCAGGAATCCCTCACGAAGCTGCTCTTGTCCTCGAGTACGAGTGTGTCCCAGCCGCGCGTACATCCGGCGCTTCCATCGGACGCGTACGAAGCACCCCTCTTCAGACGAAAGGTAAGTACGGGTTGTCAACGCAAAAAAAGGTAAGATGCACAACGAACACACGGTATACAAACTAAACAATATAGAGAGTACAAGCTACACAGGAAACTGTGTATCAAGGAGCACCTATGTAACAGAGTATACACCACGGTTACACCGTGCTGTTACCAGATATACATCTACGCTACTACTGGATGTACAGCTAAATAAACACGGGTTGTACAACTAAATAGACACAGGTTGTATAACCAGTGGCGGAGCCAAGAATTGTGACGAGGGGGCAAACACATAAGGTCTAAATTTTTTTTTCCGAAAAAACGAGTCTATTCAACAAAATAAAAGATCCATGAAGATTCAAATATTTATAATTCATAAAGAACATTACCAATGACATACAAATAACATAAAAGAACTTTAAAACTACTAACATAGGTGAATGCCCGTGCGTTGCTACGGGACATCGAAAATATTATATGAACACATTGATGAAATAACTACCCTAAATTCAAAAAATATGTCAAACGACATGACAACACATGATTTCTACACATACATCGATAAATACCTATTCTCTCTCCAACTTCTTTCTTTTTGGAACCCTATGAAGATGTCATCAAGTAAAGTGGTGCGTGCGCGTCTATCCGTAAATTTATTGGCTTCAGTGGCGCGTCTATCCGTAATACAACAAAATTCAGTACTCTGAAACTTATTTTTTACTCACAATTGCTGGTACAAGCCTGTGCAAAAAAGTAGCACAGCTGCTTGAAAATCGTCGCACGCATTACATGCTACCTGCATAGGTCTACGCTAATCAGACAGCGGATAAAGTTTACCTGCAAAATCAATGTCGCTGAGTAAGCATCACACACAGGATACTCGCCTGTAGAACTTTGACAAAAAATCAGTAGTTTACCGTCGTGGGCGAGCTCGACCAGCAGTAGAGTATATGCCCACGGCAGGGAAGTGGAGGAAACCACCGCTCATTTAAAAATAATGATGAGTACACATTTCTCTGGGCCAACGTTGTAAAGAAAATGCAAAACGACATGTGAGAAAACGCAAGCTGAATGACTGCTTCCTGTCTTCCCCTCGCTCACTTCACTCACGCTGTAAATAAAAGCTTCACCCAAGATCCCCACCGCGTAGTCGATTCCGGCGGCTGCTCCCACTCCCGTACTCCCGAGCTGAAGCTCGGCTCGTTGCTCTTCCACGCCTCCCCCTCCCCCAACTCCTCCATAGCCTCCTCTCGCCAAGGTGGCGTCGCTAGCGTCTTGGATGGCACGGCGCTAGCAGCCGGCGACGAGTGTGCGAGGAAGCTGAAGAAGATGCGGAACAAGAGGCGCGTCGAGGACGGCGTGGTACCAGCGTTCTTTTTCTCGGACTCCTTCAAGGCGCTGCTAGTGATTGGCGGCGTGCTGACGGCGGCGACGGCCGAAGATGGACCGGACGGCGATTCGTCGTCGTCGTAGTAGTAGGAGGTGGATAGGCGGGCGTTGGAGCTAGTGTGCCGCTGGTGCTGCTCGCCGCCATGGGCAGCGTTCTCCCCGCAACCTGGACCGTCTCACCATGGCTCATCCCCAAGGTCCGCTCCTCTCTGCTACGCTTCCACTGTTTTATTTATGCAGTCCACAACAGGCATGGTCAAACCCTCTTCTTCTAGCTATTTTAGCATGTATTGATGTCGATTACAAAGCACCAGAGGCTTAATGCTCTGATGAATTGAGAGTTGAGCATAGTATTGAGAGTCGGAAGTTTGTTTGTTGTCAAGCTTGGGCATTTGGCAATTACGTAGTATAAATGGGGAACATGTGCAATGTTGTTGTCACAACTTGTCAGCTAAACTGAACAGACTTAGAATAGTGATACAACAGGTGTCGTAGATGTTAAAACGCTATTTTATTTTTGAAATTGAATAAAATCAGTTGTTGCTGCTAAGAGGTAGCTTGATTCGTACAATTTAGCTGCTGAAAAATTACTATCCTGCAACAATAATTGAGTATAGGTTAATAGGATGTAGATACTGAATTCAGCAGAGATGGCCTGTGTTTTTAAGTTAAATTAATTACAGAAAGGATTATATTCTTTTGTTGAAATCTGTGGCGTGGCACTTCCACTCTGACTGAAACTGAAAGTTTGTTGCAGATATTGCAAGATATTATGGTTGGCAATGGTTTTCACACTTCCACTGATTTTTCCGACTGTTGGAATTCAACGAGACATCATTTGATGCATGGGTTGACGTGGCAAAGGCACCTGCATTACCATCTAGTTTGAAACTGTACAATGAACTTCATGGTCTTGGTTTGCATATTATCCTCTTGGCCGGCCGAGTGAATCACAGAGTAGTGCTACTGAAGAAAATCTCTTGTTTGGTGGCTACCATTTATGGGAAAACTTATGGTGAGGTAGTCAAGGATCTGCAAATACATAGCATATACTGCCTGATTCTTCTGTGTCCAGACTTCTAGGAGTTATTATAATTCTGATTTTGTGTTTTCATAGTTTTGTGGTTGGCAATACCTGTGGCTTTACTCTAATTTCTAAGAATTAATATCTGGTGCTGCATGTGTTTTATACTATAAAGTAGTGTTATAGCTGCTATAATAGGCGTACCTTGTATTACTTACCAGTGGCATTATTAGGAGTGTGAATTCCTGACATAAAGAATTCATCATATTTCTGAGAGGAAAAAAAAATGGGGTGGTCTAAAGAATGAACGTACCAGATGATGTGGGAACCGGCGTGTTAGATGTAATAACTTTCTTAAGTTGTCGGGCCTCACGCTTCTTTCTATTAATTTCAACATGGTTCCGTGCATATCTTTCCCGTTCCTTTTGTCTCTTCAGTTCTTTTGGATCTGCTACTTTCCCGTACCAGAAATCTCTACCATTAGATGATCTTGGAATGTACAAGGTTGAAGCAGGTAAGTGTTGGTGATATATTTACCTGAATTGTTGACGTTCGTCAGGTCTTGGAATGGAGTCCGTACCCCAGTAGGCTTTGATGATGCCATAAGTATCTGACTGCTTGTCCTATAATGAGGACAACCATCAGTCATGAAAAGAGAAAACAATCTACCATGCAAGATCACCAGAACAGGTAACTGTAAAGAGTTCATCATAGCAATGAACAATGTATACTGTTTTGTCATGGGCAAGATCACTAAAGAATATGCTAGCTAATCGTAGTAGTGACGTATTGTTGTTTGCAGATCACTAAAGAGGGTGGTAGTATGCTTTTGGCCAGTGCTTATGTTTTGTACAACGTTCCTTTCATTTTATTCAGTTGTGTTCCTGCTATTCTGCTTTTGGCCAGTGCTTATGGGGAACGTGGCGGAGCCAGCATTCACCTGCTATGATGCTAAGAAAACCAACGTAAGGAGAAGGTGAACCTGATCCTTTTCATGGTGTGTTTGCTGCTAATAGTCGGACAAATTGTAAATAACTCACCCTGGCAATTTCTTCCGACTGCTGCAATGGGTACTTGCCAATGAAGATAGGCCACGATGGCCCGGCGTCGTTAGTACGGCGCGGTAACCAGGCCGACGACGGCTGGTCGAGGACGCCTGGTCGAGGACGCAGTTGGGAGCACTCTCGGCATGCACCTACTGCATGGCACCAGAGGTAGTGCAGGGCGCCGTGGCGGCTGAGTTCGACAGGGCTGTATTCAAATTTTTTCTTGATTGTTTCAGATATGGGCGTCCGTCATTGACTGATTGTCTTACAGGTGCGTGCCGTTGATCTGGCGTGCGAGTTTCATCCGTGATTGACTGATTGGCTCATATGGAAAGGAATCATTAATTTGTAGCGATTGATTTGTCTGGCTGTTTTGACAATTAAGAAACGTATTTACTCCCTCCGTCGAGGGAGTACTATTTTTTGGCAAGTACTATTTTCCGTCTAGGAGGCGATCGAGGGAACCATCTGCGGGCAGGGCAGACCACGTATGTTGATGGAGAGATGTTCTGCCGGGTACACCATCACCAACTCCCATTTAATAGTAAAGATGGACTCCTGTAAGTTGAATTGGACAATTGGCAGCCACCATATGATCCCATACAAGAAATATCTACCACACACATGGCAAATTTGTGAGTGTAATGAGGCGGTAGACCAATGGAAAGATCAAATGTTGTCCCACCTTTTGTCTTGGGAAAAGTATGGCCAATCTAGCAACTCAGACCTCTCGACAAATATGACCTTCTCATTTTATCACAGATTTCTTGAGTACCAAATTATTCAATTGGTCTCCAAAGTGTAGGATCAACAACAACATTTGCTAGATCAAAAACTTCATTAACAAGAACACTAGCGGTAAAAAATAGACAACAAAAATTGAGATTTTTGCTACAAGTATACAACAATCTGCCCCGACAACAATCGACATGAAACATGTCAAAGATGGAGAAATAACCTGCTCTTCCCCTCCCTGCCGTTGCTAGTCGTTGGCATCGTCGCGTCTCCGCCGGCAATTTCAAGCGGATGCTTTGGTGCCACTGTTCCCGCTGCGAACGCTGCAGCTTCCTCTTCATTCTCCAACACAAATACCTCCACCTCCTATGCAAGAGCTTTCCAATCCGGCTCCACCTCTCCGTCCTTCGCCCGCATCCGGCGGTAGCACCGCAGCTCGCGCGAGTCAGGGGCGACCAATCTAGACGAACGGTTGGGGATTGACAGGGACAGGGGATTGGGAAATTGAGCAGGGAGGAGAGAACCGCTGGGGATTGGTGAATCGAGCGGAGAGGAGCGACAGGGGAAAGCGGGCAGCGCCGTGGCGGGCCGGCGGCGGATCGAGCAAGGCTGCAGGGAGCAGCGCGGAGGGAGCTGGGGTTGGGGAATCACGACCTAGCGAGGGGCTCCTGGTCGAGAGTCGAGACGCACCATGCACATGCTCCGTCTGCCAGTTTTTTCTTTCTTTTTATCCCTCCCTTCATGTATACTGAGCGTATAATACGTATAGTCAATTTTTTTGCCCGTGGTGAGGGGGGGCGGCCGCCCCACCTCGCCCCCTGGTGGCGTCGCCCTTGTGTACAACTACATAGACACATATTGTACAACTATACATAGACAGATAGTACAGACACATGTTGTACAACTACATATACACATGTTGTACAACTAGACAGACACAGTTGTACATACACATATTGTACAACTATACATGCACATGTTGTACAACTACGTAGACACAGTTTGTACAGACATAGGTTGTACAACTATACAGACACAGGTTGTACAACTATACATAACCGGGAGTAAAAAAAAAGTTCGTCGAAACCTATCAACATGGGATCTATTTTTGAAGATCTCGACGTGAGGAGCTCAAAAATAAATATGGTTCGTAATTTGGATAAACTCTCGAGATATTTCATTTCAAAATTTCGGTTTAGAAAAATAAAAGGGGAAAAAGCTCCTCCCACCTCACAACCCTTCTCTCTCATCATACAAAAGTATAAAGAACAGAAAGTACAAAATACAGAGAAGTGAGAGTACAAACTATACAAACAGGATGTACAAAGTATACATAACCGGAGTACAAAAAAAAGTTCATCAAAACTATCAACATGGATCTAATTTTGAAGATCTCGACGCGAGGAGTACAACTGAAAATGGTTCGTAATTTGGATAAATCGTTCACGAGATATTTTGTTTTGAAAATTCGGTTTAGAAAAATAAAAGGGAAAAGCTAACCTCCCACCTCCGTATGCCTTTCACTCTCATCCTCCCCACTTTCAATCTGTTAGTGACACTTGTCAGACATGCGAGGACCAAGCAAACAGAAGGCGACACTTGTCACGATGAGAACGAATGTGGGGTTCCCTTTGCAAAGTAAACTTTTTTCTAGTGATTTCGTAGGCTTGGCGTCTCCGAAAAAACAGTTGTACGAGTACGTCGCTTCAAAAATCACCGACCATTACATTACTGCCGTTTGTTGCGCAAACTATTCACTTTTTACATGTGTATTACACAACAAATCATCAACTATTTATGCGACAGGTTGCACAAGGTCCATATAAAGATCGACGTGATCCAAATAGGTTCAGACACAATCTTTCATGGCGAATAATGAACATCAGCATTGAATCGATAGAATTCAAACCCATGCACGGCACAAGCAACAAATCACAACGATCAGAAATTAAAAACAAAATTCTTGTCTAAGATACGTTCCGGCTGCCGTGACCATATATAGCGTGAGTCAAATGGACAGACCCAAACTGAACTTATCAAAAACTCAGACCGAAATAAAAATCCAAATTGGCCCACAACATGACATGGCTAACATAAAATACAAAACATATATTTCTGCATCAGTCCCTAAACCAAATAAGTTGCATATTCAACTAAACTTGTTCAATGCTTCTTGACCAAACTGAAACACATTGGTGATGTTCTGAAATTGGGGTTGACCTCATCCTCTAGAGACACTTCAACGTGGAAAGGTCAAAGATTCAGAATATATGGAGGTTGGTGCAATAACATGAGTAATAGGTATCCTCTCGTCATCATCCCCCAACTTGAAAGGAAATTGTTAGTTTTAGCTTAATGTGACGGTGGATGCCAAAGTGGTGACCCCAGAAGGCTGATGTTTGGGTGTCAAGGCATTGGCCTCGAGAAGCTATGTGGTGGTGGATCTATGGGTTGAGATGCATGTGACATGGTGTGAACGACAATCTTGGTCGATGCGTCCCGTTGGAGATGGTTAGCAATATATTGGGGTAGCAGGTCAGATACGATAGTCGTGGTTTATGGGCAACCGACCTTTGCAGTTTGGGGTATAAGTGGCAAGGTCGTGTGATGTCATCTCAGGGGTGAGCTGTGATATGTCGTGGCAACGGCCTTACAAGGTGGTGTCGACGGGCTACGCATGGCGTTGGAGAGCGAGATGGCAGCTGGATAGGGGTCCCAAGAGTTTTACAACGTTGAGGATCTTGGATTTGGGTATTAGGGTGACAAGGTTGTCCTTGATGTTTACAATTGACGTGTAGGGCGTCAATTTTTGTGCAGGGTCTCATTGAGTGCAGACGTTTTCACCATCTTGACTCACGGGAGCATCGCCTGCTCCTGTAGCAGTCACAACTTTTTTCTCTTTGGCACTGGTTTAGGCCGGCTGTTTCGGTGGAGCGGATTACGGTTGGTTTGTATATGTGGTTGGAGTTCTTTTTTTGTGTTCGTTGTGCCGCAGGCGGTGCGGGCGTGGTTGGCCCTGCCAATATCTATTTTTGTCCGGTAATTAATTGGGCACATTCTAAATCAACGAGACTGACCGACCTTTTGCCTCGGTTTCAAAAGAAGAAATATGGCATTCCAAATAGGTGTCCACTTTCGCCAAGTCATTCTTAAATGGACATGAAATGTTTCCGGAAAGGGCACGGTTTATTTGGTTAACGGTAAAGCAAATGCAATATCTTCAACATTTGTGATAAACTTCAGTTAAAAAAACATTTGTGATAAACTCGAACCTGCAATGATGTCATTGTGATTTTTGTTCGTTTTTTTTATCTTATCTAAAGGAAGTTGGGACCAGAAGAAATAAATATGAAATATCGTGCACCTTGTGACCGAGACAAAGACCTGCCAATTGAGTAGGAGTGCGTATGAAAATGGTTCCCCGATTGTTTCATGATCATGCCTTTTCTTTTCTTTACATCACTAGACTGGTGTTGCGTCTAGGATGTACCAGTTCAACGGTAAATCCAATTGTTTCTTAAATTTTTGTGTGCCTATTTCTTTTGGTGTAACCAATCGAGATGAACCAGGGAATAAAGCGTTCCCATAATGCACCTGCCCTTTGAATGTGCACTCATGAAAGGACCCGGTTGTCATATCAAAGCCGCCTTTTTTTTCTTCCTTTTGTGCTTTGAACTAATGGGCTCCATAAATCATAATATCCTTCTTTCATTTGTGGTTTGTGCACTTGATGTGTGTTGTGCCTTGGAAACTTGCAGCACTCAACAACGTAGTAGTTTCTGGCGAACAAAACCGCAATGTAAATCTCCTGTTCGAGAGCAAAAGCTTGGTACTTTTCATACACCTTTTGACTGAACTGAACCACGTCGGCAGCTCCTGTAGATGAAAAGGTGAAGATCTTGCAGGCATGGTACACTCGTTCGATTAAGACTCGTCGAACCCTGAACGTGATCTCGATCCTTTGACTTACTAAAAGATTATCCCAATCTCGTGAAGAAAATGAAGGCAACAAAAGGCAGAGAAGAGACTCGGCGTCTAATTACAGTGACCTGTCCCAGAAACGCCACCAGAAAAACCCGTCGTCTGTCGACCACAAGTTAAGTTAAACTCACGCGACAGACGGCACAGTGAACCTGAAAACACCGTCTGATTGAGCAGACACTTCAGAAGAGATGTACTAACTTGGAAGCACTGTGGTTTGCAATAAACGCCAAGATCTATCCGTGCATACGTTCATGATCGACGAACAGTCGTTTGATTGACGCACTGTTGCACCCAACACAGACCATTAGACACTGATCTGTCTACTTATGCACATGTAGGTCCACTTAGAAATATTTCAGAACACATGCTTCTTCATACACATACACTGTTACAGTTTGCATCCAACCACAAGATCCTGTTCGTTATGCGTTCAGGTTGGCAAAATCTCCAGCAACGCACAAATACTACTTCGACAAGGGGACCCCTTGTCCCCCCTTCTCTTTGTCCTTGTCATTGATCCTCTCACACAAATCTTGGAGATGGCCACAAGGGAGGGTCTTCTCCACAAGTTGAGAGGGCGGGGCACCATCTTGAGAACCTCTCTCTACGCGGGTGATGCGGCGGTGTTTGTGGCACCTATCAAAGAAGACATTGCAAATTTTGCCTTAATCCTTGAAGCTTTTGGAGAGGTCACCGGTCTTTGCACAAATTTTGACAAGAGCTCCGTGGTTCCAATAAAATGTGGCAACATCAACCTTGACGACGTCCTTGAGGGAATTCCGGCAACTAGGGCCTCCTTTCTGATCCGCTACCTTGGTCTCCCGTTGTCGGTACGGCGCCTAAAGCACGTGGATTTCCAACATCTTGATGATAAGTGTATTGCCAAGTTTCCCACATGGAATGGCAAGTACATCGCCACGGCGGGTAGGGCGGCTCTTGTCAAGTCGGTGATTGCCTCGCAAGCCATTTACTACTTGACATCTCTTGTCATTCCTCCGGGCACCATGACGTTCCTCAACAAGATTCAACGTGCCTTTCTTTGGTCGGTAAAGGATACTACAACCGGGGCCAAGTGTAAAGTAATTTGGGAGCTAGTTTGTCGGCCAAAAAAGCTTGGAGGGCTCGGTTTGCTCCACTTGGAGAAGTTCGCGCGGCTTTGCGTTTGCGTTGGCCTTGGCTTGAGTGGAAAGACCCGGAGAAAATTTGGGTGGGTCAAGGAAACCCTTGCACCCGTGAGGATATGGACCTTTTCTACGCCGCCACTACCATCACAATGGGTGATGGGCTCAAGACCCCTTTTTGGCATGCGCCTTGGTTGGAGGGGAGGAAGCCCAAGGATATTGCGCCTCTCATTTTTGAATCCTCCAAGAAGAATAATTGCACCGTGGGTGATGCCACTAACTCAAACAATTGGGTCTGGAATGTGTGTCTTGATGAAACCTTCACCAACGACCAACCAACGACCACCTCCACCAATACTTTGAGCTTTGGTTGCTTCTCCTTGATGTGCATCTTGATCCTCACATGCCCGACGACATTCGTTGGAAGTTACGGAGATGTATTCGGTGCCTCCAGCTCATTGTAGCTTACGGAGATGTGAGCGCTAAACTTACAGATCATTCTTCCATTTTTAAACCCCTTGTCTGAAGATAAAGAACGCATACATCTTTATCAAGGAAAAGCAAGGTACAGATACGATTTCGCCCACACATCTATAATAGAACTATACATTTTTCTAGTCGCAAAAACAATGATTGAACAGCTGAGAGACGAGAAGAAAAATCTCAGGAAGGTACCAGGGACAGGTTGGTCCAGGTGGCGCGCAGCTGAAAACAACCTCCACTAGCCTCCAAGAAACTCCATCAACCAAGGCCAGAGGCCACGTACAAGCTCACAGGGATTTGGGTGCATGAACTAGGTAGAAGGCTAATCCAGACGGGGAGCGCTTGTGGCTGCAACGTTTGCAGCGTATCAGCATGATCTTCCCCTTAATCTGAATGGAAAAGAATTGAACTAATAAACATATAGATATATGCAGATATATGGGTGTCAAGCAATCGAGAAAAAATGTCGACATTGCAATTGGTGGGTTCCGACAGGCATCGCTCTCGAGCTCGATATCCCGCGATGTATCCAACAGGTCCGGGGGACCCGCGACGATGTCGATGCACGATTTTTAAAACTCGTCTGCACAAAACTTGCCCGGCTGCTCGCCTGCTTCTATGCATGGTACAGGGATAAGACTGATTCGGCGGCAGTATAATCTTGTAGCTGAAGAGAACCGATTTAAAAATATAACTGAAGAGAAGAAATACATATGTGTAAGGTTTCAAAAGAACACACGTCCTAAGTGTATTGTGTTATAAGTACTTCTCACTCGTTTTTATGCGGTAACTTGTAGACTTGCTGATGAGACCTGGCTATTTTTGCACGCCCAGTTACCTGCAGTCTGATTAAACGGTGTGAAAATGACATGACAGGGCTCCGATATCTATCTCCGAAACACAGAAGGAAAGGATTTGATGCGTAACGAAGAGCGTCAAGGCCGTAAGATTCACTTGCTTGTAACGCGTTACTATGTTTAGCCGCTGGCTGTTGCCAATAATATTGAGTGTCGTAGCTGTGGCTGCCTGTCCTCACCAGCAAAGCATCTTCTGTTCTTGTCCATTTGTCTGTTATAAACGATCGTCCAACCCACAGCGTTGGACAGTTGCACAGGCTTCTTATTCAATAGTAACGAGAAAGTGTTAGTTGATCAGCTACCATAGGCTTTGGTTTTAGTTTGGTTGCTGCCACAACCTATTCTAATTTTGAGCAACGGTTTGGCATGTTGGAGTTTTTGTGGGTGTTTTAAATGGTATAGGGCTTACAGTGTTTATCCCATCTACTTCGATCTGACGGTGATAAAATAGGTGGTAACAAACTAATGGTATCAAAAGTGTGGGCTCGGTGCCAAAATTATGTACGACCGGCATCTATAAACTTTATTCATTTTATTTGTTTTTATTTGTCATAATGTCCCCACTCTTTTATTTATAGCTTGTGAAGGGGTGTTGGAGCACGCTGTCATCTCGTGTTGCGCCCCGCCATATAATCTCGCCATGCCACCATGCTCACCCTGAGTCGGGCGCTATGGAACGCGCCGTGACGGCCTCCAACGTCCCCGTCATCTTCTGTCTGATGGCATCGTGTAACTGCATTCTTCGTTTGCAGCGCCCACCCGGACAACGAGTCCCCGCCCATGACCACCATGTTTTTCAGCTTCCGGGGGTTCATCGCGAAGTTGCCCCAAACAATTGTTTGTTTTAATTATAGGCTACACAAATTTAGACTCAATGGTACTGGATGGTAGCCGAGTAGAGCTCCTTAAATGGATATGGGCGAAGTTTTTGTGCCAGAAATAAATAAAGAAAATCGTTAGAGCACCCACGAAAATTCGAAATGGCTAGTTCCCATGGCGATGAAAATTAACTCGATCTCAGTCACCTCCCTAGTCATTTGATTTGCATTGCAATTAATCATGTGACATGTGAATTGCAAGTGAGTTGAAACTGAGACTTTTTTGCTTACACATGGGTCGCAACTCTCTAACCATTAGATTTGTATCGCGATCCGTGTAATCTGTTGGTTGCAAACGTGTTGCAACTGAGATTTGGTGTTGTAAGAGGGTTACAACTTACAACTAATTTGTTTCTCTATTTACACACATGCCTTGTAACTTGCTAGTCTTTAAGATTTTGGATCACGATTCGTGTGACATGTGAGTTTCAATTAGGACCATACTGTCCCGAGAAAATGTACTTGGACCGACGGTCTCGATCGAAGCCAGATTTCGGTGAATGCGGTAAGATGTACTAGTAACATTCAACCTAACCTGATTCGAAAAAGAAAAGAAAAAAACAACCTAAGCTGCTTTACGCCGGAGGGCAGGGGTACACCACTTGCTCGGACAAGCCCGACTCGTTGAGGTTACCGCCCAAGAATTCCCGTGCGGAAAGTGCTGGAATGTACACTTGTCGATCGCTCGTTGCATACGGCCACATGCGTGCCCCGTTCCTTTGGAAACGGCCGTAACGGCCAGGTTTGGTCGGTCCCTCCTTGCCGTCCACGCCCAGTCAGTCGGCAGCAGCAGCGAGAGGACGGGCGCGTCAAGGCAATGACAGATAGGATTGGGGCAACGCTGCAATCAAGCTACGGACTGGGCAATATTCTAGTCGGCGGCAAGCCTTTATTGCAATCACCGATGCTAAAAGGAGGCTGAGAAAATCTTACCCATGTCGCCGTCCAAATTCACGCCGCCCGGCCGACTGGCCGAGGCTGTAAAACGTCGGCGGCGTGTTCGGTGGCGCCGAAGCCGTTCATGCGGAGGACGCGCAACGGCCGTCGTGCTCGCCGCGCTCTCCTCACGGGTGGGACTGGACACCGCACGGCGCACAGCGCAATCGCGCTGGCCGCGCCACGCTGGGACGCACTCTAGCTGTGCTTGCCTGTGTACCCCGATCGAGGGCCCTGGGCTGCGCCCCGCCATGCGCCATATCGCCTTCACGTATCACTCATGGCTTCCGTGCCGAGCTTCGTTTCGCAACGACACCCACCACCCTGATCTCAGCCACTCCATCCGGATAGATAGAGATGGACGTCCCTTTTATCTTCTTTCTTCACCAGCCCTTCCAAGCTCCGCTATTTGGCTCATTGGCTGGAAACTCCTATGCTAGATATTTTGTCAGGAAGAAACATGTCAAAAAAATAATTGTCAAGAGGAAAAACATGTAAACGAATTTTGTCTCTTTGCATAGCGTCGTACACGCGAGACGTGATAGTAAGTTTTTTATGCATCAACCCAATGGCATTGGGTAAGAGCAACTCTAGCAGATCCTAAACAATGTCCCAGGCCGGAAGATTCCGGCACACATGCGGGTTCCGTCTTTTTTGCGGCCCGAACTGGCACCACCTATCGGCCCTTTTCAGAAACATTGTTTCAGTCCACCGAATAAGCGGCCGCTCCACCACTATATCAAGCGCTTCGGGGAGCCGTTTAGGTTTGGCACCCCGATCCCTCAGCCATTCTCCACCGCTAGGTTTTAAAATGCCGACGAGTAACTAGCACGTGAAATCGACAAAAGGATGGGTGACTCTTCCATGCACGGCCTTTGTAGGGGCGGCGGAGGCCGTGGTGGCCACAGTAGGAGAGGCGGAGGCGATGCTGCCGCCGACGAGGAACGCCACCACCCCACTTGTCGGCCGACGCGAGCAAGCGCTCCCACCATCGAGGGAGGGGGTGGGACAACCTACGTTTGTGGTGCCAACCCTTCATCGACGTGAACCGTGTCGCGGCCGCCCGGTTCGCTGCTGATGGCATGCCGCCTACCAGCTTGCACGACTCCTCCTCGGTGACCGTGCTCAGCGATGACGTCGCCGCGCTGTCCGCCCGCTTGCACGACGCGGATGCGGGGCCCTCCTCCTCGGTGGTCATGCCATGAGGTCGAGGCATGGGGCGGGACCATGGCGGCCTCTCCCGGAGCCAAGGTGGGGGCCACGGCGACTGGAGCGTGCTCACCAAGCACGTCACTCTGCATGTAGTGCGGACCCTCGAGACCAAGCGTGCCCTCGTGGAAGCCAAGGTGGCGACGGTGCCGCCCAGCGACCCGGACATCGAACGCCGCTTGGAGGAAGCCCGTGAGGAGCACTTTTGGTCGCGTGGACGGAGCGCACCTCCGTCGTGGCCTACTACCTCGACTGGGACGACACCCCGCATCCGATGTAGCTCGATCCATCGTGTGACTACGGTTAGGGTTTCCAGTTTGTATCCTAACTATGGTGCTTGTGCGTTTCCATGTGTGAAGCTTTTGTGATGAACTGTCACTGATCTCGCTAAAGAAATTCTCACGTGAACTAATTTTTTAATTATGCAGTACCGTTTTCGTTCCGTCGGACACATGTAAAACCAGTTTCAGATGCACCCGATACAAGTTTTCCGGGTTGGATTTGCTAGGGTTGCTGTAAAGCCCGTACCACCCACCTACCTACACAATCGTGCCGTCCGCGGCATAGAACCGGCCCTGGACCGAGGGAGCTGGAGCCTAGTTGCCCAATTCGGCGGTATCCAAGGCGCTCTTTTGTCAGAAACACGCTCCTAAAAACATACTCTGTCCCTCGGCCAGCTCCAGCTTTGTCCAGACACAATCCAATCGCCCTGCCAGCCGGCCGGACCGCTGTTATTAGTACGCGCCACCACCACCACAACTCCGGTACACCTCCTCCAGAGTCCCGCGACAAGAACAGCTGCGCCAACAGCAACAGCTCGCCTACCAAACGTCCAGGGATCGCCATGGCCGCGGAGGAGCCCAAGAAGGTGGAGGTGGAGGCGGCGCCCGAGCCCGAGCCCGAGGCCGCCCCACCGGCCGCCGAGCCGGAGGCCCCCGCCAAGGACGTCACCGAGGAGAAGGCCGTCATCCCCGCCGAGGAGGACAAGCCGGCCGTCGATGACTCCAATGCCCTCGTCCCCGTCGAGAGTGAGTATAACTCTATCTGTCGCCGCTTGCTTGCTTCTCCTGTTTGTCACTTGCCTGTTTGGTCAAGACCTGTTTGGGAAGGGGATGATTGTACTAGGATCTAGAAACAGGAAACTTTTTATTCCTCTCAGTGCTTTATGGTACCTGTATAGACTATAGTGGTAGTACTAGGTACTCATGATCCTTGGATGCTTGTCTTGCCTTGTTTGCTCCTCTGCTGTGCTTCTCTTGGATGATTTTTGCTCTTGTTGTGACAGGCCGCCTGGAGTATGGTTAAAAATTGGTAATTTCCGTTAGAGAACCTATGTGTTCATAGGAATTATCCGTGTAGATTGCTGTCACCAATTGATTTCACCGCTTTGAGCCCCTTTTTTCTCATGTGATTTTTTTTTTTTTTGAAAGATCATGTGATTGATTTCTCTCAACTGTTTTTCTGTGAAAATTTCACAACTTCTTTGGTTTTGCAAACGGCTGTAGTAAATATCTCAACTATTCCTGTAAATTCTCCTGCTTCTCAATGATTTCGTTTTGCAACAGTGGATGTAATCATGGTTGCAGAGTAATTCCTTGCTAGTGCTGCAGAGTTTTGAAAAATAAATAAACATAAAGAGCATCTTAGGACAACACACATAGGCAGCTGGTTGATGCTAGGCATGTATAGCTTCACTCGAGTCGATCTTTCCAGAAATATTTCAGGTCGGAATTTGGAAAGGATAGTTCTTGGAACTTTCCTGAATTCTTCACTTCCCCATAGCTTTACCTTTTTGCTGCCTCTTCTCTCCTTTCTCTCTCCCTCTCACTCTTATCCATCCGAGTTTCCTTTTTTTGGTGGAATCTCAATTTCACCTTAACACCCTAGAAAGTGTCCAAAATGTTATGCTGAGAGAAAAAAGAGCTAAACAGAAACCAAAGGCACATGAAGAACAACTTTTGCCCATGCTGTTTTCTGGATTTCCTGCATGTTCTACGCATATTTCATCAAACCATATAGGTAGAAGTAGTTAATGTTTGGGTTTGGAACAGACAAAGTTATGTACATGTGCAATTACTAACCGGAAAATCAAACACAAGAAATCACGATAATTGTCATATTCTTCTTTTGAAAGGAATAAAGTCATCATAATATATTAATATAAATGACATATTGTAGTTTGGGATAGGCATGCAGTTGCTTTCTATTGCTGTTCTAAGTCATCATAGATGTACTGCTATGCCATAAGTGTCCAGTAGTTCAGTTCCTTGCATAGTTGGGAAAATCGTGCATACAAAGCGTTCAGGGTTCCTGGTGAACCTCGTCGAATTTCAACATATGGTATGACCGTATTTCTGTTTTAAAATGGATAACATGAAGTAATTACACCGTATGAAAAGGAAAATTAATTTTGTGGTGCAACCAGTGGTTGTACATGAAAGTTATCTTCTGGTTTGACACTCTACAACATAGCAATCCCCTTCCCACAAAAAGCCAATCACCATATGACTAAGTAGCAACCGTGGAGAAAGTTGTCTTCTTTTTATGTATAAAAAAGTTGCCTTCTGGTTTGACACTCTACTTAGCTGCAAGCTTTCAAACATAAACAATTTGCACCTAGTAGCTCTAAGGATTATGACCGTGCTGGAGACCTGAGTCAAGGATATTCAGAACACTGTGTATTGGATGCTGAAAGTTTAGTGTATGATGTCACTGTTTGGCCATTCCCTTATCCAGAAGGACTGGGTTAGCTTTTTTCCGTCATACCATGTTTGCCTATGTGGTTGGAGAAGTTCAGAGGATAAGATAAGTCCTAAACAAGACATCATAATGATAGCGTAGATGCCTAGATGGTGGGGAAACTAAAGTCTGCAACTAGTTGCGCCCGCACCCCATTCCGCATGTTGCACTTTCAAGTTTTCAAAAAAAGTGAAATAAATCGTGGACATTGCTTATGTTGTTTATCGTGCATCCACAAATTTTCACCCAAAATTTGACAACATGTGGCCTGCACAAAAAAGACAAATGAGATGTAAATAGTACACGATACTATTCGCTTGTGTCTTCTCTTTTTTGCACAGAACACATATGGCCATATTTTGGGATGAAAATTTGTGAATATCCGAGAAACAACATAACCAATGTGCATGATTTATTTCGCATTTTTTGAAAACTTGAAAATAGGAAATCCGATAATGGGGTGCGGGCGCAACTGGATGGTGCAAATAAATTCTTCAAGTCTTGCTCTTGGCACTTGGAAGATAAGCTATCTGAGCACCACTGCACAAAGAACCTCTATACAAATGTGTCACACTTGGCTTTCTGAATGTTTTCCGTTCTCGAAAGTAAAGTCTATAGGCTCTGTCGAATATAATGTTAATGTCATAGCATATAAACTTGCAATGCTAATTTATCTGTCGAATTGAGGAGTTCCCTGCTTCCAATTTCATTTGCATGAAACTAGACCTTAATTGGTTGCTGAAGAACATTTAACATCTTGCAGACAGCTGCTAGCTCTTACTGCACAATTAATCTTATACAAAATAATGATGTGATAACTCTTGCTCATTAAATATCTCTCTGCTTTCTGTATACCAGAGGTTGCAGATGAACCTGCTGCTGAGAAACCTGCCGATGAGAAGCTTGCACATGTGGGCTCAAATGACAGAGGTAATTTTTGAATAATTTGAAATTTCTCCTTGTCTTGGAGTACAAATATGCTGACAGAATCTGAAAAAACTCTTACCAGATATCGCTCTCACAAGGGTGGAAACAGAGAAGAGGAACTCTCTAATTAAGGCATGGGAGGAGAATGAGAAGACAAAGGCTGAGAACAAGTATAGTACTTATATCCATTCATAAATCAGTATGCTTATTCTTATGTTAGAGTTATCACCAATCTGTTATACTGGATTTGCGTATTTCAGTAGAGATCTTCAGCCATTTGAATGGTTTCAACCAGGAAATAGAACCTCTACATAGCTTCATGTTAATATATATCTAGTCTTGCTCCCAAGACAGTGGAGGATATGTGAATGCCGTCGCCTAAGAGCAACTAACCCTACCCACATTAAATTTACCCTGGATATCATGTGAACAAGTAATGTCATTATGAAGCAAATGAAGAAGTTATATACTTACAACTAGAAAATTTTGTTGAACACATTCATTAAGTAGATGATAAGAAATGAAATGTCCTAACCTTGAATCACATGAATGTCTCAGGGCTGCTAAAAAGGTATCCGCTATTCTTTCATGGGAGAACACCAAGAAAGCAAACATTGAAGCTCAACTGAGGAAGATTGAGGTAAAATTTCATTGTTTGTATATTCCATCGAAGGATGAGGCCCATTCTTGGGTGATTCTGTAGACTTATCAATATCTACCTGCAATTCCCACTACGGCACTATTTTCATATATCCTGTAAACTAAAGCTTACATATGTGCACATCTTCAGGAGCAATTAGAAAAGAAGAAGGCCGAATACGCCGAGAAGATGAAGAACAAGGCTGCACTCATTCACAAGGAAGCTGAAGAGAAGAGAGCGATGGTTGAGGCAAAGAAAGGTGAGGAGCTCCTCAAAGCCGAGGAGACGGCCGCCAAGTACCGTGCAACCGGCAACTCCCCCAAGAAAGCCATGGGATGCTTTGGGGCCTAAAAAACAAAAACAAAAAATGTTCCCTGGTCACAATAGGGCAAGAGTGAAGTGTTCATCCGTGGTTGCTTGCTTCCTTTTTCTTTCACCCGTCCATGTGTGTAGTGTGCCTTGTGTGTAAAGTCTTCTGTTGCTGTATATACATATTGCTTCCCAAGACACAGGTTGCTGGTGCTGTACATCTTTGATGCTTGACAGTCAACATTCTTATGTGTAGTTAAGAAGTCACACTGTTATTGCTGTTGACATTTAAACAGTCTTAAGATTTTGGTCTCATCTTAGTGCTGATGTTCTTAAGTTAAATAGCACGGTGCCTAGTTGTGAGTGTCATTCTTATTATGTCAAAGATATAAGGTTTGTTTTCTTATTTTACACGACATTTTCCTAACATTTAGACGTTTTAGACATGGATATATTCCTAAATGTGTAGTTTTGACAATTTTTTATATTATTATGTTGCTAAGAATGACGTAGAATAATTAAAATCATTTTTATGTACCTCTAATGATATTTTCTCTCAATAACCTGTTAATACAGTTATGCATAAAGTTGCAGTACACCAATCAAACAAACACGAAACTGCATGACTACTGATAAATTGTGTGTGCTCGCTAGTATAGAGCGTTGTAGCTCTGATACTTTTTGTAAATCTGACATGTTTGTTCTTATCCTCTTTGCAAAAAGATGTCTACGCTAAGATTGTTGATTGAATATACAACTGGGTCCTTTTATGGAGAAAACTAAATGTTTAACAAATTAATGATCAACACACCATAAAGCCTCCGATGAGGCGATGACAGACACGAGACTTCTACACAGGTTGGGCCTCTACCTGCAGTGCGGGCTTACTCATGTGTGGTTGATTTGTAACGATCTGATAAAATGAACATCAACTTTGTGACCCGTGTGTATGGCATGGAATATATGATTAGAACGGAAAACTACACTTAGCACCATGAAGTAGCAACACAAGTTGAACGAAATACATTTATTTCTCATGCAGAACCAAGCTATTATTGGAACGGTTACATAGCCCAAATTGTGAAAAGCAACATTATCAGTAATCGGCCTTAACAGAAACAAGTGTAGAATAGTTAAAGGGCATGTATGTGTCTTATCTAATTGGCCCATGTGGCCCAGGCGCCCAGCCAGTGTGCTACCTGAATGAAAGGGGCATTGTGCAGGCAAAGCCTTGCCCTAGCCGCCACAGCTCAATAGAAGTTACTTCTCTTGACGGAGGTGGTTATGTCCTGGCGGCGGAGGTGATGGCGACCGAAGCAGCGGCCTAGGGTATGACATTTGCTGAGGGTGAGCGCAACTAGTACGGGTTACCACACAATTCCAAGTTCCAAACTACATTCAAAGTACCTGAATTTATGCTTTGCTTGTAGCCTGCTTATTTTCAGAGAAGCGGATTACCCTGGCCTCTGCTAGCTCTGAGAGTGCTGGAACGATTACAGACTGAATAGCACGTCTCACTTGGGATGTTCTGGAATGATATTCCTCTCTATCCTCATCAAGATGTTTACAACCTCCCTCATCGAAGGCCTTGATTGGCATGACATCTGCGTGCATGAAATCGCCAGATCCAACAACTCCAATGCTTTTGCCTGATCATATTCAGGCCAATACATGATCTCCTCATCCAGGCAACTCATGATGCTCCCATGATTTTCCTGCGTCAGGTTGGATCTCATCCATGTTACAATGTCGACACCATCTCCAAATGCAGGATCCACAGGCATCCTCCTGGTTAGGACCTCGAGAAGCACCACTCCGTAGCTGTAGACGTCGCTCTTCTCAGTTAATCTTGTAGAGTAACCTTGCTCTGAACACAAATGACCACACATGTTAACCTAAAAGTTTAAGATAAACATATAATAGAAACATGTATCCAAAGATTGGGCTGTGTGCATCCTTGATGCAAAGTCTGGGAGAAATAGAGTTCTTCCATTCTCGCGAAAAATGTATCCAACTATTGGTGAATTTACCTGGAGCAATGTAGCCAAGGGTGCCAACGACGACAGACACTGTTGCATCTTCATCCTCATCATCGACAATCTTCCCCATTCCGAAGTCTGCGATCTTTGGCACTAACTCGACATCCATCAGGATATTACTCGACTTGACATCCCTATGGACAATCATGGGCACACAATCATGGTGAAGATAGGAGAGGCCTTCTGCAACACCGAGGACGATCAGATGCCGGGCCATCCAGTCCAGAGCTACTTGGGCGTCCTTTCATGCAATAGCTCGAAGAGTGTCCCCTCTGGCATGTACTCATAGAGAATTAGGCCAACGTTGCGGCGGATGCAGTATCCAGCCATCCTGACGATGTTCCGGTGCTTCACTATGTTCAATATCTTCACCTCAATGGGGAATTTGCACTGGGACAGATCAACCGTCTTGACAGCCCACTGCTTTCCCACTGCAAACTGAGTCCTATAGACAGTGCCATGCCGTCCTTTGCCAATGACATACTTCTCGCTCCAGTTGTCAGTAGCCCGGAGGATGTCTTCATATGTCAAATCTTCTGGCAACTCCTCTGTTGAGTCCAAGTTACGTACTGAGCCGCCTTTCGCCGACAGTCTCTTTGACCTCTTAACAATGTAATGAATAACACACAACCCAGCTATCATGACAACGAATGTTGACAATAGCAATGCCAAAATAATGTGTGTGTTCCTCCTTTGGTTCCTTGAGACTGAATTTTGGAGCAAGGTGCATTTCCACTCTGTATGCACAACTGAGCATTCCCTTGAAAAGAATCAGGCGACTTTTCAGCGAGCTTAACCCAGTTGCCAGCAGGGAGCTGACCAGAGAGCTCATTGAGTGAAATATTCACTTCTGAAAGTGAGATCATGTCGCTGAGCTGCGACGGGATCGAACCAGACAATGAGTTTGCCGACAAGTCGAGCACCTCCAGGTTCCGAAGGTTGCCAAGGCTACCTGGATTTGGCTGTCAATCTATTGTTGCTAAGGTTCAGATTTTGGGATATGTATTGAAGGTTGCCTAAGCTAGGAGGGATGTCTCCATCCAAAGAATTGCCACCAAGCTGCAACTCAAGAAGGCCCTGCGTTGCAGTGAAGGAATCTGGAATTGTTCCAGTGAGCTTGTTTTCACTGAGCAGAAGATTTTGCAGACTACCAAGTGTTGTAACCTCTGCAGGTATACTCCCATTTAGGAGGTTACTTCTGAGATCCAAAGACAAAAGTCTCTTGCATTTTCCTAATTCTCGTGGTATTGGTCCCGTCAGCCTATTCGATGACAAGCGCAGAGTTCCAAGAATGCTTAGATCTCCCAGCTCATGCGGAATTGGACCAGAGAAGTTGTTGCCAGATAGATCAAGCACTGTCAGGTTGCTCCATGAACCAAGCACACTCGGTATCCTTCCCTGAAACTGATTGCCACTCAAGTCCACAAATGACCACCCAGTGTTTGAGCCCAAATCTGCCGGCAAGCTCCCACTGAACATGTTGTTGTTCAGCCTAACCCTCCAGAGAGACTCACATTTAGCTATCTCGCTTGGAATTTCCCCACTGAACTGGTTGTGTCCAAGAACAAGAACGGCGAGCTGACCTCCTGTGCAGAGACCAGGTGGAATTGCACCATGGAAGCGGTTGCCAGTTAAGTCGACACGAACAAGTCCATGTGTTGTGTTCAACCCCAGTGCTCTGGGGATCTCACCAGTGAAGTTGTTGTATGCCACGATGAGCTCTCTGAGCTTCCTCACTTGAGTAATCTCTGCAGGCACCTCTCCACTTAGGCTATTGTTGTAGAGTAGCAACTCCTCCATGTCAGGCATTCGCCACAGTGCCGCAGGTACTGTCCCATGGAGCATGTTCTTGAACAGGCCCAGCTTCTTCAGATGACTGAGCTTACTGAATTCCGGTGGTATCGTCCCGGAGAGGCTGTTGTTCTGGAGCTGGAGCTCAACCAACTCCCGGCATTTCCCAATTTCTGGTGGAATTGTTCCAGATATGCCATTATCTGCCATGGAAAACTTCTGCAGTTTGCTCAAATTTCCGACGAACGACGGAATGGAGCCATTGAACCGGTTGCCATTCAAGTATAGCATTGTCAAGGACTGGCATTTCCCAATTGCCTCAGTGACAGGTCCAGTTATCCCATTTTTCGACACCACCAGACTTTCCAATTTGACAAGCTCACCGATGCTCGCCGGCAACTCCCCGACGAAGTTGTTGTCGTCGAGGAACAGCTGTTGCAGCCTGGTGAGGGATGCGAAGAAATCCGGTACGGTGCCACCGATTGTATTGTAGGATAGGACCAAGTCGGTGAGGTTGCCGCAGTTGCCGAGGCTTCGGGGGAGCTCTCCGGTGATTTTGTTGCTGTCGACGGCAAGGTTGTTGAGTGGGCAGTGTGCAGGGAACTCGGGCAATGGTCCGGAGAGCTGGTTGGTGCTCAGGTTGAGCAGCCTGATCTCCGGGAGCGCGGCGAGGTTAGGCGGGATGGCGCCGGAGAGAGAGTTGTTGCTGAGGTCTAGGTACTCGAGAACCGAGGAGGCGGCGAGGTCGTCGGCGGGGACAGGGATCTCTCCGGCGACCACGTTGCTGCCGAGGTCGACCTTCCGGAGCTGGCCCGAGGAGAGGAGCTCCGGGGGCACGGCTCCGGTGAGGTTGTTGCGGGCCAGGACGAGGGTGACCACGCCGGAGCATGCCGCGAGCGTGGCGGGGACGGCGCCGGCGAAGCCGTTCCCGCTGAGGTCGAGAGCGGAGAGCGCCGGAGGTAGCGCGCAGAGACGCGGCGCGGAGGCGGCGAGCGCGCCCGCCAGCCCAGTCCGGAGAGGTTGAGCGCAGTGACGGCGCCGGCCGCGGAGCACGTGACGCCACGGAATGCGCAGTGAGGGGAGCTGCCGTCGGCGGTGGTGTTGCTGTGCCAGGACGGGAGGAGGATGCGCTGGGAGGCCTCTGGCAGGGAGGCGAGGAAGGAGAGGAGGACGGTCGTCGGCGGCGGCGGCGTAATGGAGGTGGCGGGTGGTAAGAGGAGGTCGTGGAACAGGAAGATGGGGAGCAGCAGCAGGCAGGAGATGCAGCGCGACATGTGTAAACTGTGCAAGAAGGTGGTGAAGGATTGGTCGGTGCGGAAATGCGGATATGGACATATGGTCCTTGCCCGGCGATTTATGCGCATCAAATTTGCATACACGTCGCCGTGCCAATGATGAGGTGTGAAGAAAGCGGGAGAGTGATTTGGATGGTGATGAAAGGGAAAGAAGGAAAAAAAAAAGGTCCAGGGTGGCCCCCTTGGGACAAACCCTACATTCCCCGCACATTCTCTGCTGCCCCAGCCGGCGATCACAGTCGGGCAAAGGCTGCTGGTGGCGGCAGGCGCTCCTCTACCTGCACGTCTTAGTGGGAAGTGCGGGGCTCCTCCGGCTAGGCGGCGGTGCGGTGACGATGGATTCTAGACATGTTATGCGGCGTGGCGTGGCAACGACAAAGCGGGCCCGCAGAAGGCAACGGTGAGCGGTGATACAGGGCAGGGAGCTCCAAGGTTGGCTTGCATGCTGAGATCTAGGTCCGGGCCTGATCTGGGTCTGGCAGGCCCTGTCCAGAGTGTTCCTTCATCGGCTTGTCCTGGTTCGGCCCCCCTCACTGCACTATGGTTGTTAGCGCCAGATTTGGGTGGGCGAGTCTAGATCTGGCGACCAACCAACAGATCATTCCAGGTCTGCGTGGTGTGCCTCGTGGGCTACACGGTGGCATCGTGTACGTCGGGCTTGTTGCACCCCTGCCACATGCGCATTGGCTAGATGGCCAGCTGGACCGAGATCTAGCACCAGTCTAACTTCTGTGTTGTTCGGCTTGTTGTAGTCCTGGTCTACAACACCCTGAGTGCGAGATGGATACCGAGGAGGGGGCTCTAGAAGGTGGACTACCCAGTCGGACCTACGTCGAGTGGCGTTGCGGTGACGATGCCTTCTCTCTTTGGCCATGTGGGTGGTGAGCGATCCTAGTGTTCGCGGTGTTTCGGCAATTTTGTCTCCCAGATCGCGTTCTACAGGGATGAGTTGGTGATAGCGGACGGTCCTGAGTATCGAGATGTGGCAAGAAGGTTTTCACGGGTGAAAATTTAGCGCTCCGGCGCCAGTGGCGCCGATGCTTGTGAGTGTCATGACCCTCTTGGGGCGTCGTTGTGGTCACCTTGCACGCGTTAGGGCTCTGGGTGTAAAGCCTTGACCGTCTCGGTCTCAGCGACGGCGGCTCGCTGCATCGTCAATCTCTTGGGGCCGTCCGCGTGGAGCTCGGTACCTCTCGGTATCACTCTGTTGTCACAATGAGCAAGTTCGGATCATGTCTCAAGACACTTTCAGTGCTAGCATGGGGCGTTCAAAGTGCCCTCCTATCATTTGCACGTGATTTAGTTACCACTACTCTATGTCCTCGTTGTCAGCTGACAGTATCAGCGCCACACGGGCTAGAGCAAGAGCACATACGACCCTTTCCGGTAACATCTTGGTGGGTGAAGTGTGAAGATGTTCGGTGGTTTCACAAGGAGGCGTGGTGGCACCTCTATATAGTAGTTTTGGCTGCCTTTTCGGTTGTGGCTACTGCTGGCTCTTGTTCTGTTTTTATCTTCTTTGCAATAGGGTTATTGCATCACTTTGAATTAGTTCGATCGTGTGCCTTTATTTATACAGAAATGTTGGTTCTTAGACGTTAAGAGTTAACTAAATCTCAGTCCCTCCCTGGTCAACTGATTTATATTGCGACTCGCTTGATCTATGAGTTTCAAGTGAGTTGCAACTGAGATTTTTTAGTTACATATGGGTTGCGGCTATAATCAATAAATTTTCATAACGATTGTGTAATTTATGAGTTACAACTGGGTAACAACTGATATTTTGAGTTGCAAATGGGCAGCAACTGATATTTTGAGTTGCAAGTGGGTTGCAACTAAAAAAATCTAATAACACATGGGTGGCAACTCATTAACATTAGATTTGTATCGTGATTCGTGTGACTTATGAGTTACAGTTGGGTTGCAACTGAAATTATGTGATGACATCAGTCGACTAAAATTTAGTCAAATCTCAGTTGTCTAAGCCCTAGGCGTGCACTTATTTATAAATCGAGGCGACAACATGTTACAAAAGATTTGGACAGTCATAACTGACAAGCTTGTAGATGGATGACAATTTTAGCTATGGGTACGAGTGCCCTCGGGTACCCTAACAATACGGGTGGGTATGGATACATTTTTATACCCATGGGTAATACGCATATCCTACCCATCAAGTCGTGGGTAGTGTATGGGCATTGTCATATACCTATGATTATACCCCAAATCCTACCCATCTTGATCTGAAGCATGAGTCGGGTGCACTCTCGAGTTCTTGATCCAGCGGTCCTCCTCATTACGCGGCTACCCCAAGGAACATAGTCGGCGAATGTGCCACTGACATCCATCTCCCACTTCTAGATCCATTTTTTATTTGTTTCTTTAGCATCGGCTGGTCCATGACAAGTATGAGCATGACTGTCAAACGATGGGTCAGTAGAGAGTAGGAGAACATGACTATGATGTGGTGGCGCACGATAGTCTATAAAATATTGTTCAGGGTTTGATGTTACCCAATGAGTACCCAGCGGGTAACGATACCCACTGGGTATGGGTGCGGGTAACCTTTATATCCATGGGTACGGGTAGGGATGAAATGGAACGGAATATTTCCGACTTTTCTGCTGAAAAAACGGAAAGGAAATACGGAAATGGAATTTTGCGGAACGGATTCGGAAACTTTTATGCGGAAACAGAAACGGAAATGAAACAACATATTCCGGGGGAACGGCCACGGAACGGAAATTATGTTTCCGATAATACGGAACTTTCCGTTTTTGCTATGCGATGCTCTCCAAATCCAGCAGTCTCAGTAATTCTAGTGCAAACATTTAGGCACAGTCCAAAATATGAATTAAAGAATAAAAGGAACTGAAGCGACCATGTTTAGACCAGATGTACTCGCATATCATCTCCCTCTCGAGTCATTCTCAGTTCAATATTTCAGTGTTGCACCAGCGTTAGCGTTACACGATAGTAGCTATTTTTAATGTAGGCAAAGTTGATAACTTATGCACACTATATTATATAATCATGGCATCTTGTTATATTTTATTTCATCTTAGAAACTCGACAAATTTGTTGTTTTTATTGAGTTTTCTTACATTATTCAAGAAGACTCTTGGTTCCGTCAAACATCTGCTTTCTGTTCCATGTTCGTACCGTACGGGCATGGTTAGATTTTCCCACCCATTAACATCTCTATTGAGCTTCGCCCAGCTACTCCTCCCTTCGCGTAGAAAGAAAAGAAAAAGGTGGTCGAATCTTTCACGATATCCCGACGAGGGCCTCCTGAACCTAACCTCTCTCTTCGCCTCCGCGCGGCGGCCCCGCCGTGCCGAGGCGTCCACCCCTCCCTCTCCCTAGCCTTCCCCAGTCCACGTCCCTTCCGCCGCCGCCGCCGGGGCGCCGCTCGGCAAGGTTCGAGTGGCGTGGTGCGGCGGCGGATCTCCTCGGCCACGGTTTCGTCCGCAGCGGAGGCGCCCGCTAGGACCAACCACGGCAGTGTGGCGGCTAGCGGCGGACGGGGACTCGGCTGACTCGACGGCCGGCGCAGCGGCGGGTGGCGGTGGCGGCGGGCCCGATCTAGGCCAGATGGGCTCGGCCGGGCCGCGACCCACACAACGGCTGCAGCGCTCGACTCCGATGGTAGTGCGCTCCTGGGCTAGTCCGCGGCATGAGGAAGTTAGGAGCTTCGGCTCCGGGCATGGCGGCGGTGACTTCTCCTCCGTCGAGTTGGTCGGCCGGCTGGCTGTGGCGGATCCCTGTATCCCACGGTTAGCCCCAGCGGCGAGTTGGGATGCGTGGTTGCCGGTGAAAACCGAGCGATGGTGGCGGCGTCTACGCGTCACTACCTTTCTGAAGGCATCGTCGTTGCAGCCACCATCTAGACACTCACGCTGTTCCGAGGGAAACCCCAGGTCCGGGTTCCCGGATCGACAATGGCGGCGCTGTGGTGTCGCTCTCCCTCTTGAGGGCATTGTTTCTGGAGCAGCTGCTGGACGGAGGTGGCAAGAAGTGGAGCGGTGTACATCTACCACATTGATGACGGCGAGTCTCGGCGGCGTGGCGCAGCGGGGTCTCGGCGACAAGCCTATGATGATGGACTCGCGCAGGATGGTGGAGCTGTCTGGCGTCGTGGCGATGCCGATGGCAGGTCTGCAAGGTCATCACGTTGATCGCTCCTGAAGCTGGGATGGCGGAAGATGGTGGCAGCGGCTTCTGTTGTGCGCATGCACTGAGGATCGGCTGGACCGTTGTGCTTCCGGCGCGCTGTCGGGCGGCCTAGTTGAAGCCTCCGGATTTAGATGATGTGCATAGGTACGTGAGGTCAGAGCATCGGCTCCGATTGGTCCCCCCTTCATCAAGCTTGTAGGTGTAGCGAGTTTTCGCCTGGATGGTGATTCTTCTGGTTGATCGATGTATTACTTTGTAAAGCTTGTGCTTACTGTTTTCTCATATTAATAAAACTCGGTTGTGTGCATCCTCTGGATGCAGAGGCTGGGGCACACCCTCCATTTCTAAAAAAAATTAACATCTCTATTAGTAGCGGCTTACGGCACGTTAAAAAAAGATAGTGGGGCCTACCTGTCGGAAGGACAGGACGTCGCCTCTGCTGTTGCAACGAACAGAAAGAGAAAAGGTGATCGATCCTGAAATCAAAGGGGTCATTCCATCAAAAACATTTTCATTTGACTCATGGTGTCGAGCACTCGACCTGAGGAGCACAGAATGACAGAACAATCTTTGGAACAAAAAGAAATGGATCACAAGGAAAAGCCAATGCGATGAGGGGGCCATATTCCAAGCGGAGATGCTAGGAGACGAGCAGAGACTCAGAGAGGTTGTGCGTGGAGGAGGCCAGATACTACGAGACGGTGAGAGAGAGGTTGGACGTGCAGGAGCAGGAGGGTTAATCTTTTTTTTTAGGCAGGAGGAATGTGTCTTAGTGGGATTCTCTCACGCCACTATATTTGGTAGTGGGCTTAGGTGCGCAATCAGTCATTGTTTTAGTATTGTCGTTGCTGTAGGACTATTGCTCTAGACTGAAAGTTGGTTGAGCACCACGGGGATGGCGAGCGGTGGAATAGCGCGAAAGATTCCACCATGCGGATGGCGAGCGTTCTTCGTCATGATGGTGGGTTTCCGATTCCGTATGGAGCTAAGTGAGAGGGCCTACTCCATCTTTGTCCGGGGGCACGGCTCCTAGTTCTCATCAACGAGGATTGATTGATGGGTGGCGACCGCGAGGAATTGGTGGCTGCATATATCACCGGGTTTCACCGTGAGACTACAGAATCAACTCGTGTGAAGGAGCAACCTCAGTCAGGGCAATGGGGGAGCGGCCGCAACACTTCCGCACTCCAACTCCAGCGGCCAATGGCGAGATCTTGAGCTCGGCTATGGATAGAGGAGGAGGAGGAGTATCAAATTCGGCAGCCCGATCCATTTAGTTGGGCCATGTTGCTGGGCTGTGGGCTGCCACATGAATGTGCGGAGAGGGGATAGGAGTCACCCACTATGACACCAGTTACCTAAAAAAACAAAAACCACTATGACAACAGTTCCCTCGCATCGTTTCAACCCTAATTTCTACGATGACGAGGGAGGCGAATTTGACGGCAACACTGTGTGAACAGACATTTTTTATGAAGTGCATTTTATTGAACTCAAGAGTTAACATCAAGTAAGATACAATGCATAAGAACTCACAACCGAGCTCTGCATAGTTAAGACGCACACAACGGGTGTATCGATTTTGCTCGGTATGGGGTTGTCTCTACAACATAATACATATCGTTTACGCAGGTATGTACACGCTTGGAGGAGGTGGTGAGAGATACTTTTCTCCCACATGAATGACAGTGTAGTGTACGGAATCGGCCCTTCAACATCTTAGGCGTTCTATGAGTTTCCATATGCTTGCATTATGAATTTTTTTTTGTTCTTTCTTCTGTTATGCGGTTATTTGCATCCTAATTATGTTGAGGTTGGGTGCGTTGTATCATAATTATGGTACTAATTATTTTTCAAAACGCGGCAAAAGATTTGTCTTTTCATTGATATAAAAGAAAAGAGTTGCCCAGTTTATAAGGGAAACATGTCGAAAACCGATACAACACAAAATACACCACGTCGCCCCGACGCCGTGCCCCACACGAGTCGACGACCAAGTTACCCAAGCAACCAAGGTCCACACCTAGACACCTCAACGCAATACAACAGAGGCGAACATCCAGAGCTGCCGCTTCGACATCCACGTTGGCCCCAATGTCGCGCCCACACGAGTCGACGATCAATTCACGCGAGCGACCAGGACCGTCACTCAAACACCTCAACGCAACACGGCGGAGGAGAACATCCGGAGCCGCTACTACGACATCCACGCCGGCCCCAGGGCCGTGCACCGCCTAGCCGATGACGAAAGAAGCACAACGCCAACCGGACGAGTAGACCAGACACCAACACGAGAGATGAGGGACTACACAAAGATGCCTCCAAGAAGGGGAGCGATGACTGAGAGGCTGAGAGCGTCGCCATCGCCGGCATCAACCGAGGTCGGTGCAGGGTTCTCACCCGAAGCTCACAAACCCGAGATCGCGTCCGCCCGTCCACTGCAGCCGAGGTTGCCCATCAACTCACTGCCGCCAATAAAACACACTTTATCAAAGAAAGAAGGATGTTACTGATTCAACTCGTACTCATGGTATGCTACATATGTTCAGATTTCGACCATTTTTCCGTGCAAGCCATCTTCTTCCTCGTGTTCCAATAAATACAAACCGTGTATCCCAATGTTACCAATCATATATATAGTCTAATCAATGCAGCGCGTCCAGAAATTTTGGAAACTTAATTATGCGATCTTTTTTTTAATCAAGAGCTCAATAGTAGCATTTTCAGTGAACTCAGAGGAACAGTCTTAGGTGATCGATTCAGGCAACTGCTGGCCTGACAGGGCATTTAAGATGTCTGAGTGAGAATGATTAGGCGTAGACGATGGCCAGAGTAAAGCAGCGATGGTGAAATTATACAGGCTGAGACTGGCAATGAAAAGTTTCCCTTTGTGTCAGTCGACGGCAATAAATGATGTTCTCCTCGTTGTTAGGGTCCCAGCTATCCACGACCTATTGCATTTACGGAGTGGAAAGTCTGAGCTTCATGTAAGATGTGTTTTGATCTTGAGCTTACATCTTACAGTACATGGTTACAGAATAATTTGTCCTCACCTCAAGTTATACTCTTAGTAAAACAAATCTTGTCATAATAGCGAATCCCGAAAGGAAAGATAACTAGGGGCTGATTGAATACTCTTCGGTGATAGTTTAAGACTAGCCATGGTGGGAGTAACATAATTAATGTGGAGAGAAATAGAGTAACATAGCTAGTTACTGTACATCACACACCACAAGACAAAATGAGTCTACAACATAATAAATGATATCATGCATGACACCACAAATAAGTTACTACCCACTATAGAGGTATTAACATAGGGTAGTAACATAGGGAGAAAGTGTGTTACCAGTCAATGTTACTCCCCGTTATGAGTAATCTAACTCACAGCTAAAAGCTTAGGTTGGTGGAATTACCGTATCATGGTAGAAGTAAAAGTATAGAAGCACATAGATCGGCATAGACATGTTATGCTGGACCAGTACATGCACCGCCCAAACTATTTACTTGTAGATCCAATCTGCTTATAGTATTCCTTTTACTTTATCCGTTTACCCATCGTGACTGGTAAATGCAGCTGCGGCAAGCCAGGACGGTAGAGTAGGTAGATGAACTACTTTCAAAAAGTAAAATTCTCACTCGCTAAACTGAAATCTTGGGTCCCGATCTTTCTCGATCGTTACTGTACTCTGTTACAAATCTCCATGGTTGCATGTCAGCACAGAACTTGTAGTGTGCACGGTAAATTTCGGGGTTAGTAAATCAGCTGTGGGCTTCATCGACGACGTGCGAGCCAAATGTGATCACCGACATGAGCAGACCGGATCCGTAGATGGTCCAAGCCGCGCTACACGCGTTGTCTGTACATCACACTACATGGACGGCGGACCGGGACCGACCATTCTTTTGCATGCAGGAGTCTGGAGTAACGGCGGCGGCATCAAGTCAGGACGCCTCGTCTTACAGCGTTGCCGCTCTTCCATAATCATGCATTATTCTAAGCCCGACGTCGACGAGACGATCTTTACCCTTTGGCGACCGACTGTCATCTCATGGCCATGAGTACCGTCAAGCTCAGTCCTGCTCGCACTAGTTTTACTTCCCCTTTCCCTGTAAACCCCGCCGCTCACCATCGTCCCCGTGTTTAATGCATTTTGTTTTAGAACAAATTTCACTTGTTACGAGAGTGAATAGGTACAACACGTGTACATATGAACCCGGCCTCTTATTTGGAACGCGCATAGGTGATGCAAAACACATCCAAAAAATTCGAAACCAATTTTTCCATGCATAGGTGATGTAAAACATGTGCCCTGCACATGAGCTTCGTGGTGAAATTACTTTTTAGTTTGCCTCGTAAAGAAAAGAAAATTCCAGTGTTACATAGCAGTATATATGTGACGTATTTTTGTCTTTCTTACACAGGCCAAGTAAAAAGTAGTTTGCCCGCGAAACTTTGTACGCGCACATGGACGTGCAGATGTGCACGCGAACTTTTTCTCAGAAATTTTAAGCATTTAGAAAATGCATTTCCCAACCGGGTTCATATGTACCCTTGTTCAACGTACTATTTTCCACTTGTTACCCTCTACTTGTGTCTTTGTGACGTCAATTACCCATCTATTGAACAATCGTCGAGAGTGATACGTATCCGTTGGGCTAGGTCTGAGGTGACAATAGTGATTTGAAGATACGATGAGGACTTTGAGGAGTGCAAGGGACAGAGAAGAGAAGGTTGGACATGAACATCGATGATGTCCTCCGAGCTTTACAGTTTTTTGGCGCCACATTGAGCTAACATGTCGGTCCTATCTAATAGAATGGGGAAGATGCTAAAATATGGTAAAATTAGGTTCAAAGTTTCTAATATGGGATATTTTGAAAGATATTTTTTTACTAAATGGAATAATATTCGTCTCAAAAGCACACAAAAAAAGAAAAAAAGGTGAAATTCACTCTTTATTTTAAGACGTTCCTTTCTTCTGCTCAAGATATGCAAGCTTGGAAAAGAAGTGAATTTGTACTGGTATTTAATTTTTGAAATTAAACGTAGATATTTAGAATCAAACCCAAGACCTAATAGCATACGCTCCACTAGAATGGATTTTCATAATGTAATCGTTCATGTTCTTATAAACTTAGTCATTTCACCACTTCACCATTCCGTTGAGATGAGTTTTGGAAGTACGTACGCCAGAACCAACCTTTTAGAACGTAGCACAAAAAAACATAAAAGTTGAGTGTGGGAGCGCAAGCTTTAAAGATTAAACTGTGGCATTCTTATTTTCTCAATTTCATAAAATTAACAAAAGGTCATTATACTTTATGAGAACTCATTGGTAATTTCCAACTTAATATATGTTTAATTTCTTTCAGATTTTACAAACTTTACATTTTCTCTAGTAGGATTTAGAAAGTGGATGCAATAGAAACAACGGTACATTGTTCTTTGTCACCAATCCGGCAATCCCCATACAGGTTTGCCCTAACGGCCCAGATTTTAGCCATAGGCGTGGTTGTATCCATAATATTTCCTCCGTTCCGAAATAAGTGTCGTTGTTGCGAAGTAAAACCACGACACTTATTCAGAACAGAGGGAGTAACATTTTCTTAGTGATGGTCCACTGCATTAAAACATAATTTTTAGCAGTAAGTGGATTTAGTTTCTCAAGAATGGATACATTGTAGACTTCTTCAAATTTGACAGATTATTTCGACTGGGATTTTCATGTTTCTCTTCGGGACTAAATAGATAATTTTGTGAATATCTTATATTATTTTGTTTTGTGAATATCGTTTGAAATTTTGCCCCGTGTTTTTCACGTATTGTTCTCTATCCGACGTCAACCGATTGATTGTGTGATCCCTAGATTATCGACCAGACTTCGGTTTCGTAGATGTTTTGGAACTTTAAGGGCTTATTAGGATTGCAGGATTATGAAAACATATGAACATAAAAAACTAAGGTGTTTGAGATGCCTGCACATGAAACAAGCATTGAAACTTTAGATGATTAATGACAAAGTCTAGGGAGATAGAACGAAAGGGCATTGGAATTCTCTAAACAATTCAAACGAGGTTTGATCTCGAGGTTTGATAGCCATAGTCATATGATCGAAGGCTTAAAAACAAAGTCTGTAGGAGCCATTTCATCCACACAAAAAATTATAAAAATCACACGATCCAAACCAACTCAGTTCTCACGCAGAAAGCTGAGCATCGATCGATGGCACGGATCTAGTAACCAAAAGTACACACATGCTGATCTGTTTGAACAACATAATAAACGAAAAAAAGGCCTCAGAAGTCCACGGCAAGCATCAGCAGATGGATGTCCTGTCCTGTCCTAGACTCCCAGCTAGAGCTGTCGGATAAAAAACGCTTGCCCTAGAGAGAGAGAGAGATAACATCACACACACGTACTACTACAGTCGTGCACATTTGTTACACTGCACGGTACATACACGTACACACGCCACGGCAACACACGACATGCACACGCTTGTCATGTTTACACACGTATGTACGTACGCGTACGCATGCATAGTGCGCTACTGCAACCCTAGAACTCGGCGAACATGGACGACTGGGAGAGCCCGTCGGCCGGCGGGTACAGCGAGAAACCACCGTGGAAGAGGCCGAACTCCTCGGCCGCCAGGTCCAGGAACGCCTGGTAGTCCTCCACCGTCACGGCCGTGGTCACATTGGACGCTGCCGACGAGTCATCCCCGGGCGGCGGCAACACGGCCGCCGCCGCTGCTGGTGCTCCTCCTTCCCGCTTGACCGCCTCTTCGCGCACCGCCGATGACTTGCGGCGGAAGGTGTCCCCGACCTCGGAGTTCCAGAGGCGCAGGAAGACGTCGGACGGCGCTCGGCCCAGTGCTCGGCGGTGGACGAGGACGACGAGGCGGTCACGCTGGTGGTTGCGGCGGAGGTGGAGAGCATGGAGAGGCGCGCCTCGGCCTCGAGGCGGGCGGTCTCCCACTGGGCCGTGTGGCGCGCGGCGAGGCAGGTGGCGGCGCCGGCCAGCAGGGCGGGGTGGTCGCCCGCGAGCGCCGCCTGCTGGCGGAGCTGCTTCTTCAGGTTGGTGTTCCAGTAGTTCTTGATCTCGTTGTCCGTCCGCCCCGGCAGCTGCGCGGCGATCATGGACCACCTGAGATGAGAAGATCACGACGACAGGAACATCGTCAGATTTTGGATGCATATGGTCAATGAACGCAGATGAGTTCATAAATGACGTCCATCTTTGATCATTCAATGAGCATCCTCATTGAATTCAACACATAGACGCACGTAGTACTGTAGACTGTAGTGCGGACTTTACTCACTTGTTGCCGACGATGGCGTGAAGCTGGAGGATGCACTTGTGCTCCTCGGCGGTGAAGGGCCCGCGCTTGATGTCCGGCCGGAGGTAGTTGGTCCACCGCAGCCGGCAGCTCTTGCCGCACCGGTTCAGCCCTGCACTTGCCCACAGAGGCGCTCTCTTTCACCCCAACGAATCGCCCAAACAAAGGAAACCAGAATAATGCATGCATGGTTAATTGTCGCCGGGAGCGGGAAGTACCGGCGAGCTTGGGGAGCATGCGCCAGTTGCCGGGGGCGTTGGCCTGGACGTAGTCGACGAGCAGCTTGTCCTCCTCCGGCGTCCACGGCCCTTTCTTCAGCCCCTTGCTCTCGCAGCAGGGAGTCCTGCCCATGGCGCTGGCCGACGCACCACCGCCGACGACACGAAACGAATGCCCTCCTCGCCGTCGACTAGATCGATCGATGAGGATCCTCTAGTGAGCAGGAGTGAGCTTGGGCGGTTGGCGACACAGACAAGGAGACGGGACGTGGGCAATCAATGCGGAGATGGATTTATAAGCCGAGGAGGACACTGGAAGGCCATAAATGCCCCGGATTTTCACCTGCTGCTGCTGCAACAACGGGACGAGAGTGGGAAGGAAGAAGGGATCGATGATGATAGCAAGTGGTCGAGCCGACGCCCGACGGGCAGAGGGCCAGCGCATTTAAGATGCGCGATGTGCTTTCTTGCAAGTACGACGAGGGGCCACGCCGACTTGAATGCGTAGGTAGGGGACGACCGGTTGTCTGCTGTTGCGCAATGTACCACTGCAGGGTCGGCAGCATTTTCAACTCAACGACCAGTGCAATTTTCATCTCGCGGTCACTCACTTTTGATCATTCAAACTTTTACAGTGCCCGTGTGATTAGATAAATATAGCAGGGATAGTTTAAAACGGAAGCACTTTTGCAGAGGTGCCATCGTTTGAGAAGCTAGGGTAGCATGGATATTAATAGCGTCGGTGTTAGATCATCTCCACCGGCGTCTCAAAAGCCTTGTCGGTCTAATGGGGTACGGACAAAAAAGATGAACAATGCCGCACCTTATCGGTCTAGATGTCTCGGACAATTATCCGTCATATCCCTTTTCGTTTCTAACTTTCTAGGGGCACGAACATTTGCCCTTGCCCCGTCCTATATCTCGTTCCCATCTTCCTCAGTCCCCCCACCGAATAGCTCCGTCGGCGACGACCCTGTTCGCTGCCAACTGTAAGCTGGGATTTCCCAGCTACCACGAGAGATGACTCACTGTCAATCCCCATTCTCATTTTGCGATGTCATTGCAATTTGTCTTTCCCCATGGCTCGTGCAACATGAGACTACCTCAAACCGCTTCTCCTGGGCTGGGGCACTTCAAACTGTCCTCTTCTCCTTTTTTTTTTTGCATTCTTCCCTTTTCAATTTGAAGACACGAGGGTATCAGTGTTGGTCCATAAATCCTCGAGGAACATGATAGATAGGAGCTTTTTAAAGCCTCCATATACAATGGGTTCTTGAAGAAATCATGCACAACGTCTTCAGGGTATTTCCTTGACTTGTAAATTGCAGCATGGTGGCAAGGCAGTCGAGTCATATCACATTATTTGACAGCCACATGTTCTATTCTTCAGGTCAACTCCATATATTTTTGTTGACTGCTAGTTATTTGCCACAAATCACCCATAGACTTAAAAGCTTTGACAGACTGTGACCATTGTTTTTGCTTCTTCTAACTTCTCATAGTATGGGGGTGAGATCTGCCACCTAGCTAGCATGTGTTGCACTAGATCTTTTTGTTTCATATTTGACCATGAGCTTAGTCTTGATTCCATCAAAGATTATTTTCACTAGTTTATCTCTAGTATCAAGGATCATTCAGTTGAACACCACATTGAGATTGTTTACAACCAGATCACTTTTGCAATTGTTGTCCATCGCATGCCTTGCCCAACTTTCAACAGGGAATTTGCTTAGCCATTCCCATGCGTCGTCACATTCCTCTTTCATATTTTGCATTGCCATGTCAAAGCCATGTTTAGTGTAGGAATAGTTAGCATAGTCCACGTATTTATTTAATTCTTCTCCTCTAAAACCAGCAGATTGGAAGTTTGTATAAAACCTTTGTGGGTTTATTGCATTTTATAGGCCGTGTGGAACACATATTTTTATGAAGATAGTAAAAATATGGAAAAAGCTACAAATATTCCAACATGTTTCATGAAGCTTGAAAAAATCAGGAAAAATGCTACAAATATTCTAACATATTTTATGAAGCTAGTAAAAATCAAGGTAAAATCCTACAAATATTCTAACATATTTTATGAAGCTAGTAAAAATAATGGAAAATGCTACAAATATTTGCCTCCCTCTGATCCATATTAATAGTCGCAGATTCAGTATAAAGTTGCACTAAATGAAAATTAATATGAGTTGGAGAGACTAACATATTCTATGAAGCTACTAAAAATCATTGAAAAATGCTACAAATATTCACAGATATTTTATGAAGCTAGTAAAAATCATGGAAAATGCTATAGATATTCTAACCCATTTTATGAAGCTAGTAAAATCGTGGAAAATTATCAAAATATTCTAACACATTTTATGAACCTAGTAAAAATAATGAAAAAAGGTATAAATATTCTATAATATTTTATGAATATAGTAAAAATATGGAAAATGCTACAATATTCACACATATTTTACGAAGATACTAAAAATATTTAAAAAATGCTACAAATAATCTAACATATTTTATGGAGCTAGTAAAATTATGCAAAAATGCTACAAATATTATAACATATTTTATGAAGCTAGCAAAAATCATCGAGAAATGATAAAAATATTCTAACATATTTTATGCAGCTAATAAAAATACTGAAAAATGCAAAGAGTATTCACACATATTTTATGAAGCTAGTATAAATTATGGAAAATGCATCAAATATTCTAACCAATTTTATGAAGCTAGTAAAAATCATGGAAAAATGATTCAAATATTCTAACATATTTTACGAAGCTAGTAAAAATCATGAAAGTGCAACAAGTATTCTAACCCTATTTTATGAAGCTAGTAAAAATCATGGAAAACTGATTCAAATATTCTAACATATTTAGTGAATCTTGTAAAAATCATGGAAAAAGCTACTAATATTCTACTACCTCTAATCCATATTTTTGATAACTAATATGAGTTGGAGGGATTAACATTTTTTTTGAAGTTACTAACAATCATGGAAAGTTGATAAAAATATTTACATATATTTTAGGAAGCTAGTAAAATCATGTTATAATGCAACAAATATTCTAATTTATTTTATGAAGCTATTAAAAATCACAGAAAATGCAGTTAATATTCTAGCCTATTTTATGAAGCTAGTAAAAATCATGGAAAAATGATACAAATATTCTAACATATTTTATGAAGCTCCTAAAATTCATGAAAAAAATGGAACAAATATTCTAACATAATTTGTAAAGATTGTAAAAATATGGAAAATGCTACAAATATTGACACATGTTTTATGAAACTAGTAAAATCATGGAAAATGACACAAAATTTTAACATGTTTTATGAAGCTTGAAAAAATCATGAAACAATAAAAAAATATTCACACATTTTTATGAAGCTAGTAAAATTCATGGAAAATTGCTACAAATATTCAAACATATTTTATGAAGCTAGTAAAAATAATGAAAATGCTACAAATATACACAACTATTTTTTGAAGCCACTAAAAATCTGGTGTAGTTGACAAACTCTTTGACTCACCCCCAAATTGCATACTTCAGTTGTGTCAAAAGCTAGAACCAACCATTTGTTTATTCTTTTTCCACAAGACAAAAGTTAATTGGGTAGATTTTTTTTACCATCCCTACTAGTGGCAACAATAATTTTTTGCCCTACGCGGAGATTAATAAAACAACAGTCGAAACCTACAAAAAAGTAAAGAACAAACATATTAGTACCACAAACGCATGACAAAAAAATTGAAACTATGGGACACAAATGCTTACTAACAAATGGTTTGCACCCTTTCAGAAATCCCTGAATTGATGCACCCATAGCAATAAAAAGGAAATGAAGTCTAGGATTTGGGCTAGGAGATGATCAAGGATTACTTTTGTTGTGACTATGCATCTGCTTCCATGGGTTGTATCAATGACGGTCTTGGGATAATCTCCGAGCCTATTGTACTTCTTTAGATCATCACCAATAACACCTTTTAGAGCCTCTCTTTCCTAGTCATATATGCTATGACCTTTGGCACCCTCAATCAATTTTTTTGCTTTGCATTACCTTTCAAAGTTTCAACTCTTGTACTAGGATCTATTCTGAATGTCTGTTCAGAGGCTTTGACAACCCATTTTCAGTTACCTTTGGAACTTTCACCACCTTTAACACGTGAGTTTCAAAGTGCATCTTTTAATATATTTTTTCTCCCGCTATCTTGCTTGCCACCGTAAAAAAAGGACAATCCTCCCCTTTGCACTCAGCTATTATCCTGTCCTTGCTATTTCCAGATTCTGCAAACCCTTCTAAAATTGTACACATCTATGAACCACATTTTCAGACATACTACTCACGCATAAGACTATTCTCATCATACCACATCCTTGGCTCCTCCTCTTGACCCTTGATTTCCTCCCACTTGGCGACACAAATGGTAACTGAATGCAGCCATATGAATCCTCTACTTCTTCAAAAATTTCTTCAGAGGAAGGTACATAATCAGCATTGAACTAGTTGCTTTACTACAATGTGATCTAGCTCCTCTCTTAACCGGCAGCTTATTCAATGTATATGGGAATACAATCACCAGAATAACTATCAGAAACATTTAATAAGTTTTCCACCTCTCAATTACCTTCAAAATACACCATTGCCTCAGCTTCATCCTATTTAAGCTAGGGATCTTCTCATTCAACTCTAATTCCTCTTCCCTCCCTTTTTTCAGCTATGTTCCCCCTGCCAAAATCAAATTCCTCTCCAGAACCATCCTCTGCATATTCTACTGAAATTTGCTCTGCATCTTCTTCAGGTTCTTGTCCAAAAGAGTCTGATGCCCTATTTTCTCTGACAATGTAATGATCACGTTCCTCAACAACAATAATTTCCATAACTTTTGGCAGTTTTGTTGTTTCTTTGTTGAGTGCATAAATACAAATATTGTGAATTGATTGCACTTTGTTGATATTGAAATAACACTCAATCATCACAAACTGGATAAACTACATGAATTCCAATCTCTGATATCGGAACTTGTTCATGTGTATTTACAGTATTAATCCCTGCATGTAATTCAGAGTTTTTTTTGAAAGAGCATGGTGCGCCCATGTGTGGTTTTGGTAATTAATGGCAATCCCTAAGCACTAATGTTTGCATTTGAGCTATATTTGTAAGAGTGTGTCCATACAAAACGCTTTTGAAGACCATATGTTGGTTTCAAGGTTTAAAGAAGAAGATTAAGTGATGACCAAGATGTTCAAGGAGTGATCCGAAGAATGGTCATGATAGTGTTGAGCTTATATCGAGCATGTATTGTATGAAGAATATTGTGTGAATATTCATGTTTACTCTCAAAACATATCATTATAATGAAGAGATAAGAAAAGATACAAGGTGGATCAAGACAAAGTGCAAAGGTGAATTCAAGTTGATCAACACACAAAGATAAATGATGTACCAAGTGGGATCAAGTTATCTCGTGGTACGGTAAGCAATTGCACATATAGTTTTGTGAACTGATATATGTGTATGGTTTTCCATGTGGGGTTAGGTATCTTCATGGGCTTGCATAAAAAGTGAGTCACATATACGAAACAGGCATTTGTAGCCCGGGCTACATGTATCCCTATATTTTAAAAAATTCAAAATAGTATTTTGAAATTTCCAAAAAAATCAAAAAAAAAATTGTTGGTAGTTTATATCGTAGCCTAAAATCTTACAAATTTCAATCCTAAGTTGTTTATATTTTGGGTTATATAAAAAAGAAAAATTCTGACAATATTTGGAGGTGTACTGTTCACACACTAGATCTATATTTTTGTCTTTTTTGTGTAGCGTATAATACAACGTATTTCGAATTAAGATTTTGCACACTTGTAGGATATATCCGTGGCTATACACACATATTTTTTTCAGATTTTTTGGACACTTTAAAATTTGTATTTCGAATGTTTAAAATAAAGGGCTACATGTAGCCCGAGCTACAAAACACCACACCCGTCACATATAGCCCATTGAGGACGTCAGGTAGTGATCGTTATCAAGATTGATAAGTGCAAGTTCAAGACGAGCCATATCAAATATCATATACTTGAAGCTTGCGTCCATTTGGTGTTAATAGACAAGTGAACATGTGCTTAAGATAATCTTTCCCATAATGGTTTATGGGGTAGTAACTTGGAGCAATCAAGATCGTCATCATCTAACTCGAGTGGAATGTGAAAGTCAAAGGTCTGAACTTGATAGTGTTTCTATTTTTACCGGTCTCATGATGGTAGTTGGGAGCGTGTTATATGATAGACAACCGTACTATCAAGAGAGACTCTCGAGTGAGTAGATTGATGTATCATTCGTAGATAGCTCATATATATGCATCCTTCGAATCATCTTTCTTGATTCTTATTTGGTCTTTATCTAAGCGAGGTTTTGGCGCTTGTCGTGATCTTCATGACAAGTTTAATTTCATTGAAAATCTATTTCTCTATGAAAAACTTGTTACATTTTTAGTATTGGAGTTTGTACTGGTTCTCTTTGAGGATGGTTTGTAGTTTGATATATCTTGTTGTTAACTTTCTATCAAGCTTGAGTTCATCTCATTTGGTCTTTTGAAACCCTAGCCCCAATTGTGATTTTATTTTGCAATTTTCTCAGCTGTATAAGAATACCGCACGCACTTTCAGACATCCTCTTGACCTGTGTGATCATTTTTCCTCTTTAAACAAGAAAGGGAGCGGGTCAAACGCAAAATATTCGTACCAATCAAGGTTTTGGATACCGGTTCAAAAAAAAATTCCGGTGGGGGCCGATATTTCCGGTAACCGGGGTTACCGGAAAATACCGGCCGGTTACCGGCCCGAAACTCTCCGACATTTTTTACGATTTAAACTTAGAACGGCGAAATTTTTTGAAATTCAAATTTTCCGAGCATGAATTCGGTTCAAATTTGACTAATCCAGGATTTTTCATCCGATATACACAAATTCCGGGGGGGCCGATAAATCCGGTTACCGGCCGGTAACCGTGAAATATCGGCCGGTAACCGAAACCTTGGTACCAATGCAGCCGCCGAACAAGGGATTGTTGGGATGAACAGTTAGCCCGAATGGGGGGATGGCCAGGCCGAGACTGGTTACGTCGGCCGCGCTCTCCTGCCTGCCGAGTGATCTTGCGTGCGATTGCGGTGGCGATCATGCACAGTCGACGCCACCAACAACGCAGGCACAGGGACAGGAGCGTCAGTGATGGGCAGGACTGGTAGTTGATGAGAATACGTAAGCTCGGGCCATAAATGAGGGTGCTCTGCCAACCCGGGCGTGGCTCGGATTCTGGCGCAGGCCGGGACGAGAGGTGCTCCAA
Organism: Poa pratensis; assembly: GCA_947311845.1. NCBI lineage: Eukaryota > Viridiplantae > Streptophyta > Magnoliopsida > Poales > Poaceae > Poa > Poa pratensis. The sequence continues at coordinate 28,599,586 of CAMZMU010000050.1, forward strand.
AAGAAAACTGGCCATGGCAGACAGAGGTCCTGTGCCTGTGCCTGTGCCTGCTGGGACTAGCATCGCAGAGGGGCGGGGAGGGAGCAATAAATGCATCTGCTGCGAGGTGGAGTCTGGGCAGGACGACGCGCATTTGGCTGCCGCGGCAGCGTCGCAAGGAGAAATGGAGGAGCGGCAGCGGCACGGCAGGACGCGGCGTGATTGAACGGGACGAGCAGGCAGACGCAGGGGATCCGTGAAATTTCCAAAAATTAACCCTTTGGGCAAAGTTTAACGAAAAATAACCTTTTTTTGAAAGTATTTCTAAATCTAACCCTTTTTCGTAGCGCCCAACGATGGGGCGCTACACTCTTCTACGTAGCGCCCTCCATCGCGTCGCTACGGTCCTGCCAGCGTGGCATAGGGGGACCCGCACGCGTGATGTGTAGCGCCGTCTAGTAAGGAGCTACACACATGGGTGTAGCGCCCTGTGTTATGGCGCTATACTTTTAGGATTTTGGCACCGAAGACAGAGAAGATGCTGGCAACAAGTGTTTCGAAAATTCGTCAAGTCAATGTGTAGCTCCGTGTGGTGCGGCGCTATACTACATAATGTAGCTCCAGGCCGTGTGGCGCTATACCCCTGAAAACTGATAAGTCAAATGGGACCGCGGGCTTGCCATTCATTCGTCCCCGACTCACTTGCTTCACTACCAGCGATCGTGAGATTTTTTCTTCCATCATTCACAAATACTTTCAGCATGACCTAGCTACGCTCACTACGAGGAAATCATCAACTCTGGACGCACAAATCAACTCCATCTGATCAATCAATTGCTTAACTAATCAGAGACTCGAGTTTTCTTTTTTTGAAAGGCAATCAAGTTAATACTGTACTACTTATTGCGAATGATTCCAACGTAGTACATGCAAGTACGTCCACACGTTGATGGCATACTCGAATTAGCCACACACACACTACGTACTTGCTAGCTTCACGTCCACATAAATAAGATTACTATCTAATTAACTTGTCCAAACTTGTTAAGATATATATATTCTGCCACATGATCTTGCCATTCTAATTTGATTTAGCGGCGTTAGCCGACTTCGACAACAAAGGGCGGCGTGTGGCGCGACATGGATGAGTTTCACCACCGCGATCCGTCCATAACTTCTCATGATGTAGTTTGTGGCGTGACTATATATTATGCAATCGCACGGCGTTGTGTTGTTGTTGACGCGCAAGTAATCGATAGAGCATCACAAATCATGCGGATTAACAAACAAATATCGTGGGCGCACACATATGTGTGCATGTGCCAAAACACTGGACAAACAAATCACAAGTGAGGAAACCCTAACTCTCCAATATCTTTACAACGCCTCCGAAATAACCTATAGCGGAGGTCATATGCACAAGTTAGCCCTCATGGAAAAAGACATTGATGGTGAGATATTCAGAGGCGAAATATCCTAGTAGGGCGCCACAACGACGAGACGACACATGAAATTTAAAAATACTTTGGATAATCCTATCAACTCTAATGTTGAGATCCCTCCGCCCCACTTGAGTATTCTCTTTTTTTCCGTGACGTATACGAGTCGGTGAAACTAGGGTGTGTAGGTACCCATGCGAACAGCGGCATTCATTCCAACTTTGCATATCTATGCTCATCGAGGCCATTTTCAGAGGCATTTGAAATCTATCAAGAAGCTAGGTTTTCCAAACTTATGTTTAGTTTGACCCTAACATTTAGCCATACACGCCTCCACCTCCATATGGTTATATACACACTCATGTTACGACCCACATATTACCTATTATTTCATGTGCCCCTATGTGGTTACATATCCTTATTGTATGGTAGAAGCTAACTATTACCTATGAAAACTCGAGTCTCTGATTGGTTAAGCAATTGATTGATCAGATGGAGTTGATTTGTGCGTCCAGAGTTGATGATTTCCTCGTAGTGAGCGTAGCTAGGTCATGCTGAAAGTATTTGTGAATGATGGAAGAAAAAATCTCACGATCGCTGGTAGTGAAGCAAGTGAGTCGGGGACGAATGAATGGCCAGCCCGCGGTCCCATTTGACTTATCAGTTTCCAGGGGTATAGCGCCACACGGCCTGGAGCTACATTATGTAGTATAGCGCCGCACCACACGGAGCTACACATTGACTTGACGAATTTTCGAAACACTTGTTGCCAGCATCCTCTCTGTCTTCGGTGCCAAAATCCTAAAAGTATAGCGCCATAACACAGGGCGCTACACCCATGTGTGTAGCTCCTTACTAGACGGCGCTACACATCACGCGTGCGGGTCCCCCTATGCCACGCTGGCAGGACCGTAGCGACGCGCTGGAGGGCGCTACGTAGAAGAGTGTAGCGCCCCGTCGTTGGGCGCTACAAAAAAGGGTTAGATTTAGAAATACTTTCAAAAAAGGGTTATTTTTCGTTAAACTTTGCCCAAAGGGTTAATTTTTGGAAATTTCACGAGGGATCCGTGGAGGCCGGCCTATCCTATGATGATGAGACACCCTCCGCGTTTCCGTTTTGTCCTGTCCGCGTCGGGTTTCGTGATCCGCGAGATTGGCGATGCAGTCGCAGGCGGCCGATTTTACGCTTGAGCTCTTGTCTTTTCACCGCGGTGCTTCATTCCAAGAACGCTCCATTCGCCGTTTTGTAGTGCTGGCCTCCTGGGGAGGAGCGGCGGAGAGATTCACGCCGTTTGGCTGCATTGATTTCAGGTGAAGATTGAACTCTTTTCTTATCCCATGGAAGTGTGGAACAGTGTGTGTGAGCTGAAGGAAAGTGATCATAGAGTCGCCAATGGGTAGTGGAACAGAGAAACCCAACGTGCTATAGCTATACTTGGCAATACCAGATTACAAGGAGACGGCAATCCGGTAACCATGATGGCTTCAACTCGCGATACTACACTGAACAAAGCATGTCAGCAAAATACTGAAGACATCTCCATTCTGTTTCAACTTCCTCTATCTTCTGTTGCCCTTCAACAGTGCAACGAACTCAAAGTTATTCTTCAGAAATGCTGTAATCATGCGAATGATAATTCTGGTAATGCCGTAATGGCATATGGAATCTACGTTGGGGATGCATAGAACTAAAAAAGGTAGGTCATAACACAGATTGAATTAGACCTTAATCACTCATCGCTGGAAAAGTTTCAAAGAGGGGATGCAGCAATGCATTGATAGCCTGTAATCTTTTTTTTCCTTCTTGTAAATAACTTTCTTCTGCCTTAGTGCTTATATATATGAAAAATGGCACAGTAGGGTCTTCCCAACTGGTTTGTGCTTAAAAGAAAAATCTGGTGAACTGAAAGCTAGCAGTAATTCGGTCATAGCAAGGTTCGATTGATCCATCGGCAGAGATTATGCATATTTCAGGCATCTCCGCTTCCTTGTGTGGCATTGATGCCTTGGGGGCGTGAAAACTGGACTGTCCGCTTCTCAAAATTTTGAGAGCATCTCTACCGGGGGCCTACAAGTGACCCCCTAAAGGACCATTGGGGATCCGGACGGCCGAAAACGTCACCAGCGGCACACCCAAAGGGTCACCCCGAGCAAAAACATGTCCGGCACCTCCGAGAGGGCCTCCAAATTCCGGACATGGGGGCGGACATGCGTCTGACAGGGGAGGCCCGCCCGTCATAGAGACAGCGCGGCGCGCCCAAATTACCAATCGTCCCTCCATGTCCAAAACCCTTGCGGTGCCGCCGCCGCGAGCTCCTCGCCTTCCGCCACCATGCCGCCAAAGCCCGTCAGCCTCGCGAAACCCAAGGGGGGTCGCAAGCCGCCGGCGTCGTCGCAGCCGAAGAAGAAGCCGATGAAGCGGGAGCCGCAGGAGTATTCGGTGCCGCTTAAAAAGGTGCCGCTGAGCCAGGGCGTCCTGCGCTCTGCCACCTCCCACCTTCGGCAGATGAGGCGACTGAAGGCGAAGGACAAGGCGGCTGGTGAGACCGCCGAGATGTTGATCGAGCCAAAGCAGCTCAAGCCCGGGGGGCACCGACGTCTTTTGCGGGTCGCCGTCTGCCCTAGACTTCTTCGACGACACCTCCGGCGTGGATTCCCCCCTCCCCCCGACGCCCTCAATCTGAACGAGGCGCCGTTGGTGTTCAGCGAATCGCCGGCGATGCAGCGGACGACAGCCACAAACACCGACGCGACTTCTTCCCGCGGCCTCCTCTTCGGCAACGCGGTCGACCAACTCGGCCAGGTGCGTGCTATTTATTGTGTTCCCGGCCGATTGTTTGTTGGGCGCACTTATTGCGAGCGGCCGGATGCAAATTGTTGGTGTGTGTACTTATTGCGAGTGGCGGTCGGATGCAAATTGTTGTATTTGTGTCGTAGGATGGTGACGCCGAGGTGATGAATGGAATCATTGCCGGTGATGCAACTTATGTCCACGCCGACACAGATCAGTTCGGCCAGGGTGACGAACAGGATGGCGACCATGGCCAGGACCAGGACCAGGAAGGGGAGGGTGACGAAGACGATGGCGATGAAGATGGCGGCAAGAAGGCAGGTTACAGAGGCCGGACTTGGACCGACACGGAGGACGTGTTGTTGTGCGAGGCGTGGATGAATGTGAGCATGTGCACCACGAAGGGCGCCAACCAAAAGAGGGATGCATATTGGGCACGCATCCATAAGGACTACACCGAAAGAAGGTCGTATCCACCTAATGATGATTTGCCCGATCGCAATGTCAAATCGGCTGAGAGCCGTTGGGGCGTCATCGCGGCTCTCACTACCAGGTTTCATGGTTGCCATGAGCACATCATGAATAGAGATGAGAGTGGCAAGAATGACGCCGACAAGGTCAGCTTGTCATCTTAACTTGCGGCTTACTTGTAACCGACCATGTTTGTTGACTTGTTTTTTGTTCAATATAGTTGAAGGATGCCAAGTACATGTACCTCGACTTGGAGATGGATAAAGAACAAGCTCAAGGCCCAGGAGAAGGAGGAGGAGTGTCTGTTCATGGCCACCAACACGAGCGACATGAGCCCCAACCAGAAGGCCTACTTCGTGGCCGAACGGAGGCGCATTCAGGCTGAGAAGACGGCGGCCAAAGCGGCGGCACTCGATTAGTCCGAAGAGGAAGGCGAGGAGGAGGAAGCCGACGCGTGATCGCGTGATCGGCATGCACCATTGCGCCGGGGGGGGGGGGGGGCACCCTTTTGATGGCCGGCATTGGAGACTAGTTCTTCGGCGCGGTAGACCCTTTTTTGATGGCCGGCGTTGGAGACTTGTTCTCCAGCGCGGTCGACACTATGTCATGGCCGTGATTTGGTACTTCAAATCCGGCGCGGCTGAACAGTTTGATTGCCGGACGAGTTCGACACTTTTATTAATGCATGAAACTACTTATTTGCATATCATTACAACTAGAAATTCCAAAAACTACTCCTCGTCATCGGAGTCGGCATTGGGCGGCGGTGTTCCTGGCTCGTCGTTCGCCGGCGCCGTGTCTGGAGGTCCCTGCTCCTACTCCGGTACCACCGCTGCCTGGGGGGAGGCCGGTTCTGCATGTGCACCAGCCGCACGGGACGGCCACGGGGACCAAGGCTCCCACGGTGAGTACGCAGGGTGTGCCGGTGATGGAGTTGAAGCTCGGCCTCCTGCTCCTGATCGGCCTCAACGTCCACGGCCTCCTTGTCCTGCTCCTGATCGGCCTCGACGTCCACGGCCTCCTTGTCCTGCTCCTGATCGGCCACCACGGGCTCCTTCTCAGGCGACGACATGGCGAGCGAGTTTTGGGCGGTGGTGCGTGGAGAGATTGTGACGGCGTGGATATATCGCTGCGAAACCGCGTGAACGCAACCCCGAAGCGACGCGCCGGCGGTTGCACGTCCACACCAAACCGCCGTGTGCCAAAGCGACGCGAAGGTGAACCGGCGGCGGTTCGTGCGCCCGCAAGGTGTTCGACTATTGCTCAAAACTAGGGCCATTTGGGGGTGGGCCTTTGGGGTGCGCCGCTGTGGGCGGGGTCAAAAACATGGGCGGACACATGTCCGGCACCCTCCAATTGGGCCTCCATTGGGGGGTGCCGGACACGAATTTGGAGTCCCCCGGTGGAGATGCTCTGATAGATCACAAATGCATCCAGCAAGGCATATGAGCAACTAATCATGGTCGAACGTCTGATAAGAATATTTAAGTATGATCACAAGAGAAGCATCAACAAGTAGATATTTCCTCAGAAGATAAAAATACAACTTGAATTGCCAGTATTTACACTTTCCCGGTCCACCAGGGGAACTACTAAAATGAAAAGGTCTTCAATATCATCTTAGTAGAGGATTATAGATTACTTATCAAAAAATTATATGCATCATTAAAATAAAACAACTCGGTCTGAGCACCAAAACCTAAATGTCAATTAATTAATTGCATACCCTGTGGAGATAGGTTTCAGCGTTCTTGGGGAAATCAAAATTGATAACAACATTAACAGCTTGGATATCTATTCCCCTTGTAAAAAGATCTGCAAAAGAAAGCAAAAAGTTTTGAACCAGGAGACCAAATGAGCCATCCAGCTTGACAGAATATGTCAATGCAAAGAGCAGTGAAACTTTAATGTTTTCCTAAAAAGCTAGTAGAATGTCATTGGTTTTCAAATGACATGCTTGAGCATTTATTCCATGCAAACTGCCAATTCCCCAATCAAAGAGCAAATAAGTGAACATCTGGAGTATTCAACAACGATTTAATTAAGCTGAATGTGAAAATGAAACTAAGGTCCAAACAGCAAGAGGGATTCCAGGCTAACTTTTGAGCTAAGAGCCCCTTCTTTCACATCATAAGTTTATAAGCAAGAAGTACACATGTATCTGGGCTTCTCTAGTAAGCTAATTTAGTACGACAGTGAGGCCAAACAGGCTATATCTCCGGAAGCACGCAGGTAAGAGAAAAGTCAGGTACAAACTACACATGCTGACTTTACACTAATTGGCTTCAGGAGGAAAAACATTTCATACACTTATTATCTCTTCACTGTAGAAGCTGCTATTGCATTTGGACCAGAAGCAAGCAAGCGGTGAACAGCCTAAACACTTCAATTGCAGTAAGACATTAAATAAGCCCTAGAGTTCGGAAGGCATAGATTCCAGAGCACTGAAGAAAATTAATTAGCCACAGAATAATGTCCTTCAGAAAAAAAATAAAGACAGCATCTAAAAGGTAAAAGGTATAGTTCCATACCTCTACACACAAGGTTCCTGCACGCGCCATTACGGAAATCATGGAATACTCTATTACGATGATCTTGCAGCATCTTTTTTTTTTTAGAAAGCTGATATTCATTAACCACGGATCTTACAGATCAGTCCAGAGCAAAGAAACAAATTACAATAAAGTCCCTCTGGACCTCGACACCATGGATGGCGAACAGGACGTTGCGCCGGCGCGCCGCCGCACCACCTCCCCTCTGGCCTTGGATCAGGAGGCCCCCCTGCACGGACGGGAAGTCGACGCTCCTCGGGTCCGAAGATCCTCCACCCTGCGCCACCGCTGGCATCGACGAAGTCAACTTCAACAGCTTGAAACACTTCAACTGGGCCGGAGCCGCCGCTACTCGGCCTCCGGCATGGGGGAACTCGCGTCGCAGCTCCGAGGATCTGCAGCCGAGAGACGAGCGCGCGACCGGTGACGAAGCTCCGCCGAGCAACCCCACCGAGGATGAAGATCGCCGCCCCAAAACACCACTCCGACCGCGCCGCCATCTTCTCGACGCCGCCGGCTGGTACCTGCACAAGCCTACTCTATAAACAGAAGAGAAACGAGGCTCCCCCGCCCTCCCGCCGCCGGAGCGGCCGGCGGAGGACGAGGGACCCGCCGATTCGTCGACGATGGAGTGGATCGGCCGGTGGATTCCAAAGATCGCCCTCACAGTACTGTACCCGGGTGGGGAAAGGTCCAGGCTCGTCTTGCAGCATCTTAGCATGGATGTAAAAGCAAGAGTAACCAAGCTCTGTGATCTTCTTCGCCAGTAGTTCAACACGATTTACAGAGTTACAGAGTATTATTGACTGATTAATTTGCAGCTGTATCGAAATATAAATTGGATAAATTAGTCACAGATTACGACAACGGTCACACAACGTGTCCAAACATCTAGGATATCAACTAAAAGAATTCATGTGAAAAAAACCTTGGTAAAAAGAGTGTTCAGACAATGGACTTTCTACCTTTCTTCAACAAAAGCATAGAACTGTGTGATTCCCTTCAGTGTAAGTTCATCCATAAGGTTAATAACATAGGGTTTGGCAGATATTTGTCCTTGAAATACTTGATAGTCACAGGGAACGTTGCAGAGAACATTAGAATCTGTCGACTCGATGGACGGTCCACAGAAGGTTGGAACTCAGGAAAAAGAAGCTTGTCTGCCTACAAGAAAAAAAACAATATTGCTTGTAAGAACATATTCTTATTTATGAACAAACCTACAGCTGCACCACCGATTAAAAAATCCTGACGTTGTCCTTTATTTACCAAATACATATTACATATATAGACTATAGAGTAGTATAAAATGATTTTAAACATACACCCAACTGGTCATATTTTTTCCATTTCCATTTATCTGTGCTTCATAAGAATGTTTACACAGGGAAGTATAGTTGAGTAGCCTTTTGATTACACAACTTAAGCTGGCCTGCCTTTGACTATAAGCCCCACGGGGCTTTTTGTCTAACATCAAAATGACTGGCTAGGCCCCTCCATTAAAACGGATTGGAAATTACCCTTATGCCCCTGTAAAAATCGCTTAGGGCCTTCTCGAGCGCTGCTCTGCCAGCAATCCCTCCTCCGCGGGTGGCAAGTCCACAAGGCGAGCAACTACCTCCAATGGCTCTAGCGTGCACAACCTCGTTCACTTGCACAACACAGAACCATGCAACAGTGGAGACCTATGATACAGTACATGTAGATTGCCCGCCCTCTTTCCATCAGTTTGGACTTTTGGTTCTACTGGTCGGTGCATGAAACTTCACATGGTATCAGAGCAGAGGTCTTTGGTTCAAGTCTTGGATTTCACAATTTGAAATTTCTCTTGCCCTCTTTCTATCCACGTATAGGCTTATCAAGTCATACGTATCACGTGTAGGACTCATCGAGTCACACGTGAGAGGGGATGTTACAGTATATGTAGATTGCCCATCTTCTTTTCATCATTCGGACTTTTGGTTCTACTGGTTGGTGCATGAAACTTAACAACCTAGAGGATGTGATCCGGACTTCCTGCTGCATACCTCAACTTTGACGCCAAGGAGCCAGCCACCAAGGTCACAGATGGGCAGGTCATGTCAGTGGACCTCATCGATCGTCGCGAGGCAGTGTGAAGACCATGCACCATCACTTACACACTCCATACTACAAATCCAAAGAGGCAAACAGATTAGACTCCCCCGGGTTTATCTATGCTGCGGCCCACCCATGTGTAAAGCCAGTGCCATACCCCCTCTGCCTCCTTGGCTCCATGCTATCCTACGGCTTCGGATTACTTCCCTTTGTTCTCGGCTACTTCTAAGAGTTCATGTTGCTGCCTCCTTCCTCGATCTAACTTTGGCCTTTGATCAAACAATAGAGAAAGGTATTTAAATAAGTCGAGGCAGAGGTAGAAGAAGGGGTGAGACAACCTGGCAGATCTCTGGACAGAGCAGGCTCTCCTAGGCTCTCTCAGGAGAGCTCCCTCGTGTCTTTCAGGAGCGCCTAGCAGAGAGCAAAGCTAAACAGGGGCAAAGTCTATTTTCATATGCTCCTTAATCGGATAAGTAAATTAATTTTCTAAAAATACCATGTAGGGCATTTAGGACAAATCATCAAGTGGACAACCAACTTCACGACATGATCAAATGCAGACCAGCTTAGGGTGGAACGGAGGTAGTATTATCAAAGGCTACTCAACTTCCGGGCATATCATCAATTCTCCCACGTAAAAAGGAAATTTCTCAATTCAGATAGTTTTGGAATGGGGAAGTGATAATCTGTCCCATGACCTAGCAACAAACAAGTTCAAGCTGGACAACGATCGGCTAATAACATATTTCTGTTTCAATTTCCTCCTGCAAAATATAGGGTTCTGTAAAATAGATAATAAAAGAAACAGTGGCAGAATGCCATACCAAAAAAGTCCTTTATTAGAAATGATTTTTGAAAGACAAACTTAACACAAGCAATGCCAAACTGCAACAAGTCTTAAAGTACCTCATCCATAATAAGCATTGAACAGTCCTTCAGAATGCAAATGCCTTTCTTTGTAAGGTCCAAAACACAACCCGGCGTCCCAACTCCCAACAAGTAAATGAACAGGCTGATAAAGACGGACAATATCATCCTTTAGGCTTGTTCCTCCAGTAGTGACCATGACTTGAATCTTCAGGTGTTTTCCAAGTTCCTTGCAGACTTGTGATGTTTGTAAAGCCAATTCTCTCGTGGGGACCAATATAACAACTGAGTATAAGCACAACAGGTTAGAGTTATATGGTAGCTTCAAATATGCTTAAATCTGATCGTTATGTAATTTAGGAACTCCATGTACGTAATTTTACGAGTTCTGTGAACAATAACAGATGTACTAGTCCAGAAGAAACCTTGAATAGCATTCTTGTCTTGATCAATCTTTTCTAGTGCAGGTATACAAAATGCAGCAGTCTTGCCGGTTCCATTTATTGCTCTTGCAAGAATGTCACTGCATGTTAATGCAATAGGAATGCTTTCTTCTTGGATAGGAGAAGGTCTTTCAACTCCTTTCTCATATATGCCCATAAGAAGTTCACGCTTCAGAAAATAGTCTTCAAATTCATTTCCCTTAGTTGCAGTGACATCCTGTGCAGAGAAAATAATGAAGAAAAAGAAGACACTAGCTTAGCAGGCGATGAGAAACATAAGCAGCAAGCAAGATAAACTAAACTAGAAATTTACCAATAAGGTGGTTCTGAAAAGACTAGAGGATTCTTGACGAACTGAAAATTCTAAAAGGGAACTTAATTTTGCCACATGGATTGTGTTGTTGTGTGACTATTGAGGGCATTAAACTATAATACAATATGATGAACTCAAATGCGACATGGAAGATTAAAATCTACAGCAGGATTTAGCAATAGTAACAGTTGGAATTCTCAGTTGAAAATTAAATTGAGATTTTCAATTTCGTGATTTTCCTAGTTATTGGAAATAGAAGATGGAAAGAGAAAGAAAACTTGTACATGCATCTGGTTTTACTTTTGCTATACGATGCAACATGACAAGCGAAGATGCGGCCCACATGTCATTAAGGGAAAGTGAGATTGACTTGGTGCTGCTAACACAAACAAGCCTAGGAGTGCCTACGGGGCCCATCTGTCTCCTATGGAGGAAAAAGGATAAGGCGTTCTCCACTGCTTGCAACAAAGAGAAAGGGGATCAAGTCCCAAATTTCTTTCAGTGCCTCCAGCAAGTGGCGACTCTGATCCGAAATTGCTCGTGGACTCCATCGCTGAGATTCTAGCGTAGTTGAGCACGACCACACGTTGCAGTGGTAAGAGGATAAGGATTTGATTTCTTCATCAACATTCGGTCGACAGCCATGGAGACGATCAGCTTCTCCAGCAGATACAGCTTTTACTTTCTTAGGATTCACGGCAATTCCTTCTTTGCTAATCACATGACCAAGAAATTCAACTTGATCCAACCCACACTTGCTGAATTTGGCATACAACTGATGTTCCCTCAAAGTTTGCAATACTATCCTCAAGTGTTGAGCATGATCTTCCTTGGTTCTGGAATATACCAAGATATCATCTATAAATACAATCACAAACTTGTCCAGATAGGGCATAAAAATCTTATTCATTAGATTCATGAATATGGCTGGTGCATTGGCCAATCCAAATGGTACCACTAAATACTCATGATGTCCATATCATGATACAAATCCTGTCTTGGGAATATCCTAGGTTTGATCTTTATATGGTGGTATCCGGATGATGGCAGTAGCTAGTGCATTCACCGTGGAGGCAGTAGCTAATACCTCTATGCAAAACTGAGAGAAATCCATCTTCAAACTCCCCTTTGTTTGGACTACTTTTTCTTTCTTTTCCTGTGTTATTTTTATTTCAGGAATGAATATGGAGATGAATGTTAGAAGATCAAGATAGTCAAAAGGAAGATAAGGGTCAAGATGATCAGGATTAGATTAGGAATTCCATTTCCTTTTGTTGTAATCTTCTTTTCATTTGTGATGTAATAATTATTATTCTTTCAATTTGGAACTTGTAAAGTTCGTGATAAGTCATAATTGATTTGTGTTGTATCCAAATGTATCTTGGATATTCAACTCCAATTGTATTCTAAAGATGTGTATGTAGAGGTATGTGTGATATGGATTGGAGATGGTGTGGTAAGATAATGGATGTATGAAATATAAACTTGATGTATTTGAATTCTTGTATGATCTTAGATATGGAATGATTGTGTTTTAAGGACATTTGAATTATGAACTTGTCATATTATTGAATCGTGTTCAGAAGAGTTTTCTAGATAAGTGTTCTGCATTGGACTACAGAAACTCTAACAAATTGCGAAGATCCAGGATGATCTAAAACATATCTTTGTACAACTATGATGGTTATCCACTTGAGAATACTACTGTTATACTTGTATAGATTTTTTCCTACTCAATTAGAGTAAATCTTCTCATCTAATCTTCTATAGGTATAATACTTATCTATCTTATTTCTTTTCAGCTTGGTATGACAAGTTTGAGACTATCTTGACTAGCTGGTATTCCAATAGAGTTACATCCAAGTCAGTGTTACCTATAAGGTATCATTGATAACATCATCCTATGCAGACATGTGATGAAGTAGAACCCTATCATAAGTTTGTGAAGGCAGGAAGTAAGGAGATGTTTGATGATAGTGAAGGATCATCGACATTCAGCTATGGTAACTATGGAAAGTATGCCAATACCCTAATGATTCATTTCAAAGGGGATTTAGCTGATTCATTTCAAAAGGGATTTAGCTCAGTATAGTATAGAGTCTTAAGGAAACTAGGAGACGACACAAGCAATGAAGGAACCTACAGTACTACTTCTCATGTACAATCAGCAACTACATTCTTTGGAGTCTTAAGGTATCTGATTTAATAAAACACAGATTTGGCGGTTGCCTCCGAACTTGAAACTTTCTCGGTTCCATTCTCGCCTTTTTCCTCCTTTCCTGAAGTGATTTATAATCATCTTCAAGAGTTGTGGCTGCATCCACCAGCTCTTCAAACTCCTTTGGTTTTGTCAACCTTAATTGCATCTTCAGGAAAGAATTCAGACCCTTCATGAATCTCTTCTTCCTTTTCTCCTCAGTATCAACTTCATCCAAAGCATACCTGGACAACATATTGAACGCGCTGACACGTCCAACAGGTAACTCATTCTTGCTTAAATTCTCAAACTCTCTTCTCTTTAATTCCATAATACTCTGAGGGACATGACCTTCACGAAATCTCTTCTTGAACTCCTCCCAAGTTATCACATATCCTGCAGGCTGCGTTGCAACAATTGCTTCCCACTATAATGCTGCAGGTCCGGTAAGCAAATAGGTTGCATAACTAACATTTTCCTCATCAGAACATCCAACAGTATTGACTTTCCTCTCAGTATCTGAAATCCAATCCCTGCATCCATTGGTTCCGGAGCTCTTGCAAAGGGTACTGACCTAGTATTCTGGAAATCGGATAAAGTCACTCCTCTCGGTGCTTCATCTCCAGCTTGCCCAGCTTGCGCCTCCAACAGATCTTGCAGAAATTATTTTGCCGCTCTTGATCATGGCGCCTCCCTTCTTCCACCAATTGCATAAAATATTGCTGTGTAATCGGCCTATGGTTGTGGTATTCCTCCTGCCTCAGCTTCCTGCTTCTCCATGAGTTCTCTCTTCTGCCTCTACATTTCACACTCCTCACCGGCATTCGCCATACCCTCTAGTCCTGCCACATCGAATCAGAACTCTTCGTTACATTATGCATATGCACTTCGAGTCCTACTCCATGCAAAAGTACTAGCCACACAATGAAATCCAGAAAAATCCAAAGAAACCAAAACTTTTCAAACATATACCATGTATTCTACATGTAGAGATACAAACATGGGTACAAAATTGTAACACGCTCTAAAGTGAGCAGGCCTCAGTTATTGCTAACGTACAATCTTAAAATACTCGTTACAATACCCCATATTATACATATAATACATCTACTGCTTCTCTCCGTCAGCTTCACTTCTCAGCATAATTCCCGGGCTTCCACCGGCTATTGCGGTAGGTCCTTCTAAGGATTCCGGGTAACTTCATTTTCACTGGTGGCTGATACTCCGGATCAGATGGGGTAGCTTCTAGGATCAAATTAGTCATGGAAAAATAACTGTCTAGGTATTTATACGCCGCCGCTTCACCATCACACACGTCCTCGTTACCGTATCATTCTCCACCGTCATCATATCCAGTGGGTACAGCGTCAGTGCTACAAAAGTAACTCTGAGGTTCTTCTTCATACTCTACCTTTGGCTTTCTAGACGTACTTTGACAGTGCTCCTGGTTGTATTTTGACAGGTATTCATACCTCCAATCGTCGTTCTCCTCATCTGAATCCAATTAAATGGGTTTGCTCTTCTGACCGACTCTCGGCTGCTTCCTAGCTGTACGGCTAGTCACTTCTTTCTCACCGGGATCACCCAGGATTACAGTAGGATCACTAGGAGTTCCTTCGTATGGTTCATCTCTCCAACCATTGGGATTCGGCACTTCGGATTATGCCAACCATCCTCCTCGCCTACTAGGACATAATCTGGATGTGGTGGTGAATAGGTAGGATAGACTGGTGTTTCTGGTTCTACTTCCTCCTCCACGTACCTCACAGGTGTAGGTGCTGGTTCTGTATATCCTCTATGGGCTTCATAGTTCAAAACTTCGCACTTCTCATAAATAATTTCAGGGCACGAAAACTTTTCCACCAAGGCTTCTACTTCCTCTGCTATCACCCCAAACGTTTTGTGATACGTCCGGATAATCTTGATGCAAGTTTCCAAGAACACTGCGGTATCACGTGGGTTTGCCTTAACAAAGTACATATAAACTACTTCCGCCTCCAGTCGATAATTTGCGTTTGGAATAGCATGAAACAGGGTTCCTTCCAACTCCCTGCTCTTGGCCGTTCTAACACTAGCGGTTGCCTTAACAACTGCGATCTGGAACGCAACCTCACTATGCTTGGCTTCACCAAATGGCATCTTGGAACTCATCTTCAGCTCAGATGGTAACTTTAAAGCCACACGATACTTCTCTAACTCCGAGCCATCATAATAGCTCATAATCTTCACAATCACCTTGGTTTGGATCCCAACATAATTGATCATCTATCGCAGAACATCTGCCTAGTTTCCCCGGAACACTCCTTTTCCTAACTCCGCATCCCTCACCCGCATAGACCTCTTTGGAAGTCACTTATCCATCCTAGCTGTTTGTCAAAAACGATATCAGAATAGACTAAAGTAATAATTGCATGATAATGTTATTCTCAAGTGAATATCCATCATAACAACGTAAAACTTATTTCGCTCTAAGGTCTCTTACACCTACAGGCTTTCCCTTTAATAGGTTTCCAATCTAAGGTCTAACAAAATTGCTCTGATACCCACCTGCAAAACAAAGAATACCACAACCATAGGCCGATTACACAGCATTATTTTATGCAATTGGTGGAAGAAGGGAGGCGCCATGATCAAGAGCGGCAAAATAATTTCTGCAAGATCTGTTGGTGGCGCAAGCTGGGCGAGCTAGAGATGAAGCACCGAGAGGAGTGACTTTATCCGATTTCCAGAATACTAGGTCAGTACCCTTTGCAAGAGCTCCGGAACCAATGGATGCAGGGATTGGATTTCAGATACTGAGAGGAAAGTCAATACTGTTGGATGTTCTGATGAGGAAAATGTTAGTTATGCAACCTATTTGCTTACCGGACCTGCAGCATTATAGTGGGAAGCAATTGTTGCAACGCACCCTGCAGGATATGTGATAACTTGGGAGGAGTTCAAGAAGAGATTTCGGGAAGCTCATGTCCCTGAGAGTGGCGGAGGAATCGAGCCGGTGATGGTCGTAGACGGCCAGAGCCGTGGGCGACGACGGCGGTATCGCCAGAGGCGATTGAGGAATCGCGGGAGCGAGAGGGGGAAGAGAGAGCAAGAGGGTGAGCGGGTCGGGTTCGACCTAGTACTATTTGGGCTGGTTGAGTTCAACCTACTCCAACCCATTGGACACAGTGGCATTTTGTTAATTTACCAAATCACAAATATTTTAACTTAAATGAATTTTTACACCAAATTAAAGGCCACACAAATCAACTAAAAATTTGCAACAAACTCTACAAAATATGAGGAATTTTTATGAAAGTTTTATTTAAAGTTTTAAAAAAATATTTCATGGATGAAAAATTCAAAGATCCTTAAGAAAATAATATGGGAAAATAAAGTCTTGAAGTTCAATTATATTGAACCATTTCAATTTAATCACTTGAATTTATTCCTCATGAAAATTGTTGCCAAACTCCCTAAATAATTAAAAACTCCCAAACACTCGAAAAGTATTAAAATTCATAACTTGGGAATTTTGGGGTGACGATGCATCTCATGCCTATGCATAATAGCATTTTGCCAAATTTTATGTAGTCCTTATAAGGGCTACCTTGGTATTTTCAGAACTCGGGGTTTTATCGCAAACCCTGGAACCCCGAAGGGTTTGAACTGCCACTTCTATCACAGGCAAGTTCATTCTTGCATGTCCATTGAAGTATTTTATCAAATTAATTGCAAATCACTATGGTTTATCATCTGCATCAAAATAAAATGCTATTTTTGAATGATGCGAATTGCTATATACTATTGTTTGGCGGATGATGGAACCATGGTACTTGGTGGAGGTTCCATCATACGGGAAAGTATATACCGAGGATTGATTACTAATGTGACAGTGATCCTTGCGCCATATCGAAGCGTTTACCATGAGATCTGGAATGGGACTGTAAAGTCAGCCGGATCTTCTCTCATTCACATATCCTCGGCAGACTATTACCTGGTTGGGTCCGTTGCGGCGGGCCAACAGCGTGGAAGCGCGTAAACTTCCCACCTGACGGGGTGAATTGGAATAGGAGCTCGAGAGGGTGGCGAGTGACTGCGTCGATGTATCGGCTCGGTCCACAAGGGGCGGATATGTCTTGTGCGGAGAGGGGAGGAGATTGGCTTTGGACTCAGACCTGGCCCCATAACATGGAAGTATGGACGAAAGATCGCCCGTAAAGGCAAAAAGGCTGGGGTTCTCTCATGGGTAAAGTTATGCAGCTCTGCAGAGTCAACAAAAATAAATTGTGGCTGTCACATCCGTGTTCCCGGAAGGAACTACAAAACGCTACGGGAAAGGCGTCCCAAGTGATGACGAAAGACTTGTGGAGGTTGTGACCAAGTTTTCTGAAATAAAACTTGACCATTTGAACAAATGTTTTCCAAATCTTGCATTATGCCTACGACCATTGGTCATGACAGTAGCTAGTGCATTCAAAACAAAAACTCTTTCCTATATTATTTGAACTTGGTGAGTAACACTTGTGTTGCTCACCCTTTCCTTGTTGACCCCCTGCTTAGACTTTTGGAGCCATCAAGGGAGTTGCCATTTATCCATCATGACGTCGAGGAGGTCTTCAACAAGGACTCCTCCTTACCCTCTTCAAGGATACACACAAAAGTACACAATCCCTTTGGTTCCATTAACACGACCCCCTTTGTCGACAACAATGTCAGGTGGGGCGAGGTGATTCGACAATCGCGCTTGGAATTGGTGAGCCGCTCCTCACCATACCTCAATCTATTGTTCGTCCTGCCACGACCGTAGGAGAGGTGTCGTATCTCCGAGGGAAGATACGAAGTGGCCCGAGGCATAGTCGGGGCGTGATTTCTCTTTGGGACAGCGTCTGATCGATGTGCTTCACCTCGTGACGAATTCAACTTCGTCAAACTGTGAGAACCGTTCCCTCTCTTGGTCTTTATTTTCTTCTACCATGAGGTCTAGTATATGTGCTCTGCATTTTGTCTATGACCTGGTACAACAGAGACGTGTACGTGTTATATTTCTAATTCAGTTTCTTTCGATCTGCAATCCTTCAGAGTCTGTGCCTTTTGTGCTAGTCCTATGGTGTAGGTTTCCTTCGCCCTTGGTTGCATGGTTCCTAGCTAGACAATAGGTAGAATTGAAAGCATATCTTGTGTAGCATCTTTTGTTTAAGGTTCTGATTAGTGGTGTTTGTCTCGTTGGTTCAAGCAAAAAGTTTCTCTAACTGTTTCTATGTAAGCATGTGTACAAACTTGTTAAGAGTTATATATATATCCATATATATCATTTTTATTTTGATGTTCCGGTTTTCAATCATTTTCAAGGCTGTAAATTATCCTTTCAATTAGTTCTTGAGCTGCTCACCCGTGTCACTGTTTTGCTAATTGAACACGTTGTTTATTTCTGGTTGATGTTTAGTATAATCTATCTACAAACCGTGGTTATTATTTGGAATTTGTATCTTCCATGTTTATGTAAGAATATTTTGGTGTACACGATCATGAGATGGTATGCAGATTTATTTCTCTGAGTTTTGCCTTGTTTAGAAGCATGTGGTTGTGATATTCTATCTTACGCATAGTCTTATAATTATGTGATTCAAATGGAGCTAAATCATCTTAACCTAATCATTGTGCGTCTTTCCTTCCAACAATCCAGAGAGAAATTATATCGGGTTAAAATGGTTGCTTCAAGTGCTAATGTGATGAGCCCTGATTGGTTCCGGGGGGCAAACTTTCGCCGTTGGAGTCCCAGGCAAAGTTGGGGCTGAATGACTTAAAGTTCTTCCCGATTCTGCGCTCCACGTCGCCCGCAAAACGCTGCTCGTCCGATCGCGTGAAGCAACGGCCAAGATGACTTTAAAAATCGTGCGTTAATGTAGCTCGGGATTTCTACCAATCAGAACACGTGCACGTTTTTTGGCGCAGCCACATTTACAAAAAAGAACCCGCGACTATTAGAAACAAACCCGCGGTCCAAATTTTAACGCTGCGAAGGACCTCTGCGCGAATCAGCGAAACCGCATGGACTTTTTTGCAAAACCGACCGCAGACCTCCCCCTTCCTCTCCTCTCTCCTCCCGCGAACCCGACCTCGGCGGCGCCGCCGACGTTGCACGCCGTCGTTTCGGACCTCTCCGTTCAAATCGACGAGCACGAGCATCTTCGCCGTCCCCTCCTCTCCGTCCTCACCGATTTTCGCTTGCCGGGACGCCTTCAGCGCGTTGGAATCGCCGCCGCCGTGACCGCTGGCCACCACCGCGCTCGCACGCCGCTCCGCCGTGCTCCAGCCGCTGCTCCGGCGACTATTTGGTCACTGCGCCGCCACCTTCCAGTAGCACACATCCGTGCGTGTGCGATGCGCACATCCGCGCAAGCCCGCTCGCCCTCCTCCGGCGAGCCTCGCCGTGGCCGCGCCGCCGTCGATTCCCTGTGCGAATGACAGGTGGGGTCCACCGTCGATTTTTTTCTTCTCTGAAAAATACCAGGAAATGGCAAATTCTTTAATCCCTGCCAGTGGGCCCGGCTGTCAGCAGGTTAATATTTTTCCAGAAATTCATATTTGGTTCCAAACTTTGGAAATTCATAACTAATTCATTTTAAATCAGAAAAATATATTTTGTATACCAAAATTTACAGAAAAGTGTAATCTGTCTATTTATATCAATTCCATGCATGTTTAACAAATTTTAATTCAATGCACATTCAACAAAATTTAACCGTATTTATTTAAATTCCCATATAATAAAAAATGTTCAAACAACAATAACTTTGAATATACACATCGGAAAAAAAATTATATTTTGTTTCAAACTTTCCAAATTCAAGAAATTTATATTTTGTTTCAAACTTTCCAAATTCATAACTAATTTATTTTAAATCAGAAAGATATAATTAATATACCAAAATTTAAAAAGAAGTGTAATCTATTTATTTATATTAATTTCATGCATGTTTAACAAATTTTAATGTCAAGCATGCTTAACACAATTTAATCATATTTATTTAGACTCCCATATAATAAAAAATGTTCAAAAAACAATAACCTTGAATCTACAGATCAGGAAAAAATGAAAAACATATCCAAATAGTCAAAAAATAAATGGTACCTATTTATGACAAACAACAGACATTTTTTAATACTCCAATTTGGTAAATATTTCAATAAGATCCAAATGCACTTCCTCTAAGTATAAAATTCTAAATTTATTAGATGTTCAAAAAAATGCATTCCTTCTAATTACGGAATCAAATTGAACATTTCATTTACTAATTATTTGAATGCAATCTATTAAAATTGACTCTCTTAATCTACAATTCAAAAGAAAAAAATACTAACAATGTATCAAAAATCTCTAAATTTAATGAATTCTCAAACTTACCACGCAAAAGTTGTACTACACATCCTCCAATTATAAAACTCAAACAAATATTTAAGCGAAATACAAACATATAAAACCATTTCAACTCGATAAACATTAACGTTACTCTATAATATATGAAGGCACTAAAAAAATAAAAATAAAATAAATAAGAAATACTAGCTATTTCAAAGTATTTTCGTGTAAAAAAGCTAACACATTTAAAGTAAATGTTTCAAAAAATGCAACACATTCCAACATTCCGAATTGTTAAACAATTATAAACACTCTAAAATATATCTCACAAATTACATTCACCCTAATTATAGAGTTTAAACAAATGTTTATGTTATACTTCAAATATATCCAAGCATCCCAATTTTCTAAATATCTGAAAATACTCGATATAACAAATTGCTCCTTCTACGATAAAATATTAGAATCACAATTCTCACAAAAAAAATTACGTGCGAATTGTAAAAATGTTACAAAATTAAAAACACTCTAAAATATATCTCACAAATTGCATTTACCCTCATTATGAAGTTAAAACAAAAGCAACACATTTAAGCATTAAAAATTGTTAAAAAAAATTAGAATTTCCCTACAAAAAAACTAACACATTTGAAATAAATGTTTACAAAAAAGAAACAACAAATTCGAGCATTTAATTTTTTTAGAAAATTAGAAACACTCTAAAATATATCTCACAAATTGCATTCGCCCTAATTATGAATTTAAAATAAATTTTATGGTATACTTCAAATATGACCAAACATCCCAAATTTCCAAATATCTAAAAAATGATCAATATAACAAATTGTTTCTTATACAATAAATATATATCATAATTCTCACAAACAAATACATGCAACACATTTGAAAAATTGAATTTGCTAAAAAAAAGAAATAAAATAAAATCCTCTAAAAAATATATATCCCACATATTATCTCACATAATCCATTCTCCCGAATTATAAAGTTCAAATAAAAACTTATGCCATTCCACCACTCTAATTTGAATAATATTTGTACAAACTCCAAATGAATTTTCTCTAACTACGAATTAACTTTAGCAGACAACCATATACTATACATCCTCCAATTATGAAATTCAAACAAATATGTCAACAAAATACAAACATACAGAACCATTCCAATTTACTAAACATTTAACGTAACTCTAAAATGTATGAATAAACTCACAGAAAAAAAACTAACTACTTAGGAATATTTTCACATAAAAAACAAAACACATTCGAAATTGAATTACAATAATTCCCAAATTTGAGCAATCTCCAAAATCCAACAATTTTTAAAACAGAAGCATTTTTCAATTTCAATGATTTCCAAAATTAAACAACTTTACAACCATTCTAGCTTACTAAACATTTAACGCAACTCTAAAATGTGTGAAGAAACTCACAGGGAAAAAAAATACTAACTACTTACTAATATTCTCACATAAAAAACAAAACACATTTGAAATTGAATTACAATAATTTTCAAATTTGAACAACCTCCAAAATCCAACCATTTTAAAAACGGAAGCATTTTTCAATTCCAATTATTTCCACACTTAAACAACTTTACAACATCACCATTTTCAAATTCAAATTCACAAACACACGCGCGACATTTGTCGCGCTTATATCCCTAGTACACTTTAATCCATGAACCAAACACACGCTAAGACACCTTTATAAATGGGTCGTGCCATGCGGGCCACTTGCCTCGCCTCGAGACCCATGCACGACACATTAAAAAACGGGGCTGCCCGTTATGGGTTTTCTTTGGCCTGCGTGCTTTTCGTTATTTTGGGTTTGGGTTTTTTTTTTTCCACTTCTCCGGCAAGGTTTCATAGGAAACTACTGACTCCAATCCAAAAAGACTGTCACTACCAGCACCGTTTCGGTTGTACGTGACATCCTCTTTTCCAGCGACACTTAATCCGAATCGGAGAGAATAGAAAATATCGAGATTCTTAAAAAAAAGGTTGTGACTTGTTGGCCCGCGTGCCTCGCCTCGTGGCGCAGGCATGCGTGCCGCTGGCCAGACATGACGGCCCTCCTATACTACGCATTCAACATCAGTTCGCACGGAAACGCTTGAAGGAGGATGAGCTGGCACGGGCCCATCAACACCTCCACTCCCTCTCGTCCCCATCGAATCTGGTACCGCCGGCCGCCACCCGCAGCTGAGTGACGCCTCGCCGCCCCGCCCTCAGCCATCCGTAGCCCACCGCTGGTTTGCCGCCGCCCCAGCCTCCCTCTAAATCCTCATCCCCGACGCCGGCGAACCCTCCCCGCACCCGAACCTAAAACCTCCGTCGTTGACGAACCCTCCCCGCACCCGACCACCCCCCCCCCCCCCCCCCCCCCCCCGCCCGCCCCAAGATAAGGTTGTTCCTCACCTCCACCTGCGCCGCCGCGGCGAGCCGCTTCGTCGCTGGCTACGGTGGCCCAGTACAGGGCACGCGGTTTTGTCGCTAACCATCACAATGGGCAGGGATTGCCACACAACATGTTTAGCTGCGTGCCGAGCCTGGCCTTAACGGCCCGGCCCGCCAGCACTCCCGTCTGGCCACCTAAAACGGAGGAAGAAAGTTCAGAAATGGCTGTCCCCAAATTCCCCAGGACCCCAATTCTAGCGACCTACGCCTCTCTAATCATCCCTCCGTTTTTGTTCCATTCCGGAGAAGATGGATCAGCGGACGAGGTACCCTCCCGGCACCGGCAACGGCCGCGGCGGGAACCCAAACTACTACGGCCGTGGCCCGCCGGTGCCGCAGCAGCAGCAGCAGCTGCAGGGACACCAGCAGCAGTACATGCAGCGGCAATCGGAGCACTCGCAGCACCACAACCAGCAGCTTCAGCAGCAGCAGCAGCAGTGGCTTCGTCGCAATCAGATCGCGGGCGAGGCCGCCAGAGCCAGCGAGCACCACGCGCCGCCTGCTGCCGATGACGTCGATTTGAGGTATGAGAGGCGCGGAAAGGCTTGCCTCCTGTTTGGTATTGGTTCAAGACGCTCCTGTATTTATGTGATTCGTGGACTTGGATTATTGTGTACTAGCATATCAATTTGATATGGATTAATGGGGGTTAGATAGGCAGACAGTGGCACAGTGCAATTTGGGTGAAACGTGTACTTTTGGTGGTAACGCTGTGAGTTTTCAGTGGATTAGTGCTTCTGGATAAAGGAATTGCAATCTCTAAGTATGAATTAATGTGTATAGTGTGCATCGCTGCATGCCCCTGGGCATTCTGTATTTAATCCAAATTCAGGGACTAACAGAGCATGCTCTTGTGCATATTTTGGAGACCATATTAGTATGTTGTAGGGCTACTACATTGAGTGAATTACTGACTGTAAGTACTTTACACGATGCTCAGGATAGAAATGGCTACTTTGTGTTCCATGATAACAGCCACACGGATGATTTATTTGTCAGGTTAATTTCATTAATCAATGCTAAGGCTTGAGGTTGGATGCTGCATTGTGGTTTGGTGGTTGGAAAGGCATATAAAGTAGTATGTTGAAACGAATATCCTGGTTGTAATTTTTCTACAAGTTAATAAACAGAGTTCTCCACAAAGATAGTTCCTCTTAAGTAGTAGAAAAGAACCACCGTTTACTACTCTTCAAACTTAGATGATATACTCCTAGAAATTGGTAGTAAGGGATTAAGTATATCCTTTTGCAGTTCGCAAGACTGGAAGGCCCAATTGAAGCTTCCACCTCCTGATACGCGCTACCAGACCGAGGTATTTTTCAATAATAATATTTCCTTTTGTCATGTCCGTGCTGGAAGCTCTCATTCTTGTAAAAGATTTGGCACACAATGTTACTTTTTGCATGAGCTGTTGATGTCTAGCTTTAGAAGCTCCTTTTAACATTCTCGTTGTTTTAAGTTTCAAATAGTACTGGGTTTCAGTAATAGCTATTAAGTTCCATACTCATCGTAGTCAGATCTCAGTATTACAAGGTTAATTTGCGGTGTTGCTCACTCAAGGAAAATCATATGACGGTGATGGCGTTCCCAGTTTAGAGAATAAGCCTGTCCTACTTGGTCATTCTTGGGAGGTACCCTCTTTCACCTTTTTGTTCTATAGTTCAGATTTAACACACAATGGGCAATCATCGGAAAAGGAAACGTGTACATGCATGTAGTTTTACCTTTGATATATGATGCAACGTGACAAGCAAAGATGTGACCCACATGTCATTGAGGAAAAGGGAGATTGACTTGGGGCTGCCAACACACAAGCCTACGGGCCCCACCTTCCTGCTATGGAGGAAGAATGATAAGGCGTTATCTACTGCTTGCAACGAAGAGAAAGGGGAGCGAGTTCCGAATTTCTTTCAGCGCCTCTAACAAGTGGCAGCTTTGATCCAAATCTTTTGCAGCTCGTGCGACTCCATCGCTCAGATTCTTGCGTAGTTGAGCACAACTGCACGTTGCATTGGTAAGAGGATAAGGAGACATGACTTTTTTGTCAACATTCAGTCGACAACCATGGAAACGATCCGCTTCTCCAGCAGATCGCTCGCGATTTGTTGCAACAAAAGGTGCATTCCACTCAAATAAATAGAGCTACTCCTCACCCTCTTCGGGGATACACACAAAAGTACACACTCCCTTTGAGTCCACTAATACAGCCCCCTTTGCCGACA
This sequence comes from Poa pratensis, assembly GCA_947311845.1. NCBI lineage: Eukaryota > Viridiplantae > Streptophyta > Magnoliopsida > Poales > Poaceae > Poa > Poa pratensis. The sequence continues at coordinate 28,624,754 of CAMZMU010000050.1, forward strand.
AGAGCGTCGGGTGCACACCGGCGAGGTGCTTCGACAATCGCTCTTGGAATTGCTGACTGCTCTCAAATCGTCAATCCGTCATTTTGTCTTGCCACGACCGCTGGAGAGGTGTCGTATATTCGAGGGAAGACGCGAAGTGGCCCGAGGCATACTCTTTTCTTTGTGCTTCGAACTGTGAGAAACTCTTTTCTTTGTTGGTCTTTATTTTCTTTTTTTTTTTGCGGAAGGAGGAGATTATATCAGATCCACACTCTTACAGAAAGACCCAGAACAAAGGCAAAAATATAAAGAAGTCCACTGAGTCCCGACGACGGAGACGACGACGAAGCTGCCGTTGACGCGCCGCTGCCCAAGCTCCCCAAACCTTGGATCGTCGGAGCCCACCACCAGGCAGACGGGAAGTCTTCCGCACCGCCTCCGAAGAGGCTACTATCGCAACCGCCGGCGCCGCCGCGCAGATCTGCTGCACTCACCTCCAGATCGATCACCTCCGGATCCGTCGCCCCCAGATCCGGCCGTGGTGGAGAGAGCCAAGGCAATCCGCCGATTCCCGGGCTCCCACAAGTCGCGCGCGAGGCGGCCGTCCTCCAAAGAGCACCGCCGTCGAAGGGGCACCGCGCCGACACCAAACTCCGCACCAGCCGCACCTCCGCCTCCCAGGCGCCGCGGGACGGACACACACCAAACCCTAGCCTATATACAAGCCGTGGAACGGGCTTCCCCCAGCCTCCCGCCGCCGAAGCGGCCGACGGAGAGGGGGGAACCCACGCCCCACCGGCTGCGAGGTGGATTCGACGGTGGACTCTCAAAAAATCGCCGCTCCGGACTGTAGCGAGGAGAGGGGTGAGGACGACGCTCTATCCCGTTGGTCTTTATTTTCTACTACCATGAGGTACAAGATGCAGAGATGTGTACGGGTGATGGTTCTAATTCAGTTTCTTTCTTTCTTCCTTGAGAGTGTGCCTTTTGTGCTAGTCCCGTGGTGTAGGTTTCCTTCTCCCTTTGTTGCATGGTGCCTGGGTAGACAGTAGGTAGTATTGAAAGTATCTTGTGTAGCATGTTTTGTTAAGGTTCTGATTAGAGGTGCTTGTCTCATTGGTTCGAGCAAGAAGTTTCTCTAGCTGTTTCTATGTATGCCTCTGTACTAGGGCGGAGCTTTTTTTTTTTTTTTTGATGGCACTAGGGCGGAGCTTAGTTGGGGAAAAACCTGGCCGTGGCCCGCCCAGCCTTGAAGATTTCAGAATATGTATTTGTAAATATACACTACTATCATAAAGCCCGTGAGTTTCTCATTCATTCGATTATTTGCTTCTCTTCAGCCTCTCGTTAGTAGACACGTGTGTGCATAGCCGTCATTGTTGACTTGCTCTTCCCTTTCGTTTGGTCACTGACTAGTGGACCTTTGCCTTCTTCAGTTTTGATACTGTCTCTTCTTTTATTGCTTCCGGTTTCAACCGGTTGCTTGGCTCCTTCTAGGTTGCTTGTGGTGTTCAAGCTCGTTTCCTTCCTATTTTGTGCTAGCCGGTAGTCCCGGTACCCAATGGGTAGCCGGTTGTCCAATAGGTGAGCCGGTTACTCTACTCTTTACTTTTATTTATTTATTTTTCTTCCTTCGATGATAAGGATTGCTTCTGGTTGGTTCTCTACGTGACGTGCAGCAGTATGGGCAAGACAGGTGCATATTCTTTTTGTTTAGTCTTATCTCTTTTGTCCCTGGGGCATTTGTCTTTCTCTTCCTCACGTCTCTCTTACGCAGCCATACACAACCAAGAGAAAGGACGGGTGGGCTGATGGTGCTTGGAGGGTGGTTGCCTCTGCTTGGCCAAGAAAGAGGAGGGTAGAGCGGCTGCCGACGTCGCATGGGGCAGAGGAGGCGACGGCGAGGTCTCGATGAGAACCTCCGCCCACTCCGCTTGCAAGCCGAGGGAGGTGAGATCGGGAGCGTCGCGTGGATTCCCCATGAGCGCGGCGGTGCTGGGGAGATGAACTCCCGTGAAAGGTAGGTGGACCTCCTGCTTGCCCACAGCCCCAACCAGGGTTGCTATCTCCACTCCTGCCCTTTAAACAGCGCCGCCGGATTTACTCCTCGCCCCGAACCAGAGCAGCCGCTACCAAGACCTCGTCCCCGACGACGACTGCTGCAACGTCGCCTGCTAAAGCAGCCCGACGTATCTCCCCTTCAACCTTCTCATCGTCTTCAGCCGGTGGTATCCGTTCGTCGCAGTACGCTGGATCACGGCCGTTGCTGCTGATAGCCGTGGGTGGATGCGCTCCACTTGGACATCATGTCCGGCGCGACCTCTTCCGCGCACCTAATGGAATAGCTGCGATAGAGGAGCTCGAGAGCTCAGAGAAGACATGATCAGGTAAAGGCTGGGCATGTTCCGACCCTTATTCTTTCTTCCCATCTAACTACGAATTTTTTCATCTACCCCAGTCATGCTCGTGGCATTGAGGCTGGCAATATCCAAGGAGGCAGCAAAGGTCAGCTTCGTACCTCTTTGATCCGAGATGTTAATAGGCAGCGATGGAAATGCTTTGTTGGATCAAGGGTCATGGTAGAAAGATATTCATCAGATCGACAAACCTGGTAATAATCATGTGAGTTTTCGCGGCCCAACATAATTTAGTTCAGTCACTGATAGACATTAAACAATACACTACTGTTTGGAGTTGTGTAAGCTAGATTCGCAGATTATGTTGGATTGTACGGAATGTATATTAGAGTATCTGATTTACTGTATATTGAAGTTTAGAGCTTGTATTGGTAAAATCTGCATGATTACCCTCATTTAAAGGTAGAAATTTTCTCGGTTCTGCCAATTTTCAAAAGCTCCTTTGCTGTAGTACTCCCACCATATGGTGATGCTGAGTTATAATTATACTTGCGCTAATTACGAATTTTGGGGAATGTACCAGTTGCCAGTTGCCATAAAATATGATCTCATATTCCTCTTATAACCTGTGCTGGAGTAAATCCTCATAAAGTTTGTTGAATATTATGTATGACTTCTCGATGCTTGTATACATTTTGCAGTCAATTGACTACAATTCCTCTTGTAACTCTGATGGCCATGGAGAATGGGTAATTCTGTCTCATGTGAAAACTAAAGGACTTGTGGTGTCGGGTATATGATTTTTCCTTCTCGCCATTTTTTTAATAGTAACAATACTGCATTTGGTTATGAGCTAATTAACCCCAGGTATTCTGATTGCAGAAGGAAATCCCCAAATTGTTGCCCACATGGGTGATTTATGTGGCTAAGCATTTCTTTGGCTGAATTTTCGTTACAGTTGTGAGAAGATGCTCTCTTTGTTGGCATATCACAGGATGCAACGTTCAGAGCTGTAGCTGTTAATTCACAGAGAACTTGGAAATTTCAAAAGTAAAACATACTTTCCAAGATGATATATGAGGTGCCCTTCTACTCATTACACAGTTGCTGAGGCTAGCTATTGTTTTCTTGCATTCTTAACTTGCCTTTTCATCTGTTTTTACACAGTCAGAAAATCGTACCCTTCCCTGTGTCGATGGTTGGTTGTAAGCTCAGCTTACAAAGGAATTTTGTATTAGGTCTTAGGATTCACAATGCCAATTGAAAGAATATGATAACTCGATTAAAGTTCTTGACTTATGTCAGTATTTTACCAACCAATTTATGTAGAATTGGGTAGTTCTTTCCGCTAAACTTCAAGCTTGTCCTTCAGCTACAAAATCTGCTGGCGGGCATGGATAGAACTTACGAACCTGAGATTATTCTCTATATGAAAAGGTGTTGTCTCTCTTTGTTTTCCATTGTCTGATACAATTTTCGTTGGAAATTAAACTCTAGACTTGGTTGTGCGATCTGCAAAACTGTGCAAGAGAAAAGAACTAGCATTGTAATATTGTTTGGTGGTTAACCATTATCACATCTCCTAATTCTTGTTGTAAATTATTTACCAATTTGGTTCATAATCTGATATCAGTCAGCGGTAAGTCTAAGTAAGCTAACTTTGGACTCACAGTTATTTATGAGGATCAGTAAGATCACATATTCTTGCATATTAGGTGAAACACAACGTCTTATTAGTTTCTAATTTGATGCCTTTTCACATAATAAGAAAAATATTTTAAATGGACAACAACATATTTGAAGCTTGGTATATTGTTGAAATATTGAACTGGTCGTGAAACTTTTCAGGTTTACAACCGGTTGGCATTTGAATTTGTTTTATTGGACTAATATATAATTGTAAAAAGATCTGTTCACTTGAGAAGTTTCTGAGTTCTGCAAACTTACAAAACTACATATTCATTATAATATTTGAAGCTATTCACCTAAAGAAGCTTCTGACCTGTTCACATTTATACAAGCACACAATTCTGCATATTCCACCTATGTTACCCATTAATATAATTCGGCACCAGTCTTCTTAACTCTGTGAGTTCCTTACACCTCTTACCTCTTCAATTGTGTCGCTCATTTAATTTTACATGTCTTCTCGGATTTTTTGGTTGTGTTCCCTCTCGAAAGTGCATCGTATTTTCTGGATTTTGGCACCTACACTATATGTATTATTTGCATCTGCACTATCCGTATTGACTTCAGTTGATTAAACATATAGGTTTGATGTTCTTCCTAGCATTGCGAGAGTCAAAAGCCTTTGGCCATTTATGATTACGGGGGAGAGCCACCTGATAAAAGATATATTTGAAGTGTACTTCTCTTATTAAGCTACATATACTAGATTATTATTGGATCCCTTATTTTACCAATCTGGTCAACTACTTCGGTTTATTTAGCATGTCCTTTTATGTTTTATTGTGCTTTGTTATTAAGATTTCATTAAAAAATTCTGCCATTTAGCCTTTTCGTTTATGATGTAAAGGTTATCTAGACTCTTAGCTCTGTCCGTACAAGACATGATAAATATTTTCTGAGATAAGTAATAAATGACAACCTTTCATCTGTTCCTCCCAGTCATGCTGAAGTTATTATAACTGCTTGCCTTGATTCTTCCAGTTCTCTTATATACTTGGCCCTCATAGCCACAAGAAGGCTGAACTACACAGGGGGTAACGAGTGTTCCAAAACCGGTTCAATTGCTCCTTCATTGTAAATTGAATTGATATTGTATGATTTCGAGATTTTCATTCAATACTTTAGACCACCGGCCTCCTGAATCGCTGCAACTTATAGTAAGATGACGTTAATACTTATCTTCTTTGAATGCCACCATAGTGTTATATGTCGCACGATTAGAGGTGCTGCCCGGTTGAAAGATATTAAGTAGTTACCATCCCCTGGCACACGATGTCGTCTCCTGCCTTGCACTCCCAAATAGCAAATAATGATTTTACATAGAGAAACTGAGGTGGTGTACATATTAAACTTAAGTATCTTGAATGTCAAAATAACGTGAATGTGCATCATTTGGAATCTATACTTCCAGGTCGCGATATGATTTCAATATTGAAAATTCTTCAAGTATTTTATTCTATATATGTGCTGTCACTATGGATACCTAGGGTAGTTGTAGTAACTTGATCTAGAGAATTTTCCGATGATGTGATATGCTACTACTTTGTTCCATTAAGAAAAATGTAACTCCATCACAAGTAAACTAATCATTTCGCTCGTGTTGCTATTTATTTTAGCTTCTTTGATTTGCATATTATTTTAACTTAGTTGTAGGCATAGATCATACTGTTTTAGGTTTGAACTTTTTTTTTGTTCAGGTTTGAATCAATGATGGTTTTAGCTATATGCAGTTGCCTTATTTATTTCTTAATCATTGGGAATTTATTTTATGCACAGTATTCTTACCCTTTTGTGTAATTGTGACAGCCTATGAAAATGATCAAATATTTTTACTGATATTCCAGTTTGTGATAATAGGAAAAATTCTTCCTAATAACTAGACAATCTAATCTCTTGAAATAGCAAGTTTACAGTATCTACAAAAGTTTGAGAAAACTTACAAAAATTAGAGATAATGCTATTTATAAAACATGCCAGCACTATTGCTACAACTAGATTGCTACCACAGTAAAGTCATACTAGCAATTTGTATACCAAGCAAATTTGTACATATCTATGCAGCAACAGCTCGATCCAACACTGCAGGCCCAGCAGCCCATGACAAGAAATGCAGAATCATCATCAGCTGCATCGATCAGAAACGACAGTGCAAAGTATCTCTGGAACCAGCATTACAGTAGCCCAGCAACAGTCAACCAGCTAACCTCTGCAGCCACAAAATCACCCATTGAGTTAGATACAACATTGACGCTTGGCAATCAAGCTCATCCGGTGCAAGAAAAGCTGTACGAAGAAAGTCTGATACCAAAACATTTACTATCAGAAGACACACTGTTAGTGTGATAGATGAAGAACAAAGCAACCCAATCACTCCCCAAAGTTACTAATCCATCTGTTTACCATACTTAAATACAGTTTGCACTACTACCAATCAGTATATGCACCAGGATTTGCTAATAATCAACAACGTGTTTGCAGGCTCCAAGCACAACGTACGCAACTAGAAAAGTACTGCTTCAGTTTATAGCACCGGCATCACAACTCCGTATACACCCGTCAATACAGAGCGAATTGCAGAGAATGGTTACTACATAGCACAGCTAACAGTAGACCGTCCACTTCCGAATATAAAGCGAAGGATAGAAAGGCACCTGTTCATCAGCCCTCCAGACAGAAGCATCGTCCATGCTGAAGAAAATGTCGCTACCCAGGCCTTAGAAGAATTTTGTAGCCTTGAGCGATACCAGTTATCGACTATCTATACAGATGTTCACTACCCACCACCCAGCAATCAGTAAGTGATCTCCAGCAATCAGTACATGATCTCCAGCAAGCTTTAAGCTCCAATATATGTACTTTAAACGTCCAAAGGGCATACACAAGAGTAGAACAGCAACGTGCAGCAGCAGAGCAGGAAAGAGCAGAATCATTCAGGTGGGAATTATGCAAGGTGGTTCTAGACATGCGAAGTGCAATTCATGAATCAGGTAATGCCCCCCATTGCATATCAATAAACCAACAACATATACGCCCACTGCACAAGACACGCTATATAGCCCAGCAACTCCCCCACCAAGCTACAGACTAGCTGTTCGGTCTACCATAGATCTTGCCAACACATCCGGGCAACAACCAACAGGTAGAGATCTTAGTGCAAAAATAGAACTGTCAAATCCTGAAGATCAACAAGAAGCCCCAGCAACAACTCAAACTGCAATTACAATACCACTAAATACCTCCCTTTCCACTATATTACAGCACTGACAGTAATAAGCATGTTTGCATACTTACTATATTGTAATTTGTAAGCCAATCCTTTGTAGCATCTACAAGGTAAGTAAGTTGGTCATGCATGTATAGAGAGTTATGCTAATATTAGACTTGCTATGTATCAGTACTGCAACCAAGTTAGCTTTATATTGTGCTGCAACCATGTAATGTGAAGCATATGAATAAAATAAATAGTATGTACAACCATGTCTACTCTTCGTGTTGACTTTACACATGCTCTCACGGCCGCAAACACCATATTACTGCATCCTATCTGCAAGATAACTCAATAATTATGCAATTTAAAGTATAATTAGAAATAAATTAATTAGAGAAAGAATTGAACCTTGCAAATTAAAAAAAAAC
>CAMZMU010000050.1:28632427-28691314 GCA_947311845.1 Poa pratensis
CCCCCCCCCCCCCCCCCCCCCCCCCCCCCCCCCCCCCCCCCCCCCCCCCCCCCCCCCCCCCCCCCCCCCCCCCCCCCCCCCCCCCCCGCCCCAAGATAAGGTTGTTCCTCACCTCCACCTGCGCCGCCGCGGCGAGCGCTTCGTCGCTGGCTACGGTGGCCCAGTACAGGGCACGCGGTTTTGTCGCTAACCATCACAATGGGCAGGGATTGCCACACAACATGTTTAGCTGCGTGCCGAGCCTGGCCTTAACGGCCCGGCCCGCCAGCACTCCCGTCTGGCCACCTAAAACGGAGGAAGAAAGTTCAGAAATGGCTGTCCCCAAATTCCCCAGGACCCAATTCTAGCGACCTACGCCTCTCTAATCATCCCTCCGTTTTTGTTCCATTCCGGAGAAGATGGATCAGCGGACGAGGTACCCTCCGGCACGGCAACGGCCGCGGCGGGAACCCAAACTACTACGGCCGTGGCCCGCCGGTGCCGCAGCAGCAGCAGCAGCTGCAGGGACACCAGCAGCAGTACATGCAGCGGCAATCGGAGCACTCGCAGCACCACAACCAGCAGCTTCAGCAGCAGCAGCAGCAGTGGCTTCGTCGCAATCAGATCGCGGGCGAGGCCGCCAGAGCCAGCGAGCACCACGCGCCGCCTGCTGCCGATGACGTCGATTTGAGGTATGAGAGGCGCGGAAAGGCTTGCCTCCTGTTTGGTATTGGTTCAAGACGCTCCTGTTTTATGTGATTCGTGGACTTGGATTATTGTGTACTAGCATATCAATTTGATATGGATTAATGGGGGTTAGATAGGCAGACAGTGGCACAGTGCAATTTGGGTGAAACGTGTACTTTTGGTGGTAACGCTGTGAGTTTTCAGTGGATTGTGCTTCTGGATAAAGGAATTGCAATCTCTAAGTATGAATTAATGTGTATAGTGTGCATCGCTGCATGCCCCTGGGCATTCTGTATTTAATCCAAATTCAGGGACTAACAGAGCATGCTCTTGTGCATATTTTGGAGACCATATTAGTATGTTGTAGGGCTACTACATTGAGTGAATTACTGACTGTAAGTACTTTACACGATGCTCAGGATAGAAATGGCTACTTTGTGTTCCATGATAACAGCCACACGGATGATTTATTTGTCAGGTTAATTTCATTAATCAATGCTAAGGCTTGAGGTTGGATGCTGCATTGTGGTTTGGTGGTTGGAAAGGCATATAAGTAGTATGTTGAAACGAATATCCTGGTTGTAATTTTTCTACAAGTTAATAAACAGAGTTCTCCACAAAGATAGTTCCTCTTAAGTAGTAGAAAAGAACCACCGTTTACTACTCTTCAAACTTAGATGATATACTCCTAGAAATTGGTAGTAAGGGATTAAGTATATCCTTTTGCAGTTCGCAAGACTGGAAGGCCCAATTGAAGCTTCCACCTCCTGATACGCGCTACCAGACCGAGGTATTTTTCAATAATATTTCCTTTTGTCATGTCCGTGCTGGAAGCTCTCATTCTTGTAAAAGATTTTGGCACACAATGTTACTTTTTGCATGAGCTGTTGATGTCTAGCTTTAGAAGCTCCTTTTAACATTCTCGTTGTTTTAAGTTTCAAATAGTACTGGGTTTCAGTAATAGCTATTAAGTTCCATACTCATCGTAGTCAGATCTCAGTATTACAAGGTTAATTTGCGGTGTTGCTCACTCAAGGAAAATCATATGACGGTGATGGCGTTCCCAGTTTAGAGAATAAGCCTGTCCTACTTGGTCATTCTTGGGAGGTACCCTCTTTCACCTTTTTGTTCTATAGTTCAGATTTAACACACAATGGGCAATCATCGGAAAAGGAAACGTGTACATGCATGTAGTTTTACCTTTGATATATGATGCAACGTGACAAGCAAAGATGTGACCCACATGTCATTGAGGAAAAGGGAGATTGACTTGGGGCTGCCAACACACAGCCTACGGGCCCCACCTTCCTGCTATGGAGGAAGAATGATAAGGCGTTATCTACTGCTTGCAACGAAGAGAAAGGGGAGCGAGTTCCGAATTTCTTTCAGCGCCTCTAACAAGTGGCAGCTTTGATCCAAATCTTTTGCAGCTCGTGCGACTCCATCGCTCAGATTCTTGCGTAGTTGAGCACAACTGCACGTTGCATTGGTAAGAGGATAAGGAGACATGACTTTTTTGTCAACATTCAGTCGACAACCATGGAAACGATCCGCTTCTCCAGCAGATCGCTCGCGATTTGTTGCAACAAAAGGTGCATTCCACTCAAATAAATAGAGCTACTCCTCACCCTCTTCGGGGATACACACAAAAGTACACACTCCCTTTGAGTCCACTAATACAGCCCCCTTTGCCGACAAGAGCGTCGGGTGCACACCGGCGAGGTGCTTCGACAATCGCTCTTGGAATTGCTGACTGCTCTCAAATCGTCAATCCGTCATTTTGTCTTGCCACGACCGCTGGAGAGGTGTCGTATATTCGAGGGAAGACGCGAAGTGGCCCGAGGCATACTCTTTTCTTTGTGCTTCGAACTGTGAGAAACTCTTTTCTTTGTTGGTCTTTATTTTCTTTTTTTTTTGCGGAAGGAGGAGATTATATCAGATCCACACTCTTACAGAAAGACCCAGAACAAAGGCAAAAATATAAAGAAGTCCACTGAGTCCCGACGACGGAGACGACGACGAAGCTGCCGTTGACGCGCCGCTGCCCAAGCTCCCAAACCTTGGATCGTCGGAGCCCACCACCAGGCAGACGGGAAGTCTTCCGCACCGCCTCCGAAGAGGCTACTATCGCAACCGCCGGCGCCGCCGCGCAGATCTGCTGCACTCACCTCCAGATCGATCACCTCCGGATCCGTCGCCCCCAGATCCGGCCGTGGTGGAGAGAGCCAAGGCAATCCGCCGATTCCCGGGCTCCCACAAGTCGCGCGCGAGGCGGCCGTCCTCCAAAGAGCACCGCCGTCGAAGGGGCACCGCGCCGACACCAAACTCCGCACCAGCCGCACCTCCGCCTCCCAGGCGCCGCGGGACGGACACACACCAAACCCTAGCCTATATATACAAGCCGTGGAACGGGCTTCCCCCAGCCTCCCGCCGCCGAAGCGGCCGACGGAGAGGGGGGAACCCACGCCCCACGGCTGCGAGGTGGATTCGACGGTGGACTCTCAAAAAATCGCCGCTCCGGACTGTAGCGAGGAGAGGGGTGAGGACGACGCTCTATCCCGTTGGTCTTTATTTTCTACTACCATGAGGTACAAGATGCAGAGATGTGTACGGGTGATGGTTCTAATTCAGTTTCTTTCTTTCTTCCTTGAGAGTGTGCCTTTTGTGCTAGTCCGTGGTGTAGGTTTCCTTCTCCCTTTGTTGCATGGTGCCTGGGTAGACAGTAGGTAGTATTGAAAGTATCTTGTGTAGCATGTTTTGTTAAGGTTCTGATTAGAGGTGCTTGTCTCATTGGTTCGAGCAAGAAGTTTCTCTAGCTGTTTCTATGTATGCCTCTGTACTAGGGCGGAGCTTTTTTTTTTTTTTTTGATGGCACTAGGGCGGAGCTTAGTTGGGGAAAAACCTGGCCGTGGCCCGCCCAGCCTTGAAGATTTCAGAATATGTATTGTAAAATATACACTACTATCATAAAGCCCGTGAGTTTCTCATTCATTCGATTATTTGCTTCTCTTCAGCCTCTCGTTAGTAGACACGTGTGTGCATAGCCGTCATTGTTGACTTGCTCTTCCCTTTCGTTTGGTCACTGACTAGTGGACCTTTGCCTTCTTCAGTTTTGATACTGTCTCTTCTTTTATTGCTTCCGGTTTCAACCGGTTGCTTGGCTCCTTCTAGGTTGCTTGTGGTGTTCAAGCTCGTTTCCTTCCTATTTTGTGCTAGCCGGTAGTCCCGGTACCCAATGGGTAGCCGGTTGTCCAATAGGTGAGCCGGTTACTCTACTCTTTACTTTTATTATTTATTTTTCTTCCTTCGATGATAAGGATTGCTTCTGGTTGGTTCTCTACGTGACGTGCAGCAGTATGGGCAAGACAGGTGCATATTCTTTTTGTTTAGTCTTATCTCTTTTGTCCCTGGGGCATTTGTCTTTCTCTTCCTCACGTCTCTCTTACGCAGCCATACACAACCAAGAGAAAGGACGGGTGGGCTGATGGTGCTTGGAGGGTGGTTGCCTCTGCTTGGCCAAGAAAGAGGAGGGTAGAGCGGCTGCCGACGTCGCATGGGGCAGAGGAGGCGACGGCGAGGTCTCGATGAGAACCTCCGCCCACTCCGCTTGCAAGCCGAGGGAGGTGAGATCGGGAGCGTCGCGTGGATTCCCCATGAGCGCGGCGGTGCTGGGGAGATGAACTCCCGTGAAAGGTAGGTGGACCTCTGCTTGCCCACAGCCCCAACCAGGGTTGCTATCTCCACTCCTGCCCTTTAAACAGCGCCGCCGGATTTACTCCTCGCCCCGAACCAGAGCAGCCGCTACCAAGACCTCGTCCCCGACGACGACTGCTGCAACGTCGCCTGCTAAAGCAGCCCGACGTATCTCCCCTTCAACCTTCTCATCGTCTTCAGCCGGTGGTATCCGTTCGTCGCAGTACGCTGGATCACGGCCGTTGCTGCTGATAGCCGTGGGTGGATGCGCTCCACTTGGACATCATGTCCGGCGCGACCTCTTCCGCGCACCTAATGGAATAGCTGCGATAGAGGAGCTCGAGAGCTCAGAGAAGACATGATCAGGTAAAGGCTGGGCATGTTCCGACCCTTATTCTTTCTTCCCATCTAACTACGAATTTTTTCATCTACCCCAGTCATGCTCGTGGCATTGAGGCTGGCAATATCCAAGGAGGCAGCAAAGGTCAGCTTCGTACCTCTTTGATCCGAGATGTTAATAGGCAGCGATGGAAATGCTTTGTTGGATCAAGGGTCATGGTAGAAAGATATTCATCAGATCGACAAACCTGGTAATAATCATGTGAGTTTTCGCGGCCCAACATAATTTAGTTCAGTCACTGATAGACATTAAACAATACACTACTGTTTGGAGTTGTGTAAGCTAGATTCGCAGATTATGTTGGATTGTACGGAATGTATATTAGAGTATCTGATTTACTGTATATTGAAGTTTAGAGCTTGTATTGGTAAAATCTGCATGATTACCCTCATTTAAAGGTAGAAATTTTCTCGGTTCTGCCAATTTTCAAAAGCTCCTTTGCTGTAGTACTCCCACCATATGGTGATGCTGAGTTATAATTATACTTGCGCTAATTACGAATTTTGGGGAATGTACCAGTTGCCAGTTGCCATAAAATATGATCTCATATTCCTCTTATAACCTGTGCTGGAGTAAATCCTCATAAAGTTTGTTGAATATTATGTATGACTTCTCGATGCTTGTATACATTTTGCAGTCAATTGACTACAATTCCTCTTGTAACTCTGATGGCCATGGAGAATGGGTAATTCTGTCTCATGTGAAAACTAAAGGACTTGTGGTGTCGGGTATATGATTTTTCCTTCTCGCCATTTTTTTAATAGTAACAATACTGCATTTGGTTATGAGCTAATTAACCCCAGGTATTCTGATTGCAGAAGGAAATCCCCAAATTGTTGCCCACATGGGTGATTTATGTGGCTAAGCATTTCTTTGGCTGAATTTTCGTTACAGTTGTGAGAAGATGCTCTCTTTGTTGGCATATCACAGGATGCAACGTTCAGAGCTGTAGCTGTTAATTCACAGAGAACTTGGAAATTTCAAAAGTAAAACATACTTTCCAAGATGATATATGAGGTGCCCTTCTACTCATTACACAGTTGCTGAGGCTAGCTATTGTTTTCTTGCATTCTTAACTTGCCTTTTCATCTGTTTTTACACAGTCAGAAAATCGTACCCTTCCCTGTGTCGATGGTTGGTTGTAAGCTCAGCTTACAAAGGAATTTTGTATTAGGTCTTAGGATTCACAATGCCAATTGAAAGAATATGATAACTCGATTAAAGTTCTTGACTTATGTCAGTATTTTACCAACCAATTTATGTAGAATTGGGTAGTTCTTTCCGCTAAACTTCAAGCTTGTCCTTCAGCTACAAAATCTGCTGGCGGGCATGGATAGAACTTACGAACCTGAGATTATTCTCTATATGAAAAGGTGTTGTCTCTCTTTGTTTTCCATTGTCTGATACAATTTTCGTTGGAAATTAAACTCTAGACTTGGTTGTGCGATCTGCAAAACTGTGCAAGAGAAAAGAACTAGCATTGTAATATTGTTTGGTGGTTAACCATTATCACATCTCCTAATTCTTGTTGTAAATTATTTACCAATTTGGTTCATAATCTGATATCAGTCAGCGGTAAGTCTAAGTAAGCTAACTTTGGACTCACAGTTATTTATGAGGATCAGTAAGATCACATATTCTTGCATATTAGGTGAAACACAACGTCTTATTAGTTTCTAATTTGATGCCTTTTCACATAATAAGAAAATTATATTTTAAATGGACAACAACATATTTGAAGCTTGGTATATTGTTGAAATATTGAACTGGTCGTGAAACTTTTCAGGTTTACAACCGGTTGGCATTTGAATTTGTTTTATTGGACTAATATATAATTGTAAAAAGATCTGTTCACTTGAGAAGTTTCTGAGTTCTGCAAACTTACAAAACTACATATTCATTATAATATTTGAAGCTATTCACCTAAAGAAGCTTCTGACCTGTTCACATTTATACAAGCACACAATTCTGCATATTCCACCTATGTTACCCATTAATATAATTCGGCACCAGTCTTCTTAACTCTGTGAGTTCCTTACACCTCTTACCTCTTCAATTGTGTCGCTCATTTAATTTTACATGTCTTCTCGGATTTTTTGGTTGTGTTCCCTCTCGAAAGTGCATCGTATTTTCTGGATTTTGGCACCTACACTATATGTATTATTTGCATCTGCACTATCCGTATTGACTTCAGTTGATTAAACATATAGGTTTGATGTTCTTCCTAGCATTGCGAGAGTCAAAAGCCTTTGGCCATTTATGATTACGGGGGAGAGCCACCTGATAAAAGATATATTTGAAGTGTACTTCTCTTATTAAGCTACATATACTAGATTATTATTGGATCCCTTATTTTACCAATCTGGTCAACTACTTCGGTTTATTTAGCATGTCCTTTTATGTTTTATGTGCTTTGTTATTAAGATTTCATTAAAAAATTCTGCCATTTAGCCTTTTCGTTTATGATGTAAAGGTTATCTAGACTCTTAGCTCTGTCCGTACAAGACATGATAAATATTTTCTGAGATAAGTAATAAATGACAACCTTTCATCTGTTCCTCCCAGTCATGCTGAAGTTATTATAACTGCTTGCCTTGATTCTTCCAGTTCTCTTATATACTTGGCCCTCATAGCCACAGAAGGCTGAACTACACAGGGGGTAACGAGTGTTCCAAAACCGGTTCAATTGCTCCTTCATTGTAAATTGAATTGATATTGTATGATTTCGAGATTTTCATTCAATACTTTAGACCACCGGCCTCCTGAATCGCTGCAACTTATAGTAAGATGACGTTAATACTTATCTTCTTTGAATGCCACCATAGTGTTATATGTCGCACGATTAGAGGTGCTGCCCGGTTGAAAGATATTAAGTAGTTACCATCCCCTGGCACACGATGTTGTCTCCTGCCTTGCACTCCCAAATAGCAAATAATGATTTTACATAGAGAAACTGAGGTGGTGTACATATTAAACTTAAGTATCTTGAATGTCAAAATAACGTGAATGTGCATCATTTGGAATCTATACTTCCAGGTCGCGATATGATTTCAATATTGAAAATTCTTCAAGTATTTTATTCTATATATGTGCTGTCACTATGGATACCTAGGGTAGTTGTAGTAACTTGATCTAGAGAATTTTCCGATGATGTGATATGCTACTACTTTGTTCCATTAAGAAAAATGTAACTCTATCACAAGTAAACTAATCATTTCGCTCGTGTTGCTATTTATTTTAGCTTCTTTGATTTGCATATTATTTTAACTTAGTTGTAGGCATAGATCATACTGTTTTTAGGTTTGAACTTTTTTTTTGTTCAGGTTTGAATCAATGATGGTTTTAGCTATATGCAGTTGCCTTATTTATTTCTTAATCATTGGGAATTTATTTTATGCACAGTATTCTTACCCTTTTGTGTAATTGTGACAGCCTATGAAAATGATCAAATATTTTTACTGATATTCCAGTTTGTGATAATAGGAAAAATTCTTCCTAATAACTAGACAATCTAATCTCTTGAAATAGCAAGTTTACAGTATCTACAAAAGTTTGAGAAAACTTACAAAAATTAGAGATAATGCTATTTATAAAACATGCCAGCACTATTGCTACAACTAGATTGCTACCACAGTAAAGTCATACTAGCAATTTGTATACCAAGCAAATTTGTACATATCTATGCAGCAACAGCTCGATCCAACACTGCAGGCCCAGCAGCCCATGACAAGAAATGCAGAATCATCATCAGCTGCATCGATCAGAAACGACAGTGCAAAGTATCTCTGGAACCAGCATTACAGTAGCCCAGCAACAGTCAACCAGCTAACCTCTGCAGCCACAAAATCACCCATTGAGTTAGATACAACATTGACGCTTGGCAATCAAGCTCATCCGGTGCAAGAAAAGCTGTACGAAGAAAGTCTGATACCAAAACATTTACTATCAGAAGACACACTGTTAGTGTGATAGATGAAGAACAAAGCAACCCAATCACTCTCCCAGTAAGTTACTAATCCATCTGTTTACCATACTTAAATACAGTTTGCACTACTACCAATCAGTATATGCACCAGGATTGCTAATAATCAACAACGTGTTTGCAGGCTCCAAGCACAACGTACGCAACTAGAAAAGTACTGCTTCAGTTTATAGCACCGGCATCACAACTCCGTATACACCCGGTCAATACAGAGCGAATTGCAGAGAATGGTTACTACATAGCACAGCTAACAGTAGACCGTCCACTTCCGAATATAAAGCGAAGGATAGAAAGGCACCTGTTCATCAGCCCTCCAGACAGAAGCATCGTCCATGCTGAAGAAAATGTCGCTACCCAGGCCTTAGAAGAATTTTGTAGCCTTGGAGCGATACCAGTTATCGACTATCTATACAGATGTTCACTCACCACCCAGCAATCAGTAAGTGATCTCCAGCAATCAGTACATGATCTCCAGCAAGCTTTAAGCTCCAATATATGTACTTTAAACGTCCAAAGGGCATACACAAGAGTAGAACAGCAACGTGCAGCAGCAGAGCAGGAAAGAGCAGAATCATTCAGGTGGGAATTATGCAAGGTGGTTCTAGACATGCGAAGTGCAATTCATGAATCAGGTAATGCCCTCCCATTGCATATCAATAAACCAACAACAGATACGCCCACTGCACAAGACACGCTATATAGAGGCCCAGCAACTCCCCGCACCAAGCTACAGATACTAGCTGTTCGGTTCTACCATATTATTGCCAACACAATCCGGGCAACAACCAACAGGTAGAGATCTTAGTGCAAAAATAGAACTGTCAAATCCTGAAGATCAACCAAGAAGCCCCAGCAACAACTCAGAACTGAAGTACCAAGACCACTAAATACCTCCCTTTCCACTATATTACAGCACTGTACAGTAATAAGCATGTTTGCATACTTACTATATTGTAATTTGTAAGCCCAATCCTTTGTAGCATCTACAAGGTAAGTAAGTGGTCATGCATGTATAGAGAGTTATGCTAATATTAGACTTTGCTATGTATCAGTACTGCAACCAAGTTAGCTTATATTGTGCTGCAACCATGTAATGTGAAGCATATGAATAAAATAAATAGTATGTACAACCATGTCTACTCTTCGTGTTGACTTTACACATGCTCTCACGGCCGCAAACACCATATTACTGCATCCTATCTGCAAGATAACTCAATAATTATGCAATTTAAAGTATAATAAGAAATATATTAATTAGAGAAAGAATTGAACCTTGCAAATTAAAAAAAAACAATGTAATGCAGCGCCAACTAATAAACATACAACACAAAACTGAAGCATATAGCTACCAGCAACCGGTGCCGGCCCAATGAAAACTGCAGTATGGCCAGCCGAAACCACACCAAGAGCAGCCATAGCCAACACAGAAACTAAGCTCCACAGAAATTGTGTCGCTCATTTAATTTTACATGATTCATTCCATTTCATTTGTAAGAGGTTCACATCTGGTTGAAACCAAATGATGCTGGAATGTAGTTCATCATGTCTTTATTTCATCTGTAAGAGGTTCCCCATATCACCTTCTTCGGAAACAAGCTAAATTCAAAAGAACGCCTAACTGACAAGGAAGTGTGTGGGTGCTTCATGCAAGTTGCTGTTTCTTAAAAACATGTAAATATGATTTTTTTCAGTTTTTTAAAAGCTTGTAAATATGATTTTTATTTTTTGTAAATATACAGAGCACTGGAGCTCGGAGCCAGAAATTTCCACTAGGTTTGTGTGTGGTAATTCCGTAATTTAAATCTCCACATCTCGTGCTTCGGTAAGATGATCAGATTTGGCAGCATTACAAGTGTACCGAGGATTATTCCTTCCAGTTTCAGATGGTGTTTCTTCGGTAGTAGTACTATCGATTGAAAGAGGTTTGACAAGTAAATCAGAGTATTTTTTTTTTCTTCTCGACAAAAGGAATACTTGACTGTACCTACACCAAGTCCGTCCGAGAAAAAAATCTTCGAGTGGAATGGGGCAATCGGCGCCGCCCACCGGCGTTGGGACACACCATCAACACTTGATGGGATGGAATGATAGCGGGCATCCCAAAGGAGAAGAGGCGGGAAGCAAGTGGCGCCTTCATCTACACCATGTGGGGGTTTGGAAGGAGCGGAATCGACGGGTGTTCCGAACCACCGCCATGTTGCCCGAGGTGGTGGCTTTCCTTGCGCGGGAGGAGATTCAGCAAAAGGGCATATGCCCACACCAATGCAGTTCCATAGGCTGTAATATGTATTTTGCTCTTTTGGCTTTGTAAAGCTGTATATAACACTCTTTTTTTTTTTTTTTTTGCCCCTTTTCTAAAAAAAAAGAAACGACCGCCTTAAACGTCAAAAAAAAAAACTTCTTGCGAAAAGGATCCAGTCTTTTCAGTCTCCCTTGTTTTCGAACCATGCTCACCGTTGCACAATGTAGTCGGAAAGTAACCACTAATCAGTGGAACTTCTCGCGAAAACTGAGACACGGCCGGTCACGCCCACCCCTTCCCCTTCACAAACGAACTAGGCAATGAAATCCTTGCGCTCTATTCCCATTATTCTTCCTGTACACATTCGCCGGAACCAGAGCGGGCTACGAACTCTGACGAAGAATCAACGCTCCGCACACACTACGCTAACACGCTAATTTTGAAACTGCACAAACAGGGCACGATCATCATTTACAGCACTGGACAACGGATCAAACACTCCGCCGACGAGCCGCAAAAGCGCCTCGCCGCTCGATCACGTACGACGGGTTCCCGCCAAAGCTAGTTGATCCCGAAGAAGTCGCTCACGGAGAGCAGGTCCGCTTCGAACTCCCAGCAGATGCCGCCGTCGCCGAGCCCGTGAAACGAGTCCACGGTACCGCTGCCGCTGCACGGGCCGTCGACCTGCACGGACCCCTGGTGGCTCAAGCCTTGATATGCCGAGCAGGCGCCGAAGGCCGCGTCCAGGGCTGTCGGCGCCAGGAGCGTGGTGCCGTAGTCCATGTCGAGCCAGTCCGCGAACATGACCTTGGGGAGCACCGGCGCGTGCGGCCGGATCAGGCAGCTCGAGTCGTCGGCCGAGGACGAGGAATCCAGCGGCGGCGGCCCGGAAGAGCCGGAGTTCGCCGGCCGGTCAGCGGTGCTGCGTTCTTGGCCGTTCTCGCTGGGTGTCGGGCTCTGGGGCGCGTCCGAGCCGGCGGACCTGGCTGGCGCATGCGCGCGCTCCACGCGCTTCTTGAGGTATGAGTTCCAGTAGTTCTTCACCTCGTTGTCGGTTCGGCCCGGCAGGTGCTGCGCTATCTGTGACCACCTGCGCCAAGAAGAAGAATCCTCACCATGTCAGAGAAGCAAGTCACGAAGTAATTAATTTTGACTCTTAATTTAAAGCTGGATCAAGTTTTTTTCTGTCATGAGCACAAAATGTTGTACTCCCTCCTATCCATATTAGTGGGCACAACTTTGTCTAGATACACATGTATTTAGTCTAAATACTTAACTAGATACATATGAATTTAGACAAAGCTATGTCCACTAATATGGATCGGAGGGAGTATTACAAAATTGCATTCTTGTCTTTTTGAATTGGCAAGTCCACTGGCCTCGTTTCTGTTAGTATGTTATAGCATAGGGGCCGGTTTGTACGGGCCACAAACTAGTGATCTTATGGTTCTTATCTTATTATTGAACATCCACTCTTCCAATAAAAGAACATATGATTGTTGTAGCAGTACTACTTGTACTCTTCTTCGTTCCGATTGTCAAAGCACCTGTTTCACTATGATTGGTCTGAACAGTTGACACTGTAGCACAAGCGTGTTCATACATGATTATCGTTTATTATAAAAAATAAGAATAGTTTAGGTCACTCAAAAAATAATCAAGGACGGTATTATATGAAATGGGAAGGACGAAATTAGCTTGCTTGCACCGACAAGCAACCGCAAAGCCTCTTTAATTAGACACAAGTTTTTGCTATCGAGCTGTTCCTTTTTCTTTTGTCCAAAAAGATATGTTAACCGTGAGCGAGCAAAGTTTTCAGTAGTAGGTTTTGATGAAAGCGAGGTGGTTGTTCACGATCACCAAACGAGCACTCCAAAAAGAGACAATCGAGTGCCTCGAGATGGAACGAAGATGTCAGCATCAGCTCCACCACGTAAAGCGGCGGTCTCCATGGCAGACATCAGCATTTCCTTTTGTTTTCACCAGCAAAACCTTTTTTATTTTAGCTCAGTTTGCCATGATGACACTAGCAAAATGGAACAAGCAGCAGTAGGCAGGTAGCATCTGGCATCCGCAAAATCTAAGCTTTTTTCTTAAATTACCAAATATCTAAGTAGAAGACTTTTTTTAGAGGAAATGAATTGTTCAATGACGCCTGCTAATTAATCAGGGGTGACGTTTTGCTCGTCAGCAATCTCTGCTCCATCTCTGAAGGTGAGGTAGTGGAAAAAAGGTGAGAAGCCTGATGTGTGCTTACTTGTTGCCGAGTGTGGCGTGAAGGCGCATGACGGTGTCTTCTTCCTCGCCGGAGAACATGCCGTGCTTCAGCCCCGGCCTCAGGTAGTTGATCCATCGCAGCCTGCAGCTCTTGCCGTTCCGCTGAAGACCTACAGTTCACAGGAAATTTTAGCCCACGGAGCCAAGGTACATTTGACAAACAAGCAGACCAAGCTAAGGAGCTTCGTCAACTGTTGTCTGGCACAAAATTTGCATCCTTTCCCTTCCCACGGCTACGAGCCAAGGTACATTGGAGAACCCAACAAGCAGCAAGCAGGGGAAATTGGGAAATGGAGATGAACTTTCTTGCTGCAAGAACGGGAACGCTCGCCGCGATGCAAGTAGACAAGAAAATCTGCCCAATTCCCCATTGATATTCTCCGGGGAATCGCGTGTGAATGCAGAGGCGGCTTGGGGGTTCTTACCGGCCTTGACGGGGACGGTGCTCCAGCAGCTGTGGCCGAAGCGGATGATGTAGTCGCGGAGCTTCTGGTCCTCCTCCGGCGACCACAGGCCCTTCCGGTGCTGCGCCTTGGGCTTCTGGCACGACTTGCACCCCATCAGTTTGGACTTCGGAGGCACGGCAGGCCGTCGATGTTGTGTTGTGCAGGATGGAAAGAAGTAAAGCTAAGCTAATCAAATTAGCTATGAGGGAGAGGGTTGAGATTGCTGTGCTGCACTATTGTGTCGGTCTCTCAGCGTCTTCCGCGCGTAGGACATTATATAGACGGGCTTAGGACTAAACAAAGATTAGTCGCCAAATTGTTTTCTTCTAATCAGAATGAACTCTGCGAGATGTTGTAAAATACAAAACTGCGAGATAGCATATCCACTGATTTCCGCAATGCGTGTAAACTTCGCACAAAAGGCCTAGAACAATCCGCGGGAGATATCCAATTATAAGCTCTACAAAATATACTTTAATTAATAATAATTATATGTATTATCGCAAAAAATATTTAAGATGAGTTTCTCTTCCATCTACATTGCCCTCCTGCTGTAGAATGTAATAGCATCTCCACCTGCGCCCGGAAAGACCCACATCGGCCCAATGGGGTTACACACACTGAAAACGCTCTCGGCCACCATCGGTTTAGACGGGCCAAATAACTGTCCAACATCTCCGTGTCCACCCTCAATTTTTGGACTGGCTCGTAGATGTCGGACACGTCCGAACACACCCGACACGTAGACCCCGACATGCGGGCACCACATGCCAGCGAGACACCATTTGTCCTTGCCTCCTCGTCTATCCCGTTCCCATTTCCCTCTTTCCGCCACCAAATCGCGTCATCACCCCGCTATTCGTCGCCAACTGTTTGCCAGGAGTCCCCATTGATCACGCAAGGCGGCTCGCCGCCGCTCCTCGTCCTTGTTTTGCGCCGCCGTTTTCGAGCTGGCGCTCCCCACAACTTGTTCAATCGGCGGCCGAGACTACCTCCCTCCGCGCATGCAAGGTGTTCAGCAGTTTGCCTAATAGGTAATTTCATTGATTTTTTGCCTTAGCTAAATATGATGAAATGATTTGTAGTTTCATTGCTTCATTCTGGTATTCATTGGCAATGGATAGAGCTGATGAATTCATGTTTCACCAAATGATGGAAGATGATGGCAATGCCTTAGTCGATGAGGAAGAACACGATACGATTATCGTTGTTCTTTTACATGCGCAAGGGAAGCTGAATGGCCTCCCAAACGCGGAGGATCGAATCCTGGGTGGCAAGCCAACAAGAACCATCGAAGGTCTATGGATCATGTGTTGTTATATCAAGACTACTTTTCTGCCGACCCGGCCACTAGTACATAACGACTCTATTGACATGGATCAAAACCCTCCTCGGCAATGGAGAAAGGGTACGTTGCCTGGGACCTGTAGCTGATGTGAAGTCCCTATTTGGCAGCGAAAACATTCCATCCCGCGCTTGTAAACGGGTCTTGGTTTGTACTTTCGTCACTTCAACATAAGGATGGCAATTTTACCCACGGGTACCTTACCCGCATGGGTAGGGTATGGGCACAATTTTATACCCATGGGTAGAACCCGTACCCTACCCGTTAAGTCGCGGGTAGGGCACGGCTATAGTCTTATACCCGTGGGTATACCCATACCCTACCCGTTTAAATATAACATGTGGAACTTACCCGTGGAACTCCAACATTCATTATCGTGAGCTTGTGAACCTATGTTAAAATTATCATCAATTGTTAATTTGAGTTGAGATAATTGTCATGTACTCACTGAGTTGAGATAAAAAATTCTTTTGTGAAATGTGTTATCGATGAATGTAAAATTATGAATAACTTTTGTACTATTTAATCTATACCCGTTGGGTACCCAATGGGTATGGGTACGGGTAAAGTTTCATACCCGTGGGTACGAGTATGGGTAGAATTGTTTACCCATTGACTACACGGGTATGGGTATGGTATTACTCTACCCGCCCCATACCCTACCCATTGCCATCCTTACTTTAACATGGTACAGGCGCCCATGAGCAAGAAAATGCAAATTAGAGCCGGTTAATGTTGGAGATATGCCCTAGAGACAATAATAATTTAGTTATTATTTATCTCCAAGTTTATTATTAATGTTTATATCTTTATGCTATAACTGTATTGGGCACTTGAATAGCAAATACAACGTGTTCAAGAGGAAAACCTCCAATACAGGTGTAGAGATACGAACAAGTAAAAGCGTTCCTGGTCTTGTCTCTAAGACTAGCCTATCTTGTTGTTTGATGATCATGTTTTCCTGGTCATGGACTTTGTATAAGTCACACAACTATAGGAGTTTGTTATCGGAATGATAATAGTACTGAACCGACCCATTGTATGATCTTGCTATGAGTCTAATCGTCAACGATGAAGATAGCAATTGATCATATGTTTAGTTTTCATTAGCTGTATTCCTATGCCCTGAGAATATCTGGTGACCGCTTATTCGACACTCATGTTTTGATTGTCACCTAACGTCTTGCCGTAACTGGGGACCATAACGGTGGCTTTTGGGTGTGGACTAGAATAATGTATTGGAACAGAGATTATTCAAGAAAGGCAC
Organism: Poa pratensis; assembly: GCA_947311845.1. Classification (NCBI taxonomy): domain Eukaryota; kingdom Viridiplantae; phylum Streptophyta; class Magnoliopsida; order Poales; family Poaceae; genus Poa; species Poa pratensis. The sequence goes on from CAMZMU010000050.1 coordinate 28,648,746, forward strand.
TTACTCCTCCAGACGATGGAGAGATACATCCTCTAGGTCATCTCAGTATTATTATTGTCGCCCAATCATCTGGCCAGACACAGCGTGATTAATCACGGGATAATGAAAATACAGAATGAGAAAAGAGAATGATATTGGTATGAGAATTATATGTGTTATGATTAAAGGGTTTAATCACACTAGAGCACATTGTCTCAAATCTCGAGATATCATTGGTATCGTGTACGTAAGGGAATTAGCGTAATGAGTAACACACAGGTTCTGTCGTTCACTCGTGAACACACGGGAGCCAGTACGGCCGTCTAGGTCCCAATGCTGGTTATTGTCCGGTAAGCTCTTGGACATGTCTTTGTGTTTACCGAACCTTTCGGGTCACATACTTAAGCTGTGAGTCAATATTTTATTGAGAGAATAAAGTTATAGTTTAGTGGTTATGAGAAGTTGTCGGAGTCCCTCCGATGTCACAGAAACAACTCCAGAGTAATTCAGAGGTGTTCCGGTGAAGTTGTCATGAGAGGGAAATAATGCCGGATTAGGACAGAATTTCCCGAGAGAGAAATATGGCGAACATGAGATGTTCCGGGATGCCGGGAAGTGTTTCCGACATCAGTGGATAGAGTCGATGATTTTATCTAAAGAGTATATATGTTCCGGACGAGTTTCGGAGGTTTGCCATGAAGGAGGGGAAGTGCCGGAGGAAAAGGGGGATCCCTAGGGGCCAAACCGCACCTAGTGTGGGACGGCTGGCTGGGCCCCACCGTCCTGGCCGGTGCACCAACTCCTCCCCCTCTCTTTCCTTGTTTGATTTGGAGTTTAAAAGAGTCCTAATTGAACTAGGAAAGGAATAAAGGAAAAAGGCAAAAAGATAAAAGGGAAGGGAGGGAGTCCTTGTTGGACAAGGACTCCCCCAACCGACTTGGAGGAGGGGTCGGCCAGCCTCCTAGGACCGGCGCACCACCTCTCCCTCTCCCCTTTATATACTCCCCCATCTCCCCCAAGGAGAACACAATAATTGCTTGCACAAGTTCCTCTCTCTAGATATTGTGCAATTAGACGATGCTCTAATTAGACGGCGCTCTAATTGGACATTGATCTAATCTCTCTCTAATTAGATCTCATGTGTTGAGAATTAGATCTCTCTAGTCTCATATAGATCTAATCAAGTTGATTAGATCTACCACCTAAACTACGCCGAAAGGCTGTCTCTCTTCGTCGGTGCTAGTAGCTCTAGGCAGCGAACGCAACTGGCGGGTTGGCGCTGTGTACGTGTGGATACTGCTAGAGCAGGGCTGCGCAAGTAGTCCCTCGATGACAGGCCGGCAACAATATCACCTCCCGGCGTGGACGTGAGATTCTTCATCAAGCTTCACCGACATCTACTTCGACAAACACAAGATCTTCCGCAACGGTGTTTGTAAGTATTCTAGATCTAGCATTATGGGGTGCAGCACATCTTCATAGAATAGATCTTTGGCGGCAAGGTTACAGAAAATTTTAAAGTTTTACCCGCAACCCAATAGTGGTATCAGAGCCGATCTATGCGTAGATATGATTTGATCTAGAGCACATGTTGGTGCGGGCATTGCATGGTTCTTGCATTAAGTTTATTTTAGTTGCTTCCCAATAAGTATACTTCATTTTCCATCGCGGCATAGGCAAGATCTTATGAATTTCTGGCAATCCGCGGACGTTTCGGCTGCTCCTAGTATGCCCGTCGGCGCCAACGAAGTGTTTCAGTAGCTTCGGGTCTATACCTATAGTTGTGGACGTTGTTGTATAATGGACGGGGCATGAGGGTTGGACACCTCACGGGGGCCACGCGCAGTGCGATCGCTTAGAGTGGGGTTCGCAACGTTTTCGTAATGTTGGGATCTCAGTCACCCCGCAAAGTTAATCTAGCAACTAGCCTAAACGTGCCTCAGTTCGTAGGTAGTGACGGTTCTTCCGTAGATCCTACAAGGCCACGTAAAACTTGCAAACAAACGTTAGAAGCGTCTAACTTGGTTTTGCAGGATTGTGTGCATGTGTTTTGGTATAGCTATTTTGTTACGGTGTCTTAACATGATGGTGGAAGCCAAAACAATTGATCGAGTTCGTCATCGACAAAAGAAGCGAAGAAGAGTTCGTCGCAGGAGAACCGGGAGGAGGCGCCAGCGGTATGTTGGCGACGAGTACTTGGCGATTTCTCGACTACGGCAATTTTCCTTCGGGGATTTTGTTGTGACCGGGAATTATGAAATGGTGGATCCTCAAGGACGAGCGTCAAGAACTTCCGGAGAACAACAAAAAGGCTATACCAGAGCACATGAATTATTATTTATTGCCTGTGATGTTTATCCTTTGTTGTTTGCACCTTGATTGCGCAGTAGTCATTTATTAGGGTGAATCCTCAAGTAAAATATCAAGAAGATCGTGTTCTTCCAACCGTGGCACCGTCAAACCAGGCGCTTGTCCCCGGGCGCCGTGTATCCACGAGTCACGTGGGCCAAGGGTTTGGGAGGCGGGCGCGAACCGTTCCAGCAACATCATCGGTTGGTTGTGTTGAAGTCCTAGCATAACAAGTTATGAGTTCTGAACACACGTCGAAAGACGAATAGGAGTTGTAGCTACTACAATTGGCATAGTGCCTACCGGTTGGCCACGGATCATGCTATGTATCCATACTTGTTTCGTCGGGTTATCGGGTCCTGAATCACTTAGCGCCAATCGTGAGGATTATTGGGCTTAGTGGAAGCATATCTTAGATTCAATTTTATATTGAGTTAAAGTAGTGCAATAAAATTAGTAATAAACTATGAGTCTAAATAAACTTGTTTTTGTTGTACAAAATGGACCACTTTGAAAAATACCATTTCAATCAGATGTTGAGTCGTGCACCGTTAGCTGCAAATGGAAACAACTTTAGAGAGTGGTTCACCACATGGTGAGTGTTCTGAGGAACACAGGAAAGGAACAAGTTCTGAATCCCATGTTAAAGGATCGAGTAGGTTGACTAGAGGGGGTGGGGTGAATAGGCAACTACAAATTTTCTTTTTCTTTTAATCAAATTGGGGAATTGCTCAAATATAAGTTCTCTAGATATGCAACTAGGTGAACAATCCTATATGATGAGCAATAAACAAGCTAGCAAGATATTCTAAACAAGTTAAGCTAGCAATACAAGTAAAGGAAGGTTAAGAGATAACCACACGGTGACGCGGAGATGATTCCCGAAGTTCACTTCGCAATGGAAGCTACGTCTTCGTTGGAGCGGTGCGGGGTCACAAGTGAGCCCCGAATAGCCTTGATATGGCACACCGTATCTCCCTCGTGTTATCCTCCAATGAGGAGTTCCACGAGTCACTATATGATGCCCTCGAGGTCGCAACAAACCTTTATAAGGATGAGGCACACTCCACAACCGAATTGGAGGCTCTCACCAAATTCCCACGGCTCCCAAAGCCACAAGAATCACAAGGCCAGGGCACGACTCCCCAACTCAATTGGAGGCTCCCGGCTAGTCCCCGCGGCTCCCAAAGCCACAAGAACGACCAACGACCTTCTAGGGTTCCAATGAACCCAAGAGTAACAAGTTCCTCAAAAGGAATGGATGGGGAAATCAAATCACTTTGGTGGAAGTGTAGATCTAGGTCAACTCTCCCAAGTCCTACAAGGACAAGGTGTTTGAGTGGGTAGGGAGAGAGATCTAGGAGTTTCAAGCTTTCAACAATGGTGGGCAAGATATTTCTGGTCGTGGTACCCTTCTCAAGGTAGGAGAAGGCCCTTATATTGTGCACCACTAATTCTAGCCGTTGCAGACAGGTGAGTCGGATATTCCGATTCAAGTGTGCATCGGATAATCCGACACCACCGGATAATCCGAATCAACCAGAATCGGATATTCCGGAAAACTTCAGTACACCCCAGAACTTGGTTGCTTGTAGTCCTTAGCAGAAATTCGAGCAATCCTTGACGATCGGATAATCCGAATCAACCAGAATCGGATATTCCGGAAAACTTCAGTATGCCAGAAAACTGGTTGCTTTAAGGTCCTTAGCCGAATTCGAGCAATCCTTGAGAATCGGATATTCCGATTAAGCCTGGATCAGATAATCCGATTCCCTTTCTTCAGCAACAATACAATCTCTTTTCAGCTCCCTTTTTGTATTTGATGCAAAGATGTTTTAATCACCTAAAACCTGCATCACTTGATTCACATATTAAATCATCACTAGTGTTGTTGCCTAACACACAAAACACAAGGGATTAAGAAATGTCCTTTCAATCTCCCCATTTTTGGTGTTAGATGACAACACTAGGATTTGCAAGCAAAGCATAATTATATATTACCTAGTTTCCCGAGCTTAAGACATCAGAAGCTCCCCCTGAATGTGTGCATATAATTAAATTGCATTGGAATACGAATGCAACACATATAGGTAGAGCGCACCTCCAAATAGTAAGGAAACTAGATACAAGATTTCATGAGAGACATATCAATATAGGTTGAGCTTTGAGAGAGAACTATACCTTGTGCACAATAGAGTAGAGATAAACCATAGCACAAAGATACACCTCATAACCATATAAGAAATCCATATGTCTCACAACTTAAGCACAAAGGTTCACACACATAAGTTCCACATAAAAACACAACACGAATAAGTTGGACATAAATGGACACAAGCTCAATAAGAATGGTAAAAGCATATGCTTGTGCCCAAAACCATGCAAATCCACACGGAGACCTAGTAGAACTACTTCTCCCCCTTTGGCATTGAAACGCCAAAAAGGGAAAAGAGCGATGCTACGTCCCAAGTAGATCACTCCGACTCAGAGGCATCGTCAGCATCATCATCATCACCATCACTGTCCTCAGCATCATCGTCTTCTGCATACTCATAAGTAGGGGCACGAGTGTAGGATGTCTGGGAAGGGCCTGCAGAAGCTGTCTCTAGGAGATGAGTGTCAAGCTGAGCCCATGGAAACTGAGAGCCCTCGTTCCACTTATCATAAGAAAGAGGAGCAGTCACTAAGGGGTCTTCTGGAAGGCGAGGGAGCCGCTTGAGAATGTTCTCCTGCCTAAGATAAGTCTCATACTGTCCCCTCCGGATGTCTGCATTCATACAAAGGATGTTCCACTGGAACCAGTTTGGTTTCTTGAACGGAGGTGCAAAGGAAGGAACCTGAGCCTGACTGGGGGCGCCACGACGTGCATCACCCATGAAGGAACCTCTGGCAGGAGCAGCAGCAGCAGCAAATGGAATGACCTACTTTCTTTTCTGATAGACCTTGTAAGGATGGGGCTGCATAGTATACCTGGTGAAGTTGTGGTTCTTCAGATTGTCCTTGATGAGCATCATGATGTAAGGAGCATAAGGAATAGTGAGCCCACTGACCATAGAGTCAAACAACTCACGAAAAATGAAATGCATCACATCCACTTTAAAATCAGCGTCAGGGTCTTCATTCTCAACAATCTCTTTAGCAAGGCAAAGCAGGTTGGCAAGGGGAGCGACAATATTGTCATTGTTACCTCCGCTGGGAGCAATAGTTGAGCGAAAGATGCGCACAAGCTGATCATAGAGGGACAGGAGGCCCTCTTTTTGGCCAATAACTGCACCAGCCCCATACATGTCCTTCAACACATTTTTATTGGACTTCTCAATAGAATGCATACGGTGAGCACTAGGAGGATGGCTGCTGTTGAAAGAATAACCAAGGAGAGTAGCCAACCGAGCAAAATAGGATGTACACTGAGTGTTGCCCGACATCCATTTCATGGTCTTGCGACGGTCACTCTCGATCACCAAGGTGGAGAAAAACTGCAGAATAAGTGGCACATTGTATGGACATTGCTTCTCCATGAGAGGAACCATTCCCATCTGTTCAAGCACATCTGCAGCTTGAGCATAACTGGCCTTGTCCTTGATATCTCGCAGACGGTAGGGCTGCATCGGGCGAATAGGGTGCTGATAATGCAGATAGATGTCCTTGTGTATATAGATCTGTTCCATGCACCAGAAGTTGGGATCTTCAATATTTTCATTTCTGGGCACATTCCTGTACCAGTTGGACTGACGAACTTTGGCATAGTCAATGTTGTTCATGGTCAAGTAGTTGGGACGAGTTTCCTTTCCCTTCCTCGGAGGTTTAGAGGCAACTTGCTTCACAGACTTCTTCTTGGCTGTCAGTTTTTCTTTTCTAGCAAGCTTCTTCGGAGGACTACTCGAACCACCTGTGAGATAAAGCAATAGATGGGCAGCATGGATGAGTACACACAAGTCACTGGGCAAAGAATGATACAAGGTACAATAGGAGAGCATCCCTAAGTTGAATCTACTTAGTCCTGGACAAATCAAAATGTAGCTGAAAAACACCAACTGTGCAACTCGGAATATCCGATTCAGTCAGGAATCGGATAATCCGACTAGTCAGAATATCCGGTTCATACTGAATCAGAATATCCGATCGGAAACCAGCAGCAACAGATTGATTCAAATCCTAGGACTAACAGTAGATCGACAAAAAAGGGGGGCTAGCCTAGTGTTCTAAGTACCAATGGGAACCACTACCCTCAAAGGAAACAACAAAAATAACATCTTGAAAGAAACTAGGTAAGGAACACCTAGGGTTTGAGGAAGAAGAAGTTACCCTCATCCATTGAGGCAAATGTTTGGAGGGAGGGGTTCCCGGGGAGGAGGAGCACCAAATCCGGCCAAGGGCCGGAGTTGGGGACGGCCGGAGACGCCGGGGAGGCGCGGGGACGGCAGGCGGCGGCGCTGGAGGAGAGAGGAGGTCGGGGGTGGACAAAGTGCTCGAATGAGCCCTTCATCCCGACCTCTTCCCTTAAAAAAAAGACAAACCGCCAGGTCGGATATTCCGATGCTGACTTGGACCGGATAATCCGATCCGGTCAGGCATCGGATATTCCGATCGTCAGAATTTCTGTTGGCCTGCTGAACCCTTTCTCCACAGATTCAAATCAAGACTTGTGTGCATAAGATAGAATGTTTTTAGGTAGGATAGGCTTGGGATAAGATTGCCAAACTGACATTGGTACTTCACACTCAAGCTTGCAAGAATCGAACAAGGAAATGCCAAGATGAGTGTGTTTTCCATAAAACCGACAAAAGGACCAAAAACTCCAAATGATTTTCAATTAAGACCCAAAAGAACCAACTCTTCATAAAGAAGAGGGCGGTGGCCAAGGCCACCATGTATGAGTTTGTGGTGTGACACCGCGAAGATGTATCTTGGGTTCACGGCCACTACTCATCATTTAAGCTCACAATTCATGAAATGAAAATATAGAGACAAAATGAGTTCTTACTATCGGCATAATGGGGGGAGGGATAGTCCAATGGATTAGGACCGCACTCCCCCTATGTCCATGCCTACATCCAAACCAAATAATATCGTCTAATATGGGTAGGTATGCAAGAAGTCCACTAAATCCAATTGCTTATGTCCACCACATTAAGTTCTCCTCTCAACTCCTTGAATCTTGCTTCACCAAGAGGCTTTGTGAACATATCGGCGAGTTGATGCTTGGTGTTGACATACTTGATTGCAATATCACCCTTCTCAACATGATCTCGAATAAAATGATACCGGATCTCAATATGCTTGGTCTTCCCATGAAGAACCGGATTGTGAGCAATTTTGATGGCACTTTCATTGTCACATAAAAGAGGCACTTTGTCACAAATGACACCATAATCCTTTAAAGTTTGCCTCATCCATAATAATTGTGCACAACAACTTCCGGCGGCAATGTATTCGGCTTCGGTGGAGGACGAGGCCACACAATTTTGCTTCTTGGAAGACCAACTCACAAGGGACCTACCAAGGAATTGGCAAGTACCCGAAGTTGATTTTCTATCCATTTTGCAACCCGCCCAATCCGCATCCGAATAACCTACAAGATCAAAGCTTGTGCCATGGGGATACCAAAGACCAAAGTTAGGAGTATCCATCAAGTATCTTAAATCCTTTTAACCGCGGTTTCATGACTTTCCTAGGACTTGATTGGAATCTTGCACACATACCCACACTAAACATAATATCCGGTCTAGATGCACAAAGGTAAAGCAAAGATCCAATCATAGAACGATAAAGCTTTTGATCAACTTCCTTACCATCCGGATCTAAGTGAAGATCCGCCTTGGAGTCCATGGGAAACTTATAAGGCTTGGCATTTGTCATATTAAATTTCTTGAGCATGTCCTTAATATACTTGGCTTGACATAAGAATGTTCCTTCTCTCATTGGTGGATTTCAAAGCCAAGAAAATAATTCAACTTTCCCATCATGGACATCTCAAATTCCTTGGTCATTAGCTTGAAAATTGATCACTAAATTCATGGTTAGTGGAACCAAAGATAATATCATCAACATATATTTGGCATACGAAAAACTCCATTTACCCTTTTTGTAAAAAGAGTGGGATCTATTACCCAATTTCAAAGCCACGGTCTACTAAGAACTCCTTGAGATGATCATACCAAGCACGTGGAGCTTGCTTGAGCCCATAAAGAGCCTTATGTAGTAAGTAGACGTGGTTAGGAAATTTAGGGTCTTCGAAACCCGGAGGTTGTTTAACATACACCAACTCATTTAGTGGACCATTTAAGAAAGCACTTTTAACATCCATTTGATATAAGACAATTTATGAGTAGATGCATAAGCAATTAGTAAGCGAATGGATTCAAGTCTAGCAACGGGGGCATAGGTTTCACCGTAGTCGACTCCTTCGATTTGGGTGTAGCCTTGTGCAACCAATCTTGCTTTGTTGCGGATGACTTGACCATGTGAGTCTTGCTTGTTCTTAAATATCCACTTGGTTCCAATGACATTATGGCATGTGTCTTTGGGTCTTTCAACTAATGACCACACTTTGTTGCGCTCGAAGTTGTTCAACTCTTCATGCATAGCCGCAACCCAATCCATATCTTCAAGAGCATCATATACCTTGAGAGGTTCTAAGCTAGACAAACAAGAGACATGACCACAAAAGTTAGATAATTGATTGCGTGTGGACACACCCCTACGATACTCCCAAGGATATTTTCTTTGAAGTGTTGTTGATAATCCAATTTTGATGCACGCCGGATGACCCGGCGTTCCATGGCTTGACCAATTGTTTCACCAACACAAATATCTTCATCATTGCCTTCATCTTGTTCATGGTCAACCCTGTGGAGTTCTTGGAGTTGTGGGTTCATGATGTCTGTTCACCACTAGAGTTGGGTGGGTCTTGATCATTTGAAGATCTTCTTGTTCTTGTTCTTGTTCTTGTTCTTGGATAGTTTTGATCAATTGTTGATGTGGATGGCTCAACTTGAGTAGAACTTGTTCCTCTTCTTGAATATCAATAGGTTCTTCAATAGGAATAAGTTCTCCAATCCCCATAGTTCTTATGGCTTGAGATGGAGCATCATCACCTACATCATCATGATCAATATGCTCCGCTTGGGAGCCATTATCCTCGTCAAACTCCACGTTCATAGATTCTTCAACACACCCGGTGGATATGTTGTAGACCCTATAAGCATGAGACTTTGCGGCATATCCAACAAGTATACCATCAAAAGATCTAGATTCAAATTTAGCAATTTTGCAACCTTTAATGTAAACATGGCATTTGCAACCAAAGACTCGAAAGTAAGATACATTTGGCTTTTTACCGGTGAGGAGTTCATATGGTGTCATGAGAGGACGGAAGAAGAGCCGGTTTGAGTAGTGACAAGCGGTGTTGATGGCTTCGGCCCAAAAGTTGTATGGGGAATGAAATTCGGCCAACATAGTTCTTGCCATATCAATAAGAGTGCGGTTCTTCCTTTCGGCGACACCATTTTGTTGGGGAGTATATGCAGCGGAATATTGGTGTTGAATGCCCTCCCCACTTAGGAAATCATCCATAGTGTAATTCTTGAACTCCGTACCATTGTCACTTCTATTGCCAAAATCTTGGAGTCATATTGGCGTTGAACTAGGGTTGCAAAGTCAATGAATATCTTTTGAGTTTCACTCTTCTCTTGATGTAGAAAGTCCAACAATATCTTGAATAATCATCCACAATCACCAAACAATATTTCTTGCCACCAAGACTATCATATGTGGGAGGCCCAAAAGATCCATATGAAGGAGCTCCAAAGGCCTCTTAGTGGAGATAATGGTCTTCTTGGGGTGATTCTTTTCATGCATCTTTCCGGCTATGCAAGCACTACAAGGACGATCTTTGGAAAAATTAACATCGGTTAGTCCTACCACGTGTCCACCCTTCACAAGAGTTTGTAAATTTCTCATACCGACATGGCCTAGCCGGCGATGCCAAAGCCAACCCTTGTCGGATTTAGCCATTAGACACGTGGCAATTTGAGTGGTCTCTTTCGAGAAATCGACCACATACAAACCGTTCTCACGAAATCCAACAAAGGCTACTTTAAGAGATTTTGTGAAAAGGATGGTCACGTGGTATTTATTAAAGATAACGGTGTAACCGGCATGCATAATTGACCAACGGAAAGTAGATTATATGAAAGGGATTCAACAAGGAGGACCTTCTCAATGGATAACTCCGGTGTGATCACACCTTGCCATATCCCAATACCTTAAGTCTTGCATTGTTCCCAATGGTGACATGAGAGAATGTGAGTAATTGTTTCAATAAGCCCTTTACTACTTCTTTGCTTCCGGTCATATGAGATGAACACCCACTATCAATGAGCCATGAAGATCCACCGGAAGAAAAGCCCTACAATAAATCAAGTCTTTGATTTAGGTACCCATTTTGGAATGGGTCCTCTTTTGTTAGTCACAAGGGTCTTTGGAACCCAAATAGCATAGTGATAATCATCTCCATATGAGGTACCAACATATTTAGCAAAAACATAACCATTTCTAGATTTCATAAGCACATATGAGGGGTTATATTTTCCGCAAAGTCATTGTGAGTGGCATTGCCCCTGTGGCCTTACCACCCACAATGGGTTCAACATTCTTCTTGCCCAACTCCCCCTCCTTCACAAAAAAATATCTTTTGAAGGGGAAGTAGGCATCTTCTTCTTGTTTGCCTTCTTGGACTTGGGAGCAAACCCAAGCCCTTCCTTGCCAACCACTCCCTTTTGATTGGTCAAAAGATCATTGAGGTTCTTCTCCCCTTGGATGCAAGTGGCTAGGCCCTTTCAAGTTGGGCCTTCAACCTAGTGTTCTCCTCCATGAGAGATGCTTTAAGACATAAGGGTTAGTAGCACAAGCATTGCATCTTTATCATTATGAGGAGTGGTGAAGCTAGCATATATAAATTGAGCTTGTAATTTAGCATGTGACCCTTGAGCTTGGTGAGCTCACTTGAGGTCACCTTGTGGGTTTCCCTAAGTTGCTCAAAATTCTCAAGGAGTTTGTTATGACTCTCTACAAGCTCATCATTTTTAATTTTTAGATCACTAGCAACTTGAATAGAGGTTTCACGGGTTTCTTTTGCCTTGGATAAATCCTTGGCTTGGGTCTCCTCAAGTTGCTCCCGGAACACTTGTTCCTCAACAAGTTGATCTTCTAGCTCACCAATTTTATCGGCATGATCACGTGCATGCCCCTCAAGCTCATAAATCCTATTCTCCTTCTCCTCAAGGAGGTGTTTGGCTTCTCCATATTGGTACATGAGAGCCTCAACCATTTTCTTGGTTGGACCTTGGAGCTTGTTTATAAGAGGGTAATTGCATCCTCTTTCTCTTCATTTTTCCCTACATCCTCAACACAATCCAAGAGAGATGGTTTAGAGGAGATAGCAATTTTAGGTGGGGAATTCACCTTGGTTTCCTTGGCCATGAGGCACATGGGCTTAGAGATCTTGTTGTCATTTGGAGCGGAGAAGAGGGTGCCAATGAAGGAGGAAGGTTGCCCATTGCAAGAGCGCCATCCCCACTTCCTCACTTGTATCATCATCCTCCTCCTCGCCACCGGACTCATACTCTTCATGTGTTGCGATGACAAGAGCCTTTTGAGGAGCTCTCTTGATGAAGGCCTTGGGCTTGGGAAGTACTTGTTCTTCTTTAAGATGAGTTGGCCTCCATAATCTTCTCTTCTCTCATAAGGGCAATCCTTCACAAGGTGATTCTCCTTTCCACAATTAAAGCACATTCTTTTCATGGTGGGGAGGTGTTGCTCTTGAGATTCTTTTTGTTCCAATACTTGGTGGCGGCAAGAGCAAGAACCTCATTGAGTTCACCCACAAATCTTCTTCATGATAAACACTTGTGCTTTCTTCATATCTTGGATGTTCTCCCACATGAGCCTTCAAGCAAGGTTCTTAGTGCCACGAGCTTGGTTGATGGAAGACTTGGAAGTGGCCTTCAAGGTATCATAGTGATGAATTGTGCCAAGAGGTCATTGGAAGACATTGTTGTGTAGTCAGCTCTAGCATGAAGATTCATCACCATATTTTCATTGTATGGAACCATGGTCTTGAGGAACTTGGACTTGACCATTCATCGTCCATATCCTTCTTTCCATTCTCCCTCATGGTCACAACAAGCTTCATGAGTCTTCGAAAGAGATCATTGGGAGTCTCATCTTCTAGCATTATGAAATTGTCAACTTGATGTTGAAGGACAGCTATGTTGGATCGTTGAATGCCTTCATTGCCTTCATATATAGATTCAAGGTAAACCCAAGCCTCCTTGGCGGTTTTGAGATTCCGCACATGATCTTCATCATTGGCGGACATGGCACTCTCGAGAATGTATTTGGCGTTTGCATCAAGTTGCTCATCAATCTCTTCTTGCTTTGTCAAGTTGTTGGGATCAACCGGATTGTAACCGTGTACAACCACCCTCCAAAGAAGCACTGAACAGCTGCGAAAATAAGACTCCATAGATTTCTTCCAAGAAAAATAACGAGTATTATCAAGCTTAGGAGGGGGTCTACCTTGGTTGTTTAAATGAGGTTGGGTGGGTGGAACTTGAGTGAGATATGAACTAGGTGGAGCAAAGTTAAGTGGGGGCTTTTCATTACTTTTAGCTTTCCTTATCACCCAAGGACTCACCAATAGAGGCATCGGTTGATGAGGAGGCATTTTGATTATTAATGACCCGAGTATACACCTCGTCCACCATTTTAGCCCTCATGAACCCAAAGAGTTCTTTCATGGCTTTCATAGTGAGCGGTGCGTCATCATCGGGTGGGGTTATCCCCGCTTCACTTAGTTCTTTCTCAAGTTGTTCTTGATCAATTTTATCTTGTTGTTCTTTAGCAAGTTTTACTTCCTCCTCGGTAGTCATCCTCCTCTTTAGGCTGTTAAGCCCTTAATAAAGAGACCTTGCTTTGATACCAATTGAAAGGATCGAGTAGGTTGACTAGAGGGGGGGGGGGGAGGGGGGTGAATAGGCAACTACAAATTTTCTTTTTTTTTTAATCCAATTGGGGAATTGCTCAAATATAAGTTCTCTAGATATGCAACTAGGTGAACAATCCTATATGATGAGCAATAAACAAGCTAGCAAGATATTCTAAACAAGTTAAGCTAGCAATACAAGTAAAGGAAGGTTAAGAGATAACCACACGGTGACGCGGAGATGATTTCCGAAGTTCACTTCGCAATGGAAGCTACGTCTTCGTTGGAGCGGTGCGGGTCACAAGTGACACCCGAATAGCCTTGATATGGCACACCGTATCTCCCTCGTGTTATCCTCCAATGAGGAGTTCCACGAGTCACTATATGAAGCCCTCGAGGTCGGCAACAAACCTTTACAAGGATGAGGCACACTCCACAACCGAATTGGAGGCTCTCACCAAATTCCCACGGCTCCCAAAGCCACAAGAATCACAAGGCCGGGGCACGACTCCACAACTCAATTGGAGGCTCCCGGTTAGTCCCCGCGGCTCCCAAAGCCACAAGAACGACCAACGACCTTCTAGGGTTCCAATGAACCCAAGAGTAACAAGTTCCTCAAAAGGAATGGATGGGGAAATCAAATCGCTTTGGTGGAAGTGTAGATCTAGGTCAACTCTCCCGAGTCCTAGAAGGACAAGGTGTTTGAGTGGGTAGGGAGAGAGATCTAGGAGTTTCAAGCTTTCAACAATGGTGGGCACGATATTTCTGGTCGTGGTACCCTTCTCAAGGTAGGAGAAGGCCCTTATATAGTGCACCACTAATTCTAGCCGTTGCAGACAGGTGAGTCGGATATTCCGATTCAAGTGTGCATCGGATAATCCGACACCACCGGATAATCCGAATCAACCAGAATCGGATATTCCGGAAAACTTCAGTACGCCCAAGAACTTGGTTGCTTGTAGTCCTTAGCAGAAATTCGAGCAATCCTTGACGATCGGATAATCCGAATCAACCAGAATTGGATATTCCAGAAAACTTCAGTACGCCAGAAAACTGTTGCTTTAAGGTCCTTAGCCAAATTCGAGCAATCCTTGAGAATCGGATATTCCGATTCAGCCTGGATCGGATAATCCGATTCCCTTTCTTCAGCAACAATACAAGCTCTTTTCAGCTCCCTTTTTGGATTTGATGCAAAGATGTTTTAATCACCTAAAACCTGCATCACTTGATTCACATATTAAATCATCACTAGTGTTGTTGCCTAACGCACAAAACACAAGGGATTAAGAAATGTCTTTTCACTATTGGTGGGCCACATTTATTCTGTGAAGAGTGTATTGTCAAGGAGCTTATGCACGCTTGTATTGATCCCGATCTGGGCGATCGGTTTCCGGACCTTCGTCCCTTCCGTCTCATGGAAGTATTAAAAGCTCAGTTCATAATTCAAGTGCGCACTGAGCGTTACAATCTAAACAGGGAACTAAAAAACATTCGGTTTGAGTTGGGTGAACCCATTCAGCTGTTTGAAATCAGGATAACTGCTATAGAGGAGAAACTTAGACAACTTGGTTATCCAATTGGTCATGAGTTTTTCAGTGACATTATACTGACGGCACTACCACCTGCATATCATGCCTTTGTAGCGATGTATAATCGCATGGCGGATGAGTGGCCAGTTCAGATGTTGTTTGCCTTGCACAAGGACGGATAAGCTGATATTCAAGCTGGGGATTTAAACTGGACCAGGACAGGTATAAGAGTTATACACATTGACATAATTTCAGCAATTATGATCATTGGTATGAGATACTAATTGATGCTCACACTTGCACCAGTGGCAGGTACTTTGGAAGGAGCTAATGCTGGAAGGAAGAGGAAATTCTGGAGTGATATTGAAGCTGCGCTTGGAGTGTAGCTGATCATCCTAGAAGTAGCACAGTGGAAGATCGCATTTTATGCAAAGTGACCACTATGCCTACATTCCAAGTCAATGAAGAAGATTTACACTAGGACTTTAAATAAGAGTTATTTTTAGTTCGATCATTTTGTAATGAATATTTTATATTCTGGAACAAGTTTTGTTCGAATAATAAATTATGTGTGGGAGTTCCAATTACTGTGAATTCGGTTTTGTCTTCTTTATTGTAATATGTCATTAACTTTTATTTGTTAAGTATTTATTGTTTTGATTCAAGATATTACTTAAAATTTTGAGTAATAATAAAGTTGGTTTAATCTTTAAATTTAGAGTTACACTTTTCGTTGGTTCTCTTAGAGACTCTTAAAGTTATCTCTAAAATTAAATCGATAAAACTGAAATCACAAAAGTGCTGGGCACTTAGAGAAATTCGAAATTCATAAAGTGCCAGGCATTTAATGAAAGACGAAATCCACAAAATGCTGGGCAGTTGGTAGATTCGAAATTGGCAGAGTGCTAGGCACTAGTAGATTTCGAAATTTACATAAAGAAGTGGAATCTACCCATTAATTCGATTCTATTAAAGATTTAATATGAAGTTGCATATTAATGAAATAGAGTTAACGAAATTATTGAAGTTGCAATATTTCATATAATTCAGTGGGAGAGTGTGAGAATCAAAATAAAGTAATCAAAGGTATTTGATGAAGTTAAAGAAAAAGGACTTAATGAATTATTGTACCATTGTTGACGAAAGAAAGTTTTCTTAGTAAAATTACTCTTGATGAATTTTGATCATTCGAAATTATCATGATGATAAAATCTTTTGCAAGATAAAGATTAAAAGGAAATGTTATAATAATTAAAACAAAAGGTCTTGTTATGACGTGATGTGAAATAAAATTCCAAATTACCCACTAAAGTAAATAGATTATTTTGTTTGTATCCAGGGGGCCTATATCAATTTTAACTTAGAGTTATTTTGATAAGAAGTTCCAAGTTTTTCAATTGTGATTCTAAGAATGGATTCGAATTGAATAAATGTTTTGCATAAAGGTAAAGTCCAAAGTATTATATTGACAGTTGTTTTCCACGCATTATTCTGAAAGCTTGTTGACTTTAGAATTGGAGA
Organism: Poa pratensis; assembly: GCA_947311845.1. Lineage (NCBI taxonomy): Eukaryota > Viridiplantae > Streptophyta > Magnoliopsida > Poales > Poaceae > Poa > Poa pratensis. Next base: position 28,665,111 of record CAMZMU010000050.1, read on the forward strand.
AAAGTGTCTTCTCATGAAGAGAGAGTGGAAATTAAAATACTAAATTAAGACCAGGAGTCTTTGGACAAGTGTTAGAATGAGAGGGATAACATGCAAATGTTTCCATATCATTACTTTGTCCAGGAATACATGTGAGTTATACATGATTCGAATTAAGTATTGTGATAAAAGTCATGTGAGGAATTTGATGATTGAATCACCTAGTGGTTGAATTATTAAGAAGTCCAGGAACATGATTAAAAGCAAAGCAATTACAAACATAATAAAGAATGCTCATAAATGACAGTATATGTCATAAAGGAGTTCAAGAAAAAATCATGTAACTCCAAGATTTAATCTTGAGAGTAGTTTGGACGTGATGTGAAATCACTGGGCATGAATATTTCATAAAGAAAGGACAGATGTGAATATCTAATATTCATAGAGCTAGTCTTGATTAAAATAGTTTTATCAAGGACGAATAAATGATAGTGAAAAGTTGCAAAACTTGTCATATCAATTGCTTAATGCTGTTATTGGACTAAAGTAGCAAAGTTGATTGCTAAGAATAATTCATTTGGATTATGAGAATAATCTAGATAATTATATTATGAGTGTTTGAAGTCAGTTGTATTAATGAATCAAGAATTTCATTCTTTTCATTATATAAATCGAAAGGACTTAAAAGACAGTGGGAGCTGATATTATATTTATTGAATAAGGCTAGGCCGAATTCAAAAATGTATATCTTGTGTAAATAAAGATTTAAAAGAGTTTTGAATAAAAGGTCGGAAAGTGTCTTATTAAAGTTTTGTCTATGAGATAGATTAAGAGTTTAATAAACATGAGTATGAATGTGCAACTACAATTCTGAAAGGTAATTCGAATTGTGTCTTGAGTCAAAGAAATTTGATCAAGAAGTCATAGCGTGATATTTGCAAGATACATTGGCCTTTGTAGTCAATGGTGAGCAAGTAGAGAGGAATAAGATCAAATCATATTTAATGTGATTTTGCTTATCTCATTGCTATATATAGTAAATAAAGCCGAAAAGTTTCCAAAGTGCTAAATTAATTTGGCCACCGGCAAGTAGACTAATATTTGGTAAAAGTTTTCTCATAAAGGCAGTTAATAATAAAAAATGTAATCGATCCTGAAGGTTTTTATATTGTGATGAGAACCTGATAGTGAAATTACAAAAGAATAACGACTTAATAGATTTTGTAAAGCTTCAAATAGTGTATATAGAGAAGTTCCTCATATACGTATTTGTAGTGGAATTATGAAATCAAATCTTAATTGATTTAATCTAAGAAATGCAATTTTCAATTGATAAATACTTGGTGTTTTGATTTTATCAAATCACATGTAATTTATGTGTGGATTCTACAACATATATAGATTTTCTATAAAGGATAGTTGCATCATTGATGTGAGACGTCATGATAAGCAAGTTATTGGATAAGTCATTAACTTGGTGAGGTTTCAATAGACGGTATGATGATATCATTCGGAGACGCTTGATATTATTAATACTACTATGGAACCGGATAGGCCGAAATCCAATTCCTAATATATCCGACTTACACTATCAAGTTTGACATGTAAGGAGTTAAACAAGTTTATATATTTTGATTGGATCAAAATTATGGACATAGTCTCAGAGCGCATGTGAAAGCGTGAGTGGCACCTTAGTTCCATTTGGTGTCATGTCATCATACTAACTAGAATCATTATTGACTCTAGTGCAAATGGGAGACTGTTGGAGATATGCCCTAGAGACAATAATAATTTAGTTATTATTTATCTCCAAGTTTATTATTAATGTTTATATCTTTATGCTATAACTGTATTGGGCACTTGAATAGCAAATACAACGTGTTCAAGAGGAAAACCTCCAATACAGGTGTAGAGATACGAATAAGTAAAAGCGTTCCTGGTCTTGTCTCTAAGACTAGCCTATCTTGTTGTTTGATGATCATGTTTTCCTAGTCATGGACTTTGTATAAGTCACACAACTATAGGAGTTTGTTATCGGAATGATAATAGTACTGAACTGACCCATTGTATGATCTTGCTATGAGACTAATCGTCAACGATGAAGATAGCAATTGATCATATGTTTAGTTTTCATTAGCTGTATTCCTATGGCCTGAGAATATCTGGTGACCGCTTATTCGACACTCATGCTTTGATTGTCACCTAACGTCTTGCCGTAACTGGGGACCATAACGGTGGCTTTTGGGTGTGGACTAGAATAATGTATTGGAACAGAAACTATTCAAGAAAGGCACTTACTCCTCCAGACGATAGACAGATACATCCTCTAGGCCATCTCAGTATTATTATTGTCACCCAATCGTCTGGCCAGACACAGCGTGATTAATCACGGGACAATTAAAATACAGAATGAGAAAAGAGAATGATATTGGTATGAGAATTATATGTGTTATGATTAAAGGGTTTAATCACACTAGAGCACATTGTCTCAAATCTCGAGATAACAATGGTATCGTGTACGTAAGGAAATTAGTGTAATGAGTAACACACAGGTTCTGTCGTTCACTCATGAACTCACGGGAGCCAGTACGGTCGTCTAGGTCCCAATGCTGGTTATTGTCTGGTAAGCTCCTGGACATGTCTTTGTATTTACCGAACCTTTCGGGTCACACATTTAAGCTGTGAGTCAATCTTTTATTGAGAGAATAAAGTTGTAGTTTAGTGGTTATGAGAAGTTGTCGGAGTCCCTCCGATGTCACAGAAACAACTCCGGAGTAATTCGGAGGTGTTCCGGTGAAGTTATCATGAGAGGGAAATAATGCCGGATTAGGGCAGAATTTCCCGAGAGAGAAATATGGTGAACATGAGATGTTCCGGGATGCCGGAAAGTGTTTCTGACATCAGTGGATAGAGTCGATGATTTTATCTAAAGAGTATATATGGTTCCGGACGAGTTTCGAAGGTTTGCCATGAAGGGGGGGAAGTACCGGAGGAAGAAGGGGGAGCCCAGGGGCCAAATCGCACCTAGTGTGGGTCGGCTGGCTGGGCCCCACCCTCCTGGCCGGCGTACCAACTCCTCCCCCTCTCTTTCCTTGTTTGATTTGGAGTTTAAAAGAGTCCTAATTGAACTAGGAAAGGAATAAAGGAAAAAGGCAAAAAGATAAAAGGGAAGGGAGGGAGTACAAGGACTCCCCCAACCGACTTGGAGGAGGGGTCGGCCGGCCTCCTAGGGCCGGCGCACCACCTCCCCCTCTCCCCTTTATATACTCCCCCCTCTCCCCCAAGGAGAACACAATAATTGCTTGCACAAGTTCCTCTCTCTAGATATTGTGCAATTAGACGATGCTCTAATTAGACGGCGCTCTAATTGGACATTGATCTAATCTCTCTCTAATTAGATCTCATGTGTTGAGAATTAGATCTCTCTAGTCTCATATAGTTCTAATCGATCTACCACCTAAACTACGCCGAAAGGCTGTCTCTCTTCGTCGGTGCTAGTAGCTCTAGGCGGCGAACGCAACTGGCGGGTTGGCGCGGTGTACGTGTGGATACTGCTAGAGCAGGGTTGCGCAAGTAGTCGCTCGACGACAGGCCGGCAACAATCACACCTCCCGGCGTGGACGTGAGATTCTTCATCAAGCTTCACCGACATCTACTTCGACAAAAACAAGATCTTCCGCAACGGTGTTTGTAAGTATTCTAGATCTAGCATTATGGGGTGCAGCATATCTTCATAGAATAGATCTTTAGCGGCAAGGTTACGATTTTTTTTAAAGTTTTACCCGCAACCCAATAGTTAACTCATTGAACTCTGCTCTAGGGTTGTATGGTACAATCTTGGCAAGGATGTGTAAGTCTTGGCGGCTTGGCGAGGGCAGCGAGCCGGTAGCGAGAGTGGGGTTGGGATGGAGATAGTGACAGCTAGGTCATGAGTGAGAGAGGCCGCTAGCCACATTATCCATGCCACTGGTAACAATATCGACCCCCATCGTTGCGTGCCAAATAGTGGCACCGCTGTTAATGCTAGGCCGGTAGTCACTATACGACGTGCCATTGGTATTTGGTATTTGTCAGCCCATTGGGCCCCACTTATCAGTGGTTTGTGCCTATTAGTTGACACGTCACCAGTAACGACATACCGTTATCGTGCCACTATTTGACATTCCGCTGGTAATGCTAGTGTCGTGCTACAATAGGGAAACACCACTAGTATTCCATCTCCTATAAGCTATTCTCTACTCTCTTTTTTTTTTAAAGAAATTGCGGCAGGGGAAGCCCCAAATCCGTGTCCGTGAGGACTTGAATTTAGGTGGCTGGGTTGTACATTCACTTTTCTAACCAAGTTTAGCTGGGCTCACTTCTTAAGCTATTCTCTACTAGTGAGTGCTTGTCTCCCGATAATTATTAGATTAAAAAATCCTATGTTTTAGGCACTAATCGATTGGGGAAATCATAGTTAGGTAATTCAAAATGGAATATGTTTTTCAGCTTTTATATATGGCAAGTCATAGATACCCACAACAAAATGAAACTATTTTTAAAGCAAAATATTTTTCTAGTAATTTAGATGGTGGGATAAGGAAAATATCTTACCCACCAAAACAGATATCCTCATGCCCATCGGCGTGGGGAATGTGTTTTTTCCGGCCTTGGAACCTGGTACTGGAGTTAATTCATGTCAGATATATAAGAAACGTATCGCAATTTATGTGACACTGATTTTGATGCAACAATGTTTCATACATGAGACAAGTTTTGAAGCACGAATCAACAGTGAAAACCTTGTCAATAACCAATGGAGCAGGTGTATTGAAGAGGGCGTAGAGAAGATCAAGATGTCGACGAGGCAAGCATTCCCATGAAGACATGGACGGGCGCCTACCGTCGTGGGATTAACATGTTGACATTTGTTCAACTATTATGTGGGTGATCAAGAGGTGTGATGTTTGTGCATCTACGGTTTCATGATATGTTTCCCTTTCTCTCGTGGTGGTGATGTAATAAGTTGGCTGCAGTAGGTAATGCTGCTCAGTACCCTTAGAACTATGTGTCGGTCTCTCTGTTTTTTACCTTTGTAAAACTTTGTAATTTACTTACTTTTAAAATGGAAATTGACAGGAGATGATCGGTAAGTGAAAAAAGAGGCAATGGAGCAGGTAAATTTGGGGTTGCATTGGTGCTTACGTAGTCGTGCAATTGCTCCTGGGTCCTGCGGCTTGGAATTCTGCCGCCACTGTACACAATGGTGTCACCAAGACACGTTGACATGTAGGGGTTGCTGATTCATTGCCACCTTGTGCGTGTCCACACATCCGTAAATGAGGGAACATTTCTGGAGGAATTACGGAACAATTTTTTGTGATGTCTATAGGGAGAAGGGTTGGTACATTGGACTTAGTTAATTTGGTTCCAAAAGTCTAAAGAAGTTGAAATAATGATTTTTGAATAGTTCTATAGTCAGCCCTGCAATGTAGTATCAAAATAGGACCCATTCAACTATTCATTACTTCTATTATGCAGTATAAATAAAAAGTTTTAAGCTTTAAAGTACAGACACCTAGCTATGTACAATTTAAAAAAAAACAACCTAGCTATGCACTCTATGGCAATTGTATATATTATTATATTACGAAGCTTGACATTTCAAATATAGATTTTATGAACAGTGATCTCTTCAAATAATTAGAGATCCAATTACCAGTTTGTACATTGTAGGAGTACAAACGAAATAGTTTGTGCATTTGGCGGAAAGAAAATTTCTTCTGACGGTATAAATTAAGAAGCAATGCGTACACATGTCTTCCATTGGCACGTAGGCATATAAAATGCAGAGTAAGGCACAATAAATTAGTTTAGTACATACACCGCATCGATATTGTTGAAATCCGACCATAAGACGCGGTACGTTATTCCATTCTAATCTAGTTTATGTGTTCTGGTAATCCATATCGAATATACATCGATCTAGCTAGGAGGAGTATTAGGTAGCTAGTGTCTGTCTGCCGTCTAGGACTGCTCCCAAAGACTTCTTGACGCCACACGAGAGAGTCAAATTCTTTAACATTTAACATCAAGTAACGACAACACAAACGACAAAACCGACCTGTCGTTATAATTAGATTATAGCCTCCTCTTGCACGAGGAGCATGTTTCTCGTGATAATCCACTAGTCCAGAGCCCTCCGAGGCCGGCCGGCGGAACGACAGGCAACACATCACATATTCTTGCGTGGTTCCACACGCTGCCCTGTCCGATCGAGGCCCTGAGGCTAGTCACAGTGGGAGTAACTTAGGTAGTAACATCACACATTTCAAGATAAATTTGCTTATGTGGCAGGTAGTTAATGAGGAGAGAGGTGCTTGTGGTAACTTAGCTAGTTACTGTAACATCACACATACCAAGACAAGATGAGTCTATAGTCTAATAAATGAAATCTTGCATGACACCACACTTTGGTTACTCACCACTGTGGAGGTAGTAACATAGGCTAATAACATGGACATGTTACTACTCTATGTTACTCCCCACTGTGAGCAGTCTGATGATCTCGCCACCGGATCGATATCCAACGCTGCCCCGCTGGCTAGCTCTCGATCATACTCAGATCTAAAAAAAAAGCTCTCGATCATTCTCCGTTTACTTTTGAAGCTTCGAGATATACTTATTTTTTTGCGATTAGGCTCTTGAGATGCATTTGATGCCACATTTTGTATAGGGAACTTCGAGTCGGTGGATCGTTTGTTTAAGGGTTCGAACGATATATTTGCCGGCGTATGTTCTGACGCGCGTGCGGCAAATATATGGTGATCGGTGGCAGTCTCCGCCTGTCGAGGCTTGCGAAGGTGCGCCGACGCGCCCGCGGATCGGATCGCCATCGGTGGCCTCACCTTCCGGGGCTGGCCTCCATGCGCACCGCCGGCGTGCGCGTTGTTAATTCCTCGGGTTCCTTGCCGAGCATGCACCCCCCTGTGCCTCGGGAACTACTGCGTGAACGGGTACGATCGAGCTCATGGAAAATGAGGTGATTTGTTTTTGGCGGAGGCAACACAAGCGTACCGTATTGTGTATGCAGCGAATTTTAGTGCTGTCGTGGAGGAGATATCTAGTGCTACGCACTGCTCGTGTGCTACCGATTCCACGATGATGTGTGTAGTTCATTCACGTTTAATGGACATGATCAAATTGTTATAAACGACAAGACGATAAAACGATTAACGAAAGCAAGATCAACACACGAGTACATGAGATTTTAACGTTGAAAACCCTTTCAAGCAGGAAGAGAAAAGACACAGACGCCACCCAACAAAAATTCACTACGATCGGACCATGTTACAGCACCGGGATGTACAACTTTCGACTTATCCCAAAACAACGGCTTATAAAAGGTATATATAACGGTGGAACCCTGCAAAGTCTGACTCGGCAGCGATCAACTTCACTCGGCCCAATCCTACGATGATGGGCCTCGCTCCTCTAGTCAGAAATTAGACTTTATCTTTATATGAATTTGGATCACAATAAAACAACACAAACTCAACAGCCCACCATGGCACGTATACACATGAGTCCCTGATTGTTATCGAATTTATGACACATGGTCCACCGGAGCGGCAACTTCTGCTGCGACCTACATAGATGAACCAGCCGTCTCCTCCCGTTAATACCACGGTGCCTCATCTCTGGTTCTGTACCGCTCGCCAACACATCTGGCATCCTCAATGAGCCAGTGACTCCCTTCACTGCAGGAGGGTGGAACCTACAGTAGACTTGCGCCGAGGTGCGATTCATCGCGGAGTGCCACAAATATTGTTGGAGCTGAGCCTTCTTTGTTAAGTTTACTTTCAGTTTCGACTTGCAATCTCCTTGTTCATATGGAATTTCTTGCTGATTCGCGTCTATAGATTGTAGTTAGGAATTCATTATAAATCAGTTTGAATGTACTCCTCAACAGAACATGGTTTCATAATTATATTTGAACACAAAATTATTTGAATATGAACGGTTGTTCATCAGCTGGAACATGTACTATTTTGCCTTTATTTCTATTATTACCCTGCATGCAATTCTTTTTTCCGGAGTTCAAGCAATAGTTGATGCCACTTGTTCTATTACTGTATTTTCTCAAACAAGTTGATATAACTCTGTTGTGGTTTTTTGACTGAACAGTCTATCATGGAGCCTATGGAGACCATTACCAGCCGGGGTTGTATGCTCGTCAAGGAACCCGAGCTACCACCTCTTTGCATGCATTAGAATCTTTTTTTCGAAAAAGTGAGTGCTCACAATATATGTGTCTACAATCTCCAAAATTTTCAGATCCAAATTCGAAATGAGCATTGAGAAATAAAAAAGTCAAATCTAGAATAAATAGTGTCATTAGTGTAACAAAAAGATAAAAGCAAAAAATGACAATATTGAAATTATATTTGTTTTTTTGTTTCTCAATGCTCCGCGAATTTGGACCTGAAAATTGTGAGAGTTTTTAGACAAATATGTTGTGTACACTCACACTTTTTGTTATAATTTTTTAAATATAAATTATTTTTTCTAATGGTATCACGAGGAGCACCTAAAAAGGTGGTAGCACGAGATATTTCCTCTCCCTGTCACGTACGGGAACTGCACCGTGATGTAAACCATGCATGGCAGCGTGAACGGACCGACGATCGAGCTCATGAAAATGAGATGATTTGTTTTGGCGGACAAAGCGTCCAGACAACCGTACCGTACTGTGTATGCAGCGAATTGTGTGGTAGTTTTCCATTAGGAAATGGACCACTATGGCGTAGCAGTAGCTGAGCTATAGTTAATCTCATGCATCATCATCGTTTAATTTGGTGACAGCTCATGCATGGCGAGCAAGACCAAGGACCGATGCATCGTCATGGACATCGAGGTCCTGGCGGCCGTGCATTTGTTGGCTTCCCTTGACGTGACACTTGGTCGTCCCCTCTCGTAATGCACATTGCCTCTAGCTAATCCATTAGTTTTTAATTGACTCATGCAGCAACTTGTAACCTAGCTATTGGTTGCATACTCACTTGAGTCTTTTGGGTTACTGTCTTAATTACTGCATACGGAAAACATTTATTTAATGTCCTTCTCTCAATGGTTGCAAGCATGCATGAGCTGCTACTTTTCTGTATTAATTAGGCCATGGAGCAAAGTTCGGTGTCTTCTTGATCTATGTGTAAATCTTTAAAAGCACACTCTTTCGCGGACGGAGGGAGTATGTTACCAACTTAATAGTGGATAGTAACATAAGTGTAGTATAATGTAATAGTGCATTTATTATGTTTGTATACTCAATTTGTATTGGTATGGGTTATGTTAGGCCTGTGCCAATGCAGCATTTCTTAGCACGGTATCATATGAACAATAAATATTTAAGATACAAGTAGTACAATGCATTGTTTCTTATGGGTTGTATCTAAATTTAATGATTTGAGGCTAATGCATGCATATGATTGGGTTAGAACCATTTTTACCTATAGCCACGTGCAAGCAAGAGTTGTAGCTTAGCTAAGATACAATCTCACTCTCTTTCTTCATTAATTAGTATGCCACGTCAGCAAAATGCATATGAAAACGCGCTAAGAAACTAGCATTGGCACAGGCCTTACGGTATCTACCTATGATACCACTAAGCCAGTGAGCGAGAAGATGAGCACCAGGAGGGCTACCAGGCAGCCACGTGGGTTGTGGCTGCGGCCCAGAGGCAGCCGGCGGGTGGGTGCTGCGTGGGCGCCACGTGGCTCGCCTCCCGATACCCTTTTGCGTAGTTTTTTTTTACCTAAAACGCTAAAAGGAGCCTTCGCATTATTTTTCCTCGACCTTCCCTCCCGAAGGGAGAAATCGTCATCACGTCAGGGATCATCATCTCCATCACCACTACCATCAGCACCATCTCCACCAGCGTCTCCACCCTGACCCGTTGTTCAATCTTGATCCATAACTTGTATCTATCATTGGGATTACTTATCCATAACTTGTATCTACCATTGAGTTTTATCGATGAATTCTTGTTAGGACCAAATTGTTATTTATTCATAAATCACCTTTGATCATGATCTATATGTTGTCTCGTGAGTCGCTCGTTTAGTTCTTGAGGACATGGGATAAATCTTGTTACCAGTAATCATGTAAAGTTGAGTAATATTTAATGTTTTGATATTTAAGTTGTGGTGTTATTTCTCTAGTGGTGTCATGTGAAGGTCGACTACATGATACTTCACCTTTATGGGCCTAAAGAAATGCATTGTGTATGTAGTTTGCTTATGGTAGGGTTGCCGCAATGACAGAAACCTAAACCTCAATTCACAAACTGTTGTACGAGGGAGTGTCGAATCTCAGAGTTTAAGGCCGGCTATGATTAGATTTATCTTAATAACTTTCTTGTATTTACAGAAGATTACAAGAGGTTTAATCATAAGTGTGTATGAGTCCAAGTAAGGATAGTATACTAGCGTAGATTTACCCACACAACACTGACCATAACAGTGAACATTAATCAATGGCATGTGATGAAAGTAACTTGGCAAAATTCCCGTAAGTCCTCAGGAACGTTTTAATCATCATTGGTAACACCACTGGCATGTCTTGTGCTAAAAAGGATTGGGCCACTTGTTGCACTTCTTCTTTGTCACTATAAAACCACCTATGAAATTGTCTTGCAGTATTTACAGTGAAATCTTGCTGAAATCCACTTGTCAACACCTTATGATCCTCGTTGGGTTTGACACTCTTACTTATCAAAAAGGCTATGATAGATACTCTACACTTGTGGGTCATCATGGTCCATTTTAAGCGTGTGTGATTCATGCTCTGTAATATAGAAAAAGCCTGATGGCAACATACCCTACGGTTCACACAGAAGTTACGATGGACATGTCTTTAATCAAACTTTGTCTGTCGAGTTTGAAATATTTAACAAATTGAAAATAATATGTATAGATTTTCCTAAAAACATTTCAAACCATTAAAGTCTTATTGGGTATTAAGACATATCAAATACGATAGAAACTAGTGATCAAATTATGTTTTTAAAGGAGGCAAAAACTTTACCTCATCTCACTAATCAAGAAATGATTTAGATAAAAAGATTGAAGAAAGTCTACCTCTCCTGGCATGATTGCACTGAAATGTCCCCCCCCCCCCCCCCCCCCACACGTCACTGTCGCCATACTCCACTAGGCAACCTCGAATTTAACTTTGATACAATGATGGCTGCCATGGTGGAGATACTGAAACCTTGCATTCCATTCCTTTCAAATATCCCCGGAGGTGAGCATGATGAGTGAGGCCAATAGTTTCCTCCTAGTCCCATTGGATGTTGATGAATGACTCGCACTAATCTTCGACCAGGTCAAACGATTACCAATGCGCTGTGTCCACCGAAGATAGCGCAAGCCATGAGATAAGCATGTTCAAAATCCTAAGGCCTTGTTAGGTAGAGACATATTAGAAGGGATTACCGAGAATAATTCCGGTTGTTCACGCTCGATCAAGTTATCGTTAACATGATAGGCACGCGCTTCTTTCTATGTATGTCTTTCTTGTGTTTTCAATATGGGGAATCGGTAAGTACTTTGTAGACTTCTCTTGTTTTCTTGAACTACCAATCTTAACTAGTTCTCATGTAGCTTCTTTCTACATAGTGATGCCAAACAAATTTATAGAAAGTTTCTAAATCCGAGGAAATATTTGGAATTGTTTACCTGCTAGTTGGAGTATTTGTAATGCATATTTCACCACCAACCACACACTGAGTATTTCCCTGAAATCGGGAGCAAACTGGAGTTACCTATAAACCGGGAGGGAGGGAGTATCACCAAGCTGTACTCATAAAAAGTTGTAATCTCAAAAAAAAAAATTTTGGGGTTCCCTGCCCTAGTGGGGAATGGAATTCCCCGAACTAATTTCTCGTTGTTAATTAGTATGGTTCCTCTCTCCGATTGTTTGACTACATCAAAATAAGACTAGAAGTTGTCATTTGATACTCATCGACCAATTGAATGCTCTTGGCTGTTTCTACACATATGTCACCTTCCGTAGACAGAAATCCGTCAGACTACCCACAGTGAGAGTATCATAGGTGGTGTCATGCATTTCATGCATGCGAAAATCTGACGTGGCAGTATAATTAATGATGAGGGAGGAGGCTAAAAAATTCTGAGAGATGGATTTTCTGAGAGATGGAATTGGGTATCTATTCGGGTGTTTTTCCTCCTGTTTCCTGGACTCCTGTGGTTTCCCCTATTTATTGTAAAACATACAAAATAAGGTAAAACAACATTAGAATTGCATCATAATAGAAATATATCAATAAATAAGAGTAAATTATAGTGTAAAATACTGATTTAAAATGGACGTATCAGACCATCACACACGATTTACTGAACCGTACTATGCAAGGGTGGCCGATGGGGTGCTCATTATATTGCCTATGATTAACATATCAAAGACTAAAAATGAACAGGTGACTTAGGACATGGCGGGAGCATTAAAAAAATCTCGACATCAACGCGAACATCATAGATGCGTGTGTACAATGTACACGTGTGCATGTGTGAGGTGGTGAGGGGGAGGTGGAGGCCGGATAGATTGTGAAGCTGTGGACTGCACCATATCTTTTCCAGGGTTGAAAGGAGTTTTGTTTGATGCAGCCGGAAAGTAATTAACCAAAAAAATGTGTGTGCGCAACCATGTGCCCAAAATATACACACAAAACTCCACTTTACTTCTAGGTTTCTGGAACTTGAAAATTAGTTAACATATGTCATTCCTCACGCCATTCTGCATGATCAAAGGTCTCATAATCATTGCTCATGATCATTATCTATTTTTTTAGATAACAGATCATTATCTATTCATATCCAATCCCCATGCAAACGACAGAATGATTCATCTTTAGCTAACTTAGTCCATCTGGTTTGGCCATCTAAATATAGCTATGCGAGCTTATAGTACTACTATATGGGACAAACATGCATGATGAAGTTACCCCGCTTTTTATTTTAGCTTATAATACTTGTTAAGGGGCATATCTAGTCACGATCCCTTAAAAGTATATCATCCATTGATATCGCGTTGATTTGATAATTCCGCAGCACAGAATAGTGGTCATGTCACATGTGCACTGGCTCTAATTTTCTTTGGGTCCTGTGGATCACATGGGGCATGCATAGCCTGTTCAGTTTACTCTCCTCATCATTACTGTTCCTATTAAGGACTCGCGCTAGTCCATACTTTTGTGTCGTCGGTTCCACCTATGTGTGGACCAGCACAAGTGCTAAAATATCACTGAATAATAAAACTCTATCCACTATTATGTAAAAGGAACAGTAATAAGACGTCGTTGCTGCCAGTTCACTGCATGCCGAATTGTCAAATCTCAAATCATTCACGCGCCCATTTGTTTTGTAATAAATAACCAAAAATTCTCCTCTTTTGGCCAAATCGGACAATGGTTTTGCTGGCGTACATATTGCGTGTACTCCGTCCACTCCGAGAAAGATGGCGCATAAATTTTCTTGATTTTTCCCAGAAAGAAAGGCGCAGATCACTAGGGGTTTGCTGATGTGGCACGTGACATGGTTGACAAAGATAATTTGGTAAGTTATTTACAAGTAGCATAAAAAAGATTTGTATTCTGGACTTGAATCAGTCCTATATTTTGCATAGCTTATCAAAATATTGGACTACCTAAAGATATCAATAATTCTTTTGAGGACGGACTTAATATTATCAAGAATGAAAATACAATGTTATCATATTTTCACCTTTAATTTTTAGATGAAAGCTGCATTGGTAACCTAGATATTACTGCTTATTTTGTTCAAATACACGATTAATACGGGAAAATCATGTTTGAGTTTAAATTTTTGGGATTTTTTGAACTTGTGAATTTTTCATTTTGTCTAGATTATTCCCAACCAACCACGCCAATGTTACTCAGATGCTAGATTAGCAAAACTGGACAAGTCATACGCCACATCAACAGAGGTATCCTCTTAACGACTTGAAGGTACAAAATTATCCCTTACTTTAAATTTTTGTCATGCTTTCGATAGTAAGTAATTAGATGGAATATCACAATCTAGTTTGCCTCAACATCAAGGAAAAAAATTAAAAATTCTATGGAAGTATAGATTATGGAAAGTAAGAGGCTCCCCCGTTGCAATTTATAGAAGAAAAGTACTCCCTCCGGTTTTATATAAAAGTACTATAGATTATGGGGATAGTGATAGTAGAGAAAACATAAGAAAAGTTCTTACAAACAAAATTAAATGTGAAGCTGTCTATGGCTAATCAAATGATTACACATACAAAAAAATGTGAAATTTCAACAGAAAAGCTCCACCACTAAATTTTAGTTCATTGAGCAAATGGTTGTGCTTTGGACCACCCGGGGTGTTTTAAGATCCGCGATGCTGAAACACGATAATTTTTGTTCGCTAAAAGATAATAGAGACCGTCCTTTTCGCGGAGATACTTAAGTGACAACTTCCTTCTCTTTAAACTCTTTCTATGTCATATCTCAATAATTCTTAGGTTCACAATTATAAAATATAACAACCGGACAAGGCAAGATATTTTGAGATCAAAATTGTGAATAAGGCCTTGATTGTACTTCTAATCCAAAAAAAAAACTCCCAGAGACACTAGGAACTGAACTTATGTATGTGATTGTATTAGCTTTATGAGACGATAATTTTCAGTGAAGCTTTAGTAGTCAAAAGAATCACAAAGGAATCCACTACAAAAAATATTACACTCCCTTTAATTGTTCTTTGGAGGGTACATAATCGAAGAAAAAAATGGTATATTGGTAGGCTTCTTAGGAAAGCACGGGAGAGCTGCCTTTGAGAAGCTGCCAAAGCAGGGGCTACCAATAATTCATTCGACGGGCAAATGGTGAAGCCATTGTTAAGCCCGTAGTTGGTGTAGTGAACTGCAGAAAATAGTACTTCTAGCAAATGGACACAAAAGTTCGTCATCATTTTGCTTGGAACTGGCAGCTTTCATATTTAAAACGGAGGCCGTGGACATGTATGACAGATACCGACAGCAGACATATACAAGTTTCGGATACTGAATCTACTGCGTTATTTTAAATAGGCACCTTTTTTCCTTCGGAATGTGACTTGTTGTAAAAGTGATAACAAATACAACTGTCATCGGTCTAAAATTCTATCATATCTCTGGAGAATCTGGACAAAGAGTTTGGTAGGAAAATTTTGGGAAGTAACACTACTGTCGGTTGCTCATTTCTAATGCAGTATCATTCGACGATTGCACTGCCTCCTTAGTCCTGTCTTCTGCTTTGCAGCCCGTTGTTGGAGTATGTAATAGCTGTACCGTATAGGCATGGTATAGTATACCACCCTATACGGTGTCCCACATGTAATGCCACGGTGGGGGCTTTTCCCACCTCTATATAACACGTACCCGGGATCCCTAACGGGATCACCGTTTCCGCCACATTAGGTTAATATGGTATCAGAGCCTAGCCTCTTCCATCTCTAGCCGCCGACACAAAAAAAAAAACTTTGCCGCCGCCGCCTTGCTGTCGCCGCGTGCGCGGGATCCCGCGCGGTCTCCGTCGCCACACGCCTCGGCCCCGTCCCCGGCCGCCACGTCCTCACCTGTTGGCTCCCCTGTCGCCGACCGGCCCCCGCCTGGCCCTGCTTCGGCTAGATCCTCTACGCCTCCGGATCCTGCTGTCTCTCCTGTGCCTGCGGCTCGCACTCGCCTACAAAAAGGTATACGACAACCCAAAAAATTTACCCATGGTACCGTTCCTTATAAAGTTACTCGTGGTATAATCTTGCTGCTGCTCTTGATGATCCTCATTGGCGTACAGCAATGCAAGAAGAATATGATGCGCTTCTCCAAAACAAAACATAGCATCTTGTTCCTCGCAGCTCCACCAACAATCTCATTTGACTGTAAGTGGGTATACAGGATCAAGCGTCGCTCTGATGGTACTATTGACCGATACAAAGCTCGGCTTGTTGCGAAGGGCTTCAAGCAGCGTTATGGCATTGACTATGAAGACACATTCAGTCCTGTTGTGAAAGCAGCCACGATCAGAACTGTGTTAGCCATCTCTGTTTCTCGGGGTGGAGTCTCCGACAGCTAGATGTGAAGAACGCGTTCTTACATGGTGTTATGGAAGAGGAGGTTTACATGAAACAACCCCCAGGTTTTGAAGATCCAACCCTTCCCCATCATATTTGCAAACTTGATAAATCTCTCTATGGTCTAAAACAGGCCCCTCGTGCATGGTTCTCTCGGTTAAGTTCCAAACTTCATGATCTTGGTTTTATTCCATCTAAAGCTGACACATCATTGTTTCTTTACAACAAGTCCAACGTCACTATTTATGTCCTGATTTATGTTGATGACATCATTGTTACTAGCTCCTCTGATTTAGCAATTACAGCTTTGCTCAAAGATCTCAACGTTCATTTTGCTATCAAGGATCTTGGTGATCTTCATTTTTTTTCTTGGCATTGAAGTGAAGAAGCACCGCAATGGCATCATTCTCACTCAAGCAAAGTATGCTTCGGATTTACTGGCTAATGCACACATGCATGATTGCAAACCTGCACCGACTCCATTATCCTCCATAAGGATGGCAATGGGGCGGGTTCGGGCGGATATACCAAAACCAGATCCAAATCCAAATCCATCGGCATCACTATGGCCTGCCCACAAAAGTAACCATGGGCATGGATGTCGCCCCATATCCAAACCCACCGGATATCCGAATATCCATGGATATCCACGAGTAATGCATCGGAGTATTAAATCAACAATATTTCAACCATAGAGTACTTACGATATCAAGAATCTCAAACAATTACACCGCAAAATACATAATCTCATCTCAATCTCACGTTACGCGTGGGAGTAGTTTAAGGTTAGCAATAATTAGTAATTACGTGAGTTTGTGTCATTGGGTGAATTGGGCCTCAAGAATATTAAGAGATGGGCCTGGGAAAAAATACATGTCTCACTGACATGTGGGTCCCACATGTTAGTCGGGTATCCATTGGATATCCGTGGAGCAAAACCTTTACCCGTTCCCACCCCATGAGTTAGCGGATATCCGCCCCATGAAATCCATGGGCATAAACTGCCCTCCAAACCCTCATCCACCGGGTCGGATATCCATGGATACCCGGTTCCATGGATAAAATTGACATCCTTAATCCTCCACAGATAAGCTTTCTCTCAACTCGGGAGAACTACTTCCACCAGATGATGTCACACGCTATAGAAGCATTGTTGGTGCCCTTCAATATCTCACCTTGACACGTCCAGACTTGTCCTTTTCTGTCAACAAAGTCTGTCAGTATCTCCATGCGCCTACTACCTCGCATTACACAGCAGTCAAACACATCCTCCGTTATGTCAGTGGCACTATTGATCTTGGTATTACTTTTCAAAAGTCTTCATCCACTTTGTTGAGTGCTTTTTCTGATGCTGACTGGGCAGGATGTCCAGATGATCGTCGCTCTACGGGTGGTTTTGCCATCTTTGTTGGACCAAATTTGGTCTCGTGGACTGCACGCAAACAAGCTACTGTCTCTCGGTCAAGCACCGAGGCTGAATATAAATCTCTTGCCAATGCCACTACTGAACTTATTTGGGTTCAAGCTCTTTTACAGGAACTTGGTGTTACACTCAAGGACAAACCATGCTTATGGTGTGATAACCTAGGAGCTACATATCTTTCCGCTAATCCTGTTTTTCATACTCGCACTAAACATATAGAGATTGATTTTCATTTTGTTCGTGAGAGGGTTGCAAATAAACAGTTGGAAATCCGGTTCATATCCACCAAGGATGAAGTTGCTGATGGGTTCACAAAAGCTCTGCCGGTTGCCAATCTTCATGAGTTTAGGCGTAATCTAAATCTTCTCCGCAGTTTAGATTAAGGGGGGTGTTGGAGTATGTAATAGCTGTACCGTATAGGCATGGTATAGTATACCACCCTATACGGTGCCCCACATGTAATGCCACGGTGGGGGCTTTTCCCACCTCTATATAACACGTACCCGGAATCCCTAACGGGATCACCGTTTCCGCCACATTAGGTTAATACCCGTGAGATTAATCAGATTAATTATGAGATGTTGATGTTGATGCCGTATTATATTATAAAGTCAAGAAGTACTGATGTGGGTATTCGGCGGAGGTCTCACTAGTACAGAAAAGGCTATCAGTGGCGCACCAAATTGGAATTCGGTGGCGCACCCGCCAAAATGCTGGGTGCGCCACAGAATTCTCGCCACAAAAATTTATTCTGTGGCGCATGGGCTCGGTGCGCCACATAATTCTCACATTTCTGTGGCGCACCAAAACCCCGCGCGCCACAGAATTCTCAAAAATTCAAAAAATTCAAAAAAATATAAAAAAGTTTCAAAAAAATTCAGAAAAATCAAAAAAAGAAATAATATGAAAAATACTATTTATTTGAATTATTTTCGATTTTTTGAATTATTTGAACTGATAACTTCCCGCTAGGTCACCCATCCTCAAATTGCTCCACTTCTAAGTTCCACCCACTCCACCTACCCTTGTGCTACTCAAGTTCTTATTGATATATATATCATATGAACCCTCTTAAGTCTTGTATGTGTATATGTGTGGTATGTGTTATAAATGTGTGTTTTAAAATTTCAGATTTTTCAATAACTTCTAAAGTTTCAAAAGGAGATTCAAAAGTTTCAAAAGATTCAAAAAAATCCAAAAAACTTTAAAAAATTCAAAAAATCCAAAAAATTCAAAAAAGTCAAAACACTTCAAAAAATTCAACAATCTTCTTTGTTATACATTTTTGTGTCTTTTTTTTGGACTTTTTGAATTATTTAATTTTTTTAATTTTTCTTTTTTTTGATTTTGCTGCGAAAAGTCGTCTGTTTGAAATAACTTTTTTTCTTTTGAAATTTGTGGAATCTGTGAATTGCAGACCGGGTAAACCCTGGTGGATTCGAACTCGGATTTTTCTCACGTTTTTTGACATATTTTTTGCATTATTTCGACGTCGTATGCAAAAGTTATGGCCGTTACAAGTTTTTTTCCTGTTTGTTGCAGAAAAGGTCGAAATTCATATTTCAAAATTTCTATACCTACTAGATACTCAAACCTAACTACATGTCAAAGGATTCTATTTATTGAAATTTTTATGATTTTCTTTTACTTCCTGCAAGACTAAAAAGGCGATCCACGGGCGCACCTGCCAGGTGCGCCACAGAATTTTTTTTTCAAATTTTAACCCGCCCCCCAGATAACTTTCTGTGGCGCACCTGACCATGTGCGCCACAGAAATGTGTCTTTCTGTGGCGCACCAGGCTTGGTGCGCCACAGAATGTCTAATTTCTGTGGCGCATGTGGTTTAGTGCGCCACAGAAATGTGACTTTCTGTGGCGCACCGGGCTTGGTGCGCCACAAGAAATAATTCTGTGGCGCACCAATTAAGGGTGCGCCACAGAGTGCCAACCTACCTATATAGGGTTTCCCTACTAGTGTCTGAACCACCAGATAAGCATTGGTCTAAACCACCAGACGGCTGGGTGAAACTTACTATTGATGGGTCCTATAAGATGGAAGACGGATCGGCTGGTACAGGTATGATATTGCGAGATGTAAGCGGCTCGATTATCTTCTCTGCTTCCCGTTCGCTGCAGTCCTGTGGAGACGCATTGGAGGCTGAATTACGATCTTGTCTGGAAGGTTTGGAGCTTGCCAGTCGTTATAGTCAGCTTCCAATCATTGTGGAATCAGATTGCTCTCAATTGGTGGCTTCTGCTAGTGATAAAGTTCAAGATCGCTCCTCCCTTATGCATGTCATAGCTGAGATTAAGGAGTTATTTGCTAGTTTTAGTGAGTGCAAAATTGTTAAAGTAGATCGAGGGCAAGTGAGGGCTAGCCACTGTCTTGCTAATTGGGCAAGGACAGAAAGTAGAACTTTGGTTTGGTTAGGTTCAGGTCCTGAATGTGTTCTTCAGGAGTTGGCCGCTGAACCTTTTGTAACCTCTATTGCCTAATAAAGATATGTTTTACCCGCAAAAAAAAAAGGAGTAACTTCTTGTAAAAGACCTGTGCAGTCATGCGGTGTGACTGATTGGGCATTCTGTCTTCTCTATCCAAATCCAAATACAAAAGGTTTTAGCCCTTTTAGGCCACTTAATAACCAGATCCTCATTAGTGCAGCAAACAAAATGGCGACGGCAAAAATAGGGCATGTTCAATTTGAAGGTCTCGGACTATTTTTTTTTTTACTTTTACAAGCCAATTTATTGGGTATCGATGTTCGTCGTTGCTTAGAGTTGTCGAATAATTGATTACATATATCTGCGTGTATCGACTCATGCTGATCAATGTCGCCTATGTTAATTTCTTGAAAAAACTAGATGACTAAATTAAGCATGGAGAAACTTTCAACTATGAACAAAACAAACCTAACTACTTCTTTTCTCTGCTCTACTTGTTTCGGGGGAGGTCAAGGCGCGGCCTGCCGGCCGCTCAATATGCAGAACTATTTGGTTCTGCGTAGGGCCAGTTTCTAATTAGCTATCTGGATATTTCTGTCCATTATCAGAGATTAACAAATACCAAATAACAATAATGAGAGAATTAAACACTTACTCTTCTAGCGCGGAAGTTTACAACGCGGATTTGTTACCATAATGAGAGAATTAAACACATATTTTTCGAATACAAATTCGCGCGTTCTATATTTTCAGTCATATCTAACTTATATGTGTCACGTAGTATTGCAAATATTTTGCCAATTTGTTAAGTGGAATAGATCATAAATATAGAGTTCTCATTAGGGTGAGAGCGTTTGTCCTTGTTTGACCGCTTTGGCTATATAGAAATGATCTTATTTTTTAATTGTAAGATTTCTTCGCCTTTGCAATCATTTATCGGTGTACATATGTGCTCCTTTTTACAATCGTTCTTAAAGCGTATCAAGAATAGTTATGAGTTTTCATGTAAACGCGTTGGAGAAAGTAGTGAGGCCGTGAGAGATATTTTTATCCCACATCAATGTGTTAACATACTCTACATATTGGCCATCAATCGCCTTAGGCGTTGATATAAGTTTATAATTGTATTGCGTCGTTTGTTTTTTCCTTTGTTGTGGGGTTGTGTTCATACTAACTATGGAGACTGAGTAACTTATGAGTTTAATAAATCACGCTTCGTAGAAAAACCAAGCATGCATATTGCTATGTGATGATGACTGCAAAAGGTTCTGAAACGAACAAATAGCATGATAAACTAATTTTCATGCTGACCCAACATGGGTGGAAAGAAACTCCCCCGCAAAAGACCTACGCAAGGAGGTGTATAGGCATTATGCAATAGTAATATTGTTCAGTTAGCCGGAGGATCCCAGTTATATGCTCGTGGACTATTCTGAAAGGATTCGATACATACACTGTAGGGTTCTCCTTCTGCATCTGTCCATGAAGAAATAAACAGAATACCAATGTGGTCCAAAACGAACAGCTAGCCGTCGAAGTATTGACTTGAGTTCTTAGGGACTTCCAGGGTTTACTACTACCACATTCGATCAACTGAACCAAATATAATTCCCTGTTTGCTGTCAGTCACCACGCAGTTTTGTTGCTACATGCCAGCCGCCACACTCTTGGACTGTAGCTCTGCGTTGGTATCATTATCGGTCGGTATTCTATTTCTAACTGAATGCATACTAAGGTTGCCGGCTGTCATGCTTATAGTATTGGTCAACTGAACTGGCTGACAAGTAATCATGCAGGTCGACCTTCTTAAAACCTTACCCATGCCGAATAGTCGCAGCATCATACTGTTATGAAATGAACGGTTGTTAGTACGTTGTTCCTGTTCATTTATTTTGTTCACTTCTTAAAAACTTTATCCGCTGCTAGCCTTGAGCTATAGAATGCTCAAGGTTGATCTGGTCACCACAAGCACCACCAATCTACTGTCAACTTGTAAACTTAACGACCTAAGCTGATCGAGCAAGGTCAAGAACTGAAGTCTACTCTGAACTTTCCCCGTGAGCTAGATACAGCTGTTATTTGATTAGTGCACGTAGATGAGCAGCCAACCTTCTTGAATAGGGTAGCGTATGAACCTAGCTTATTTTGCCTGCCGGAGACACTGCATCTAGAAAATAACGTCCTGCCGTGTGCATCATGTATGGTGTCAGATTGTAGCTCTACTAAAGTTCAATCAATCTCGGTTTTCCCTCGTAGTAAGAAAGCGACCCTGTGGTAATCGTTTATCAATCTCTTAACTGGTAAACGGTGTAGTTGAGAAACACATGTAGTGCCCTCTGTTGATTAAAAAAGAAGAAATACATATACTTAAAACGCGTCTCAACTGGACGAACACACATGAGCCATGAAAAATGCAGTTGAAAACTTGAAATACATCTCAACTGCACAAAATTTCAATTGCACAAAAATGGATTTGAGACATGTCTCAGATGCTCCAAAATCGGTATGTCCCTACCCGCAGCGCCGCGGTGGGTTCAGCAATCCTGGGTCCTCACTTCTTGCAGCGGGACAATTCAGGCGGATCTTTAAACCTTGGAGGACGGTTCATCTTGTGCACGTTTGGTCTTCCACCACTTATTTTTATGTGTGCTAAAAATTGCGAAGAAAAGCTTCTATGCAGCAATTAGTGGTAGACTTGTTTTCGATTATCTGGCGGCGTCCTACGGTTCCTCTTGCGTCAAGACGAAGATCTGTCTGACACCTGTTTTCTTCGATCTGACCGGATTGTCGAGTTCCGAAAGGCTCCGTCGGCGAACTCAATTGGGCAACCAAGCCTGGAGATTGTCGGATCGGGTGGGATTCGGTCGCGCGCAGCCATGTTTTTTTCTGGCCGTTTGGTTTCAGAGGAAGCGTTGCGAAGCTCTGCTGTCTGTTGCCATCGTGGACATGTCTTTTTTTCATGGTGAAGTCATACTGTGGAGAATGACATGGAGGCCTAGATTTGATGACTAGTAATGGTGGTTCGAGTCTTGGTGACGATGAGTAATTTGCTTGGTGATTCGTATCTTGGAGCAAGCGGTAAAGGCAAGTGGGGGCGACAGCACAGGAGAAGTTCATTGTCTAAACTTTCAGGGTGAAAACCCAATGTCTGACCTTAATTGATTGTGGCTGACAATGACCTTGTTGAAGACATTGTTTTTGCGAGTTTGGATTTTCTTCAGGGTGAAAATCTATGATCTATGATCAGGACGATGACGGCGCTTTAGCACCTTCTTGGAGACGTCGCTTTTGGAGAAGTTGTACTTCTGGTGCTATTTTGGTGGTGTTAGGTCTGCTGCTACAAGGAAGATCATTGTAGCGGGACTTTTCTTTTCTGTAATTCTTCTTCTTTTTCTGGGCTATGTGCATCCGTGTTGTCGCTAGGACAATGCGTTGTTGCAGAGGCTGGGTGTAATTGGTATCTTCGCGATATTAAAATATGCTCATTATCTAAAAAGTGTTTCAAAACAGAGGTTCATATTTATCTCCTCTAAATTTATTTTCAAAATGTAGGCAAAAACTTTGCCTCGTCTCGTTAATTAAGAAAATAATTGTCTAGTTAGCGTAAAACCAGGCTAAAACCGCACAGATAGCCATGTGCCCATGTTGACGTTCATGGAACACAAAGGCCTCGAAGGCGCACAACCAACCAGACTACCGACGCAACCTGCACACATACCTCCATAAGAGTGGTCGTCGAGGTTAAACGCTGGTGTCATTGTCATCACTCCTCCATGAGCCAGCGAGTCCGAATTCAGCGAATAACAACCACGGAAGAAGCCCTTGCCAAAGCGGCCTCGTGAAGTCCCGCCTGGCAGCTCTGATTCTGAAGACGAGATCCGAAAAGGAGATGGGAATGACTCGTGCCAAAGAAGACCTTCATGACCGAACCGGCTGACGTGGGCATTGTCGCCACTCTCATGTGACATCTTCGACTTCACAGGAGGCGCAGCCCAACACGAACACCCGTCGGAAACGACGGTACAAAAGCCATGTCTCCGGCCGGTCCACGAGGCCATGCACCCCGGCTGTCGCGTGGTTAGTGAGATCACGACCAGGTGAGACATATCCTTCCACCGACGCTTTGAGAGTCGACTTTTTCGCCCCGTCGCCGCCCCTCCCCTTCCGTAGCTCCGGCAGCGTTGCTCGCCGGCGTGAGGATGGCGTAGGTGGTCGTGCTCCCTCGTACTTAGTAGTAGTAGGTGTAGTTTCGATTTTGCTGCTTTAGTGTTGTCCTATATGGCGATTGGCGTGATGCCGAGGGGAAGACAGCCGCCGCGGCTTGCGAGCGCCGGCTGGCGCTGGGTGGTGGTGGCTCTGCAGCTCTCAGTCCTCCAGAGGTTGGAGGCGACGAGAGACGGCGCTGCTCCAGCTTCTCCGTTCGCTCCCCTAAATTAGCTCGTCGGTGATGTGATGTTCGACGTCGCTTGGCTCTGCTCTTCCACCACTCGTTCTGGTCGCCATGGAGGCGAAGGATGGTGGGTGAAGGGCGGATCTGGTGGCTCGCGAGGAGGCAGGCAGGATCTGAGGTCGCTCCGTGCCGATCCATGCGTGGATGGTGGAGTTGACCCGCTCTGTTTGTGCATGTTGTCTGCCTCGAGGTGTTCGTCGGCTGCGCTCCTGTCTCTGCTCCTCCGGCCTGCCGTGGTGGCGAGGGGAGGAGGAGATGGATGTGGGCGATCCGTTTTGCTGGTGGTGTTGCAGGTGGTCTGCTCCGTTGGTTCTGCTCCGGGCCGGCCGTGGTGGCGAGGGGAGCGGCGTCTACTGGCGGAGGGGTGGTGAAGGAGGTGGGCCTGGGCGGCGTGGCGTCGGCGGGAAGCTGGGTGGTGCCTGGGAGATGCTGCTCTGGCTGTGTTCGTTCAGCGAGTCCAAGCTCCGTCGCGCGGCGGCGGACGACTCTTGCAGCTTTCTACTTCTGGTGGTGGTGGCCTTCCCAGGGGGATGGTGGTACGGCGTCGCCGGTGCTGGCTAGGTGATCGGGAGCGTGGTGGTGGATCCAATCGTGTTTCTTCCAGGGAGCTCAGGGGGTTTTGTGCAATTTGCAGGGTCTCTTTGTTGTTTTCTTTTCTTTGTTGGACCTGTTTGTAAGCTGTACTCAGTTCTCTGAATATAAGTGTTGGATCCTTTCCTCAAAAAAAAAAAAAAAAAAAAAAGTGAGATCACGACCTCACCGCGGAAAAAACACGTAACGCATCCCCATCATCGTTAGAAAACAACATGGGGGGAATATCGCCAGCAATCACAACACGCATCCCTCAGCCATTGGACTGGTTGGAAGTTGGAAGTTGGATTTGGTCGCTGCTAACGTTTGCCAAAATGACAAGCGCATGACGCCGACTGGTGCTAGAGTATAGAATTGCCTCCTCATGGCATGCATGCATTTTACTAACCGAGTCAGTAATCAGTTGAGAGGAATGCACTAATAGTTAACTTCACCAAGCACTTTGTCAGCTTGTGTTTTGCTAGGCTACAAAAACAGTACTAATAGTATGTACCGGTACCGCCCAATTATGGTCTTTGGCTAGTTCGTTTTCCGCAGAAGAAAAGTCCTGCCCAATAATATGATCGTCTTTCGAAAGTCTCCGATTAGCTTAGTACATAACAGCGACACTCACTGTCACTGTGGCATTACTTTGGTGCAAATTCTGATCTAAAGTGGTTGTTTTTTAGATAAAGATCAAAAGTGGTTGTTGCCGACCCCCGCAACAAAATTAAAAGTTGCCAAGTCACACCATGACCTTCTGGGGGCGATAGGTTTATTCGAGTTGACCAGTTCTGTTCACTCGAGAGATTGTAAAAACTCAGATCTACGCTTATTACTTCTGTGACCCAAGATTAATTGTCGAGAATATAAGTTACTTTTGTTAATCGAGCTATATACGTCGTGCATGGGTACACACGGAAGGGATCACCCACGTACGTACGTGCTACTTCCCTTTTTTTTTGAACAGGCAAAACTTCGGCTTTATTATTGATATAGGAGGAGCAAACATGGGTGACCAAGGCCAAACAAAAAAAATGGCCATTTAGGCCATTAAACACAAACTAAGAGCTAATCTCCGCGAGGTGCTTAGCGCTGCTAGGATCCGGTCTTTGCTCATCCTTGATCTTCTGGTAAAGGTCCAGCGGAAAAAGTGAATTTGTTGCTCAAAACCCTTGCGTTTCGCTCCTTCCAAATCT